>VZTH01018007.1:77500-131834 GCA_013397815.1 Aleadryas rufinucha
TCAGGTTTATACCTGTAGAAATAACACTCTCCTTTTTTTGTTCATTTTCTTCTGTAGGTTCAGTAGTAGATTATTAGAAAAGAAGCATTAAGCACAGTGAGAGTGCTTCCCTCTAATTGATACTTTGAGAGATCTCTACTTTGTTGTTCATTTTAACTAATTTTTATCATGCCTCTGGGATGATATAACCCACACATCCTTCACCTAAGAAACCTGGTAATTATGGTGCTCACTACAAGTAATTAGATCTCAAATAAAAAGGAATCTTTATCCAAATTGCTGGGGGGAAATGCAATAATAATAAAGAAAGATGTTTAGGTAAGTAAATATCAACAGGAAATGACCATTCAAAACCTAACAGCAATCAGGTCAATGCTATTCATTACTGGGACACCACACAGCTTACATTTTCATTTTTGAGAGTTGAGCTTTTCTTCACCACAACAATCAGGTCAATGCAGTCTTTGCTGGGAAATAAGCGTAATAGCACTAAAGTACTTTAACACAGGAACACTGCTGTTCTTGGTTTACTTGAAGCATGCAGGCATGACGTCCTCCACCTCATTAGAGAAAGCAACCTAAGGATGGTCTGATTCTGTCTGGAGGGTGCATACACACAAGAGTATGCCTCATAACTTAATGGAAGAAATCTTTTATCTGTTTCAAGTACCAGATATAGTGCAGTGGCTGGTAACAGTCTATTAAAAAAGCAACTTCTGTGAGATGTATAGTTGGTCAGAAAATTAAATGACAGCACAGGGTAGGAAAGGCGACTGACTGTACATTACACCCATTGTCGTTTTTTCAGACAAGTCAGTTTGCTAGAGAAAAGAGCACACAAAGTGTGTCATGCACATGGAACTGTAAAAGTGAAGTCACGTCAGGAACAGTCTATTAGTGCATGGATAAGAGAATAAATGCAGGCTCTGTAATGGAGGCTAGATAGGTATTAGCCACAAGGAAGCACTAATGGAGTGAACAAGAATAACGTTTAAATCATCAATATCCAGGTGCTTAGCATTACTTAAGAATAAAGCAATTAGGATTCAAAGGGAATAATTATCAGATTTAACGAAGAGGCCATTTAATGTTTGTCACTGTGTCATTACTCCAATTTAATGGTAGGGGAACACTAAGGAGTTAAAATGCATTGTGAGCACGAATTAGATAGTACAGTGAAACAAATCACAACAGCTATAATTAAAAAGTGGGTAATTGCCAGAGTTACTGCACAATAATATTGAAGATGCCATTACTTGCCCCTATGCTTCCAACAGGAAGTAACAGGCAATTGTGTCTGGAGCCTGCTGAAAATGTATGAAATGATAAATAGTGTAGATGGAAAACGAATGATGCAGTTAGTGTGAACTGCTGCCCCATCTTTGTCATGGTTATTTGGGCTTGCCACCTACTTAGGATTTTTCCGATTTTGTTTTATTCTTAACCTCTTCAACCCTTGTACATTTTGCTGTCTTCAGTCTAATCACACTGATGATGCCCAGAACAGGCAAGATCTATTCCATTTTCCAGACATTCTTTGGAATTTTTTTAAATACACAGAAATCAGTTATATATCCAGACAGATTGCTTTAGAACAGTGCAATCCACTTGTTTTATTGGAAGTTAAACGTAGAACTGAGGGTTTCCAAAACTAAATGAAAAAAAACTGATGAAACTAATGCTTGATTTACAGACATGAGAGATACAGAGTAGAAAATGCACTAATCATGAACAAACATTCTAATCCTGCTAACTCTTTTAAGTGACTATCAAAGAGGAGAGACTTCTCTTTCACTTGGAACAATTGGAGGGCTAAAAATATAAAAATGAAACTGCTACCAATGGGCCAAAAGCAAACAGAGAACAGAATTTAATGCACTAATAATAACGGAAGTCATTGCTGCTGAATCAAATTTCTCTCTTGATAAGATTTCAAAACCCACTAAGTACATATTACCCAGTGATGTGTGCATTCTTGGAAAAAGCTGCTGTGAATCTTCAAGGTAGCCCAGGCTTAAGTGATGTGCAAAGAACCTATGGTAATGATGATGACATTAAAAGGTTCATAGAACCAGTATTAATAGCTAGAAGCAAGATGAAGCACTAGCTTTCTGCAAGGGATCATAGGCAAAAACACAAAGCTAAGAAAAAAAAGAGAATGTGAATTCTAAGAACAGCTGAAAACAGCAGGTGAACTCTTCTATCTACAGTCACCTAGAAAATAAGGAGCTTGAAGAACGAAGATGAGCTGGAACTAAAATGCTGTTATGAATCAGAATTTCACCAAATAACTCCTTATTAGGAGTTATGCTCCTTACCAGTCATAATGGTGAGCAAACACTGCAGTAATTTTCAGACCTTGCTCAGCATTTGATGCCCATAAGATCATAAAATTACATTATCTAGAAAAACGTATCCCACAGGTGAGAGGCTTGTGACAATCTCAGAACCACACAATAATTCTGACATTAAAACCCACTTGTTTAAGAACAAAATAACTGAATTTAAAGTTAATAGATCCTTTTATTCAGAAATGAAGCTAACTTATTTTGCAAAATCTAATAAAATTCACAAATAATAATCTAGTTTAAGCACTATACAAAGAAAATAAAATGAACTGTAGTTTGAATCATTCCATCTTTTATGAATTAACATTATTTTCAAATGCTCCATTTCAAACCTTTTGTAAAAGCAAATACTGCATTTAAAAAAGCATAGTATTTTTTAAAATTTAGTTGGGTTTTCTGTATCTTGGAAATCCATAAAAAATACTGGATGGATGAACATGGAAGTGAAATCCCTTATAAACTTGTATTAACCAGTGAAACTAATCAGGGTTATTTCTGTCTAGCATGAGGAAAGAGAATCACAAAAGATAATTCTAAGTATGATGTTTACAATTAGGTTTCAATAGTTCCCTGAGTAAACACATTATTTCAAATTGAGGATTTTACTAATGTTAACGTTGTCCCTTGAATAAACGTGTAGGACGGAATGGATGGGCTTTGCTACAGGAGAAACAGTTACCAACCCTGTAAGTATCAGTGAAAACAAGGAAATATTTCAATATAAGGATCCCAGTGAGGCTTCTTCTGAAATGCATGTTTGGGTTTGGGTCCTAGAAAGAAGAAATGACACACTTGCAGAGGAATTCACAAGAAACAGACTTGAACTGTAAGATAGTGAGTCATCAGGGAGCTTCAGCAAATCCTTCACGCAAAGAACGACGCAGAGCAATTGTCCTGCTGGCTGAAAATATACACGCTGCTAGAAGAACTGTAGCCAAGCAAAAGCTTCCTTGGAAGCTTGCTTCCATAAAGATACTTCTTAAACGATTCTTAGCATCAAATATGAATGTGAGCTATCAGACAGAGCAGGGTAGAGAAGAAAATAGAAATGGGTTAATTAGGTGCAGGAAATACTAGTGTTGAGCACATACTGGAGCACATCTAAGTACATTACTGTTTTTCTATGATGAATGATTAAAATAATATCTTTTTTTTTTTCCTTTCCACTCACTATCACTGCTCCATTATGTATCATTAGGGAATGGAGATTTATGTATGCAAGTATTTTCCAGGCAACAAAAGGGGGACATAGGGGCTGTTTAGCATATGGCAAAAGAGGAAGTTAACAACAAGATTCTAGTAGCTGCTTTACACAGTGGGCTTTGCCCACAATGGGCTAATTAACCTTAAGAAAATGAAAGATGAAAGAGGGTAAAAATCCATCTCAATTTGCAGCGCACTGTGCATGATATCAAAGAAGAGATATTTGGTGGAAATTAGAAAATCTGAATATGGAACTGTTATGGAACAGTTGGCCTGTAATCATGCCTTTTGTATTATTAACGGGACAATTTACAGACTTTGAGGCTACATTAATACTAGTGAGTTAAAGAGTATCAAGGAACGTGTCCCAGAAACTGAGAGTAAACCTTCTGTAAAGTTAAACAGCAAGAATGGTTACAGACACTGTTTTGGCCTGGGCCAACTAGCCTCCTCCTAAACAACTCCTGAGCACAGCTAAGAGGCTATCATGGGTCCATGACCATTCCCTAGACACACTTTGCATGGGAAATTCCTGGTTTTGAATTAGAAGAACATATTCCCAAGTAAATTTCTTTTAGCAGTATAGACAAAGACTGAGTTTTCTGAAGCCCTTTTTACTTGAACGTCAACCTAGCCAAAGCTATTTAGCAAAGTTATATAGAGAAACCGTATATATAATTTTAATGAACAACAACCAGCCATTTTAGGACCAGGACACTGTATGCCATTAAGAAGGAAATACAACAACTTTATATTTCCTTTATATGCAATCTCTGTGCCAATAACTGTTTGACAAAAGCCAGAGGGCACTCAGCCAGAGACTCCATTGTGGAAGGAAAGCCTCTATGATCCAATGAAGAGAAAAACAACATGCTTTGACCACCACTTAGGGAAACAATAACATGATCATCATCAATCAAAGTAGACCTGGGTAGTAGAGAAGACATTGCTACAGCCTCTGTATGTGTAATAACACTGGTGATTAAGCCTCTACTTTAGTTGCCAAAGTGTGTTGCTTTCTAAAGCAAAGTTTAGAGATCAACAGCAAGTGGGATTACTGGATAAAATGAGGTGACGGGTCTTAACCAGCTTCCTAACTCTTCTCTGCACATATTTGATATGAATATGCAAAGTTAGATTAATGGGAGAGCTTCAGTCTGCAAGGCTGCAGTCACAATGAACCTAGACTGCAAAACTGGAGCCTAGTTCAAGAAATAAATTAGGTTCATTCTTTGAGGACTAAAAAAATCATGCTGCAAAAATCTTGATTCCTTAACATCAGTGAAACTTATTGCAAGAGGGAGTGCTTTCCAATGTGAGCAAAACCCAGAGTCAAATGAGAGTTAAAACTGTCAGTAAAATGAGTTAGATGTTCTGTTAAACGTGCAAGCCCAAATGAAGCAGTACATGTCTGCGATGACTTTATAAACTCCTGAAATTTGAATTACAATTGAAACTGCCTTTACAAGTCACCTTCAACAAACCCTTTTTTATTTTAGCAAGCAATTATTCAGAAATATAACAGAGGGTCCTGGTCAGCATTTTATATTAAATATTTATTCTGGATTAAACAACAAGTCGGAGTGGTCTAAGGGGTGAACCAATTGCCTGATGAACTGACAATGTGAGAATCTATTTTGTGCTTCATGAGATATTACATTAAATATTTGCATACAAAAATTTACATACAAAATTCTAACTCATGTTTTGACTAAAGGAGTATCATTGAAAACAAACAAGTATAACAATTACATATTTCTACTGCTTTTGTTAGAAAAACCTAGTATGGGCTAAAAACATTTCTCTCTTTTTTTTTTTCTGAGAAGTCAGATACTTCATCCAGGCTACAGCAACAGCAGAGAAATGCACTGAGTATACCTCACAGGAGTGCTTTTTAGCTATTCACACCAGTCTAACAAGCTTGATATGAATGCATAATATGCTTTGTCCTACAAGGGGATAGTGACTGTGCAAGATGACCAAATTAATAAAATGAGAAAATCATCCCCTTATAGACTTACTGTTTGAACTTTGTGGAAATCCAGGTAAGGAGGATGGACCATTCATTCCAGGCAGAAGAACAGGAGGAAGGCCAGGGAGTCCTGGATAAGCTGCTGGCAAACTGATACCATGAAGAGAACTGCTGTCCATCATGCCTGGCTGCTGTACTGTTAATCCTAGCACATCAGTAGCCTTCTTTATGCGATCCAATTCTTGCTGTGCCATCAGCTGTCTAACCGTTGTAGGAGCTAAATAATCTTTCTCCCGGTCTAGCTGACTTCCCACAGTTTCTCTCACTTTTGTAATATGTTGTTTGGAAAAGATATGATCTCTTATGGACAAACGTGCAGAATATTTCACGCCACATAGAGAACATTCTGGCTTTGTCCCATCAGGTCCAGTCTGATTTATCATGAATGGCTTCCCTATGTTAATTTTGAATTTCTTTTCTTTAGCACGGGCATTCTGAAACCAGACCTGAACCACACGTTTGGGCAAACCAATCTCATTCCCTAGCATTTCACATTCCTGCATGGTTGGAGTTCGGTAGTCACTAAAGCAAGCCTTGAGAACTTTAAGCTGAAGGTTACTCATTTGTGTTCGGAAACGTTTGTGGCCTGGCCGATCACTGTTTTTGGATTTAAAGGGATTGCTAGCTCCAAATGGGTTAGGTGAACTTGGATCAGCTATGCTTGAAGTTTCACTGCGATCGGCATTATCATCAGGGTCATCAGTAATGTAGTAACTTTGGTCATGGTCACCATCTTTTTCACTGAAGTGTATTGAAGGGCTTGTTAGGGAAAAGAGAAATTTATCATCAGTATTCTCATTTGTAGGTGTAGTTGCTGCTTTTGGTAATGTGTCATTCACGAGCGGTTTTGGTTCTTTGGGGGGTGATGCAGGTTTTGCATCCCCTGAACTGCCAGTTGTGCTTTCCATTTCATTGTTCCCCTCATCCCCTGTTGTGGCATCACTAATTGCTGTATTAATTGATGAAGTCTCATCAAAGTCAGTCTTGTTTTGATCATATCCAGAGTCAGCAGGAGGGGCATTCAAATTTTCTATATCCTCATTAGACTCTGCTTTAAAAGAAGAAGGACTTAAAAGGTTCTTCGGTGACATTTCTGCAGTTTTGCTAACAGGGGTTGATACAGTGGAGGCTAATTCATTTTCACTTGATAATTCAGTTTTTGCTAATGACAGTGATGGGTAATCAAAAAATATGTACTTTTGTGGACTTTCTCCTCCATCTTCATTTGATATCAAAGGACTTGGAGGCAAACTATAACCGGCCTGTTTTCCTTCATTCCAATGTCGAGAGCGGATGTGACTTTCTAAAGCTGATTTTGCTTTAAACAGAGCTCGACAAAAAGGACATCTTTTATGGGACTGGGCTGGACCAACTGCACGGAATTGTCCCTTTCTTTCTCGGGCTCTTGTGTTCTGAAACCAGACTTGTACGACTCTCTTTTTCAGTCCCACTTCACGAGCAATATGATCTAGCATCTTTCTGGTGGGATTGGAATCTAGCAGGTACTTTTCGTAGAGTATTTCCAGTTGCTCTGGAGTAATTGTAGTTCTTAAACGCTTATCACGATGTTGATCTTCTCCACTGTTTCCTCCCTCCTTCTCACTACAGTTATTATCTTCTTTATCATCTAGTTTTCGTTTCAGGGAACCAGAAACCGTAGCAGGGTGTGCTGTATGTGATGACCCAGTTTGTGGTGGCATCTGAGCAAGAGAACTGTTAAGTAACTGTCCAGTCATCAAAGGATTATTTGGGTCAAATATCATGTAGGGCATATCCATTGGTCTTTCTAAAAACTGTGAGTGAAGAAATTGGTTTTGGGCTGCTAGGAAATGCATGTGCTGGTGCTCTTGCCAAAGTTCTAGAGTTGGAAAGGCAACTGTACATTGATCACACTGATACTGTAATAACTGAGGAGGTAGACTGTTCTGCAGAGAAGTCATTGAAATTGGCAAAGGACTGGAAGGAACAGGAGTGTTTTGTGATGCAGAAGGAGGTTTCCCAACAATCTGGGATTGCTTTTGTTGCGGTGGTTGAGAAGCTGAGGGCTGAGGGTCAGAAGATGTTACTGGAGTAGACTGTACTGGTTTGGCGCTTTGGGAAGTTGTATCTGTTTGCTTAGAGGTGGTTTCATTTTGTTTTGGTTTTTCTGTGGACTCTGGTTTAGGAGAAGCCTTCTCAGGTTCTGGTTTGGGTGATGGAATCAAAGGAGTACTAGAACCAGAGCCAGAGCTTGCTGCAGTGACTGTCAGGCTTTTTGATGAGTCATTTTGGCCAGAAACTGTACAGTTCTTATATACTGTTTGATCAGAGGCATCCATAGAGTCCTCAGTTTGGCTTTCATCTTGAGCATCATCATCTTCGTCTTTATAACACTGCTTTTTCTGGTGTGTAATTAAATCAAAGATCCTGGGAAAAACCACACTGCACTTTTTGCACTGATACTGCATGTTACTGGTTCGGATGTAATGCTCATTCGTCAGTTCCCTTTTCTCATTGTCTTTAGTTTCAGCTTGATTCTCGTAACTTTTTCGAGCTTTTTGTCGTGCATTTTGGAACCATACGACAATAACTCGAGTAGGTAGGTTAAGTACAGTTGAAAGCTGTTCGATTTCATCATCCTTTGGATAAGCGTTTGTGTCAAAGAAGTCTTGGAGGACACGAAGCTGGTAGTCAGTAAACCGAGTCCTGGATGACCTCTTGCTGAAAGATGCATCTGACTTGTAGGGTTCTACAGCTGAAGGCTGAGGATCTATTCTGATATCTTCCAATACTGTTATAGGAGGATTGCTGAAGTTATATGGAGAATCCTTATTTCTCTGTCGTTCTTTAAACAGCGTATTTCGAAACCAGTGCTTGATAACTTTCTGTGAAAGACCAGATTTCTCAGCCATTTCTTGGATCTGCTCTTCACTTGGAGAATTGTTAATATCAAAATAAGCCCGCAAGATTTTTAACTGGTCATCTGTGATCCTTGTACGTGGACGCTTGAACTGAGAGTGCCGCAGGAAATTGGGATCTAATCCCAGCTGCTGTTGGCAAAGCTGGGTAAGATCGGCAGATAAAGTATCCATTGGTGGCAGCTGGAGGGCAAGTTGAGGAGGCAGTGCAGGATGTTGCACTGGCTGCATCATAATTGGAGGGAAAAGTGGGAGATCAAGTGAAACGGGAAGCTGGACTTGAGGTGGGGCTGATGGTGGTGGTGGTGGAGGAGGTGGAGGTGGTGGTGGAGGAGGCGGTGGTGGAGGTGTAGGTGGTGGAGCTTGCAAAGGTGTGGGAGTTGTGTTTTGAATTTTTCCAGCTCCAGCTGAAGAAGGCTGAGAAGGAGTTGGAGGAGGAGGAGGAGGTGGTGGAGGAGGTGGTGGCGGAGGTGGTGGTGTTTCTGGAGAAGATGGAGAAATTGGATAAAGTTTGTCATACGCCTCCCTGTACTGTCGGGCAAATTTTTCTAACGCTCCATATGGAAAAAAATGTCCATGCACATGTTCTTGGTGACTCTTCAGAATAAGAATGTTGGAAAAAAGCTTACTGCAGGTTCCACACTCCAGTTTGTCTGTGTTTTCACCATCCCCAGTCTTGCTTTTTTTCTGCACTTTTTGTCTGTTCTCATTGTATTGGATAACTAACTCAAACCCAAAGTTCTCCAACAAAGCCTTGGCTGCATTCCCCCTTGCTCCAGAAGCTATTCTGGGTGGTGGGATGGCTGGTTCTGAGGATTTTGGCTTCTTCATATCTTTGTTTTCTTTTAGTCCTTCATTCTCATTAGTAAATTCTTGCTTTGGCTTCTCGTGTTTTTCAGAAACTTCTTCTGACTCCTTATATGATGGCATATCCTTCATCAGCTGGCAGTCTGTACTTACTAAGGTATTTTGCTCTGCTTTCATCAGCTTACTACTTTGCTGCTGCTGCTTTTGGGACTGAAGTTGGGGTTGGGTGGACTGGTACTGTTGTGCCTGTTGCTGCAGTATCTGTAGCTGGGTTTGGCCAACATGGTGCTGAGTTTGTATCTGCTGCTTCAAATCTTCAAGCAGTGATCCTGTCATACCAGCCATTCCAGGCATACCGAACGTGGCAGAACCAGGCAAACCCAGATCTGGGCTTAAGCTAAATTCTGTCCCAGGTATATAGAATGGGAAAAGGAACTGAGGCTGTTGAAATTGGAGCAGTGCTTCTGGTGTCATTGGAAAGTGAGGCAAAAAAGCTGGATTTAGAAACTGTGGTTGAAAGAACGCAGCTTGTTGTTGCAGTTCGTGCTGTAGTTGCATTTGAAGTTGTGCTGGTGACTGGGGTGGGTGATGTGTAGGCTGAGCAGAAATTAATTCAGAAGCTTGCTTTTTATTTAATTCTTTGGCATCTAAATGTGTTTCTTTGCTGTTAACTGCTGGTAAGCTCACAGATTCTAGCATTCCTTGGCTGGGGCTATTAACATTCCCTGCTACACTATTTCCACTACTTATATTACCACTTGGTTCTAGTTTTGCAGCCCTTGCCTTTGTCTGATGAAGCACAGATCTCATATGGATTTCCAATGTAGAACTTTGGCTATATGCAACATTGCAAATGCCGCACTTGTAGGGTTTGTTGTCAGTGCTGCTGTTGGTTTCTTGAGGGACAGGACTTGATGCTTCCTGCAAAACCTTTTTGAGTTTATGCAGATGGGACACTGAGTTATAGTGGACCAAGAGAATGTTCTTTTGGGTGAAAGACTCTTTACACACTGTACACTTATATGGGCGGGATGGATCTAGAAATTTTTCCATAGTAAAATTTGGCCCTTTTCTAAAAGGTAAGGTCCGCTTTGGTTCCGAGCCCATATCATCTGGAATAGAGCTACTATCACTTCCTACAGGACTTGCTTTACCTTCCTGGTCCATCTCATAATCTCTTTCTATTTCCTGTTCTAGTGCATGATCGTCTTGTGCCATACTTTCACCTTCTGCCCAGAGTTCACCATTGACAGGTAAAGATGCACACAGCTGCTGAAGTTCAGCTTCATTGAGTTCAGGGTGGCCTGCTTCCAAGTGTTTTTTTAAAGCCTGGAATGTACGGAAGCTACGTTGGCAAAGGCTACACATGGTAGCCGCCCGAATAGCGTGGTACTGGGAATGTATCTGAAGCTTCTGCATAGTCTTAAAAGCCAAGCTACAATGGTTACAACGGTACTTATAGACATGGCGGTCAGAAACAGACAGCTGCTGCTTCTTCTGCTGCTCATTTAGCTGGTCTGTCATAGAGTCAGTGGTCTTTATATCTTTACTGCTGCTCTTATTCCAATCTGGTGTTTCAGTAGATTCCTTAGGTGGCTTCTGTTCCTCAGTCTTAATTTCCATTCCAGTTTTTGATTCATCGATCCCAGGGGTACTTTTCTCATCCACAGGATTTTCACCTAGTTAAAGAAAGTGAAGTGTCTTTTACACAAGTAGTAAGAGAAAGCACATAGTATTCATTTAAATTTATTTTTTCATCAGAAATCAAGAAAGGCATCTAGTATGCCATGTGTTGGCTTAGCAAAATATAACAACCTGCCCTTGTCCCAGAAAACAAAGCAGACAGGACAAAGAGGAGGTTAAAAAAAGGAAAAAAACCCATACAAAATTGGCAGTGGCATCTGGCCAAGCAGTGGCATAGGGCTTTCTGTTGCCAGAAGGTAGGAGTTTATTGGTACAATGGGAGCACCAAACAAGAAAAGGAAATAAACAGTAGGAAAGAGGGAAAGAGTAGAAAAATGGGGACAAGAGGTAGGACAAATGATTAGCAAGAGGATGATAGTGGTCAGAGAGGAGAGGGAGAGGCATGCTGTGATAAGTAGCAAAGTTTACCAGTGCATAAAGAGTGAGTGTCCAGGATCAGACACCTACTATTGGAAATGAAAACAAAATCACTTACCTAACATTCCACATTGATGGTTAAAGCACCACTGTCTTTTGGGACTGGGTCTTATTTGCTGGTTAAACAAGGAGGATCTTGACCTCAGTGGATAGGCACTGCTGCTTGATTTTACCTCCACCAAAAGCAAACAGTCTGGCATACATGTGCATTCTACTAGCTCAGCCAAATTCAGACCCTTTGCTACATTTATCTTTTTATCTCTGTGGCTATAAGCAAGCCAGAAAAAGATTCCCTTTACTAAGTAACAAGTAGCTTATTTCTAAATTGCCCATACCTAGCTTTTACATGTCTGGGCTTTTTCTTGCATACCTGGATATTTCCCAGATCCCTCAGCTGTAATGGTTGCAGGTGTGTCACGTTCAGATTTCTCTGAAGCAGCTGCTGGCAATAGTATACTATTGGGCATCATGACATCTGGTACAGGAACCTTTGAAAACCAAGAATATGGTATTATTACAGAAAAAGTCCCACTATTTAATAGTATACAACAGTATGAAATTATAATTCAAAAGATCCACCATATGTGGATGACTGTCAGTACTAAATCAGGATCCTGATTCAGTCCTTGATAATGGTTTCTGAAGAATCACAATCCAGACCATCATGTGTCCCTTGGTGGAGAATCAACTCAAAATAATCCACAATATGGGGATGCTATAGAACTACATGCACTCAGTATTTCATTGGTCTCAATATCACCCCAAAGAAGGTTTTGCTGACTTTGTCAGGGTCATTGGATTTATCACGGAAATTCTCCTAGTATACCCTCCAAAGACAGAGATCATATTGAGATACGGTGACCAGTCAGCCCTTCACTGAGGGTATTCCCACTTTTCTTCAACTGTGTTTTTTTACACAAATGATGGACATTCCATGATCTTTGAAAGAAAATTATGTTTATTCCAATAGAGAAGTAACAATTTATTTCCATTTAAAATTAGATTTTTTCTTTTTCTTGACTTCAATTGCTTATGTATCTTCTTCAGATTGCTTTACCTGCTATGTTATGCTTTCAAATTTAGACAGAAATTTTTGAAGGAGGTATTCTTAGTCTGGTAGTACTCGGTTTAGTTAAGTTGACATGAATATTTGCTCAACATTTCATGTTTTTATTGTGCTTTGATCTTTAAAACAAACTCGTATCAGAAATATAGGACTGTCCTATTAAGACTTAGCAAGTTCAAGTTCCTGCACTGCCAGCTTCTGTCTAAAGGACCTTGAGTAAATCAGTCCAGACTGTGCTGCAGCTCCTCTTTTCTAACAGAAGGATAAGACTTCCTTCATACAGAGGTAGAAAGATTATCCAGAGGAGATTTTTGAGTTGCCAACAAGTAATGGGAGCTACAATCATTATGAGCTATGAGTAGAAATATCTTTTGTTCCTCTAACATTGGATACATAAGAATTACATATATATATATACACACACACACACAAATTGCCTATCGGAAAAAATATTCTAAACATTTTTAAAAAACCTGGGTTTAGTATATTTGTGATTTAAATATGGCATTAATAGCATCCTCTTATAGGACTAATGACTTTGAGTTTACTTGGGAGAGAAGGACTTTGAAAAAAAATTGTGTAGAGAACTTTAAATGTCCCAGAGAAGAAAAATTTGCTATAAATAGTATTTATTTTGTTGTCAGAGGGTTCAGTTATGGACAGAGCATATTAGTGTTAGCAACAATGACAATTTCAATTATGCAGATCATGTTTTACAATCTTTTCCTCTGGGAAACATCAGGGCTTCTTCCCCTCTCAGAAACACTGGGACAACTCCCCAGCACCTGATGAGGAAAAATTGCAAAGTTGCCTCTTTATCAGCATAGAGGGAATCATAAAGAACTTGAGGAGAAAGCTAATGCTGCTCTAAATGGACTGGGAGATTTTCCATACTTTTCCATTTTCCTAGAAAGGTCTGTGAAAGTTAAATTTCTACTGCATTTTCCTTTCAGTGGGCCAAAATTACACGGTCTGCCGAGCTATAATTAGTAGAAAACCAAGGAAAAGAAAAGAAGATCCCCAAGTGTGTATTTGCTCATCAGCTCTAAGCACAAGGAACTCCAGACGTTCAGTCAAGAGCTCTCAATTCTTTTTAATATTTTTGCCACTTTACTTGGGAATGAGGTGCTAGATCTATGACCACACCCATATAAATGAAGGAGTCATTTATGGATACAGAAATAAATACTTAAGGAGCTGGATCACTGAGATTTCCAAGTACATTGCCATCTAAGAAGGCAAGACAAACAGAGTCAGTGCGTCTTAGGAGGTCTGTTTTCTAACTGAATTTATGCTGTAATAACAAATACGTACTAAGCCTGATTGTGCTTTTCCTGATATGGTTTTGAATGGATATTTGAACTGCTATTTCACAGTGAATTTCATGTAATGTAATGCACAGTTGAGGTATACAGAGGAATCCTTCTATGTTTGGGAACTACATTCTTCAGGGAGTTCCTATTATTTTACAAATGGAAGTCACAATACTTCTGAGACCTGATATTATTAGACAAAATTTTCAGGCATGCACTTAGAGATATGGACTGGCTTGACCTTTCCAAGGTTCATGTCAATGAGGAATTACAGGCTTTTTGCACCTGTGAAATCCACCTTCAGCCATTTTCCCAAGGGATAGCAGTCACTGGATGCGCCGACAAGAGAACCTAAGAGTCCTGACCCACTCCCCTCCTCAGGCTACTTGAATACTACGTCACAACAAATACATTGCCCACAAGGCCCAAGTGTGTCTGTGTAGCATGTGCATCGGTACTTGGAGCACTTACCGTCATGAGCAGCTTCTCCACACAGTCAGGGGACACACTGTGCAGATGGGTCAAATGAAGCTGGAGATGCATTTTGTTGCTGAGGACATCTTGGCAGAGGGGGCAGCAGATAACAGGTTGCATTGAATGCTGTGACAGGACATGCATCTGGATACGATTTGGGTCCCTACCATTGTAGTTACAGTAAGGACATTGATAGAACTGGAAAAAAATCAAGTTAAGACGCAGGCTATTAGTCAATGTGCTTTTTATAACTTGCTGATATAGCTATTTTAACAGCAAATCATCTCTGTTTCATTCTTGAGTTATTTGAAAAAGAGTTCTAGAATGCAATTAAATTGTTACATTTCCTTTTACCTGCTCATGACAAAATTTATTGTCCTCTGGAGGCTTTGACTTTTTAGCTGCACCATCCTCTTCTTTTGCCAGAAGAAGCTGTTGTGCCCCTACCACAGTGTTCACTTTTGGTTCCTTCTCTGGTGTAACTATTCCTGTTTTGAAAACATAATTTTTAAGAACATATTTTAAATTTTAAAATATCCTGGTTTAAAAGAGGCTCTGACTTCAAAGGTCTGTATTGTCTTTGAGGGTCTTTTTTTGTTTGTTTGCTTGTTTTTTAAACTCTGAGAAAAAATAAAGTTGAATAAAACAACTCTGGTAAGCACAAAGGTGAAAATACAGTTTTATCCGTGATACTCTATAAATACATTTAAAAATGGACTCTTCTCTACTGTTTAGATAACCCTAGGTTGCCTTTACAGATTAATCAATAATGTTCTTTCTTTAGCAGCTCAGTATGAATTTGTGTATTACATTAAAACAAATCAGCTTTTGCTTAAAAAGCCAGTTTTCCAAAATAATTAATTTGCTGCTGTTTAATTACCCTCTCTCTTTTCCAAACTGTCTGAGCAATATAATTATTGTGCTGTTTTGATAACTCCTGCCTGGTTACTATTCTGAAGCTAAATATAGAGAGGCTTTAAAAGAAATACTGTGGAGGATAGGATTTCAGAGCTAAGTTAATATTAATTATATACAAAGATCAGTCATTTGGGATTGCTTTAGATGTTTACACTGTGAATTTTTATAGTCTGGCATTTGTGATCAAAACCAGAATATAATTGTTTTCTATAGATAGTTGTACTATTAAGTATTAAATACTACATTTAATATTATGCCTGAGCTAGCTGTGTAATGCGGCCCAGTCTTGCACACATCAAAGAAAAGAGTGCAATTCTAATTTCCCAGTCCATCAGAAAATTCTTTCCAGCGTCAATTTGCCAGATAATCTCTTCTGCTAGGCTGGATATTACAAGAGCATTGGGCAGGCATGTCACATACATCTCACGACAAACACAAAACCTCATTTACCAACCATTCCAATCTCATCATAGTGCGGCATCATCTGACCTTTTTTCTGCTGTTTATTATGAGTATTTCTAATTTTAACTTTCAATTTTCACCATCTTCCAGTCAATTTGCAACTAAATTATTTCCAGGGTGAGGACACTATCACTGGACACTGGGTGCAAATACATCTTGAAATGCAATGAAGCTAAACCATTGATTGCTATCAGACCCAACGTAAATATATAGTCCAGGGGTAATCTGATTGTATGCTGTGCATGAAGATTTATCTTGATTTTTTTCAATCCACATAAGGTTCATATAAATGAACAAATTGCACCTCATTGCACAAAAACCTAGGATTAATTTAAAAATAAGGTCATGGACATTTTGGCAACAAAGTAAACATGAACAAAGAAAATCAAGAACTTTTTATTATTATTATTTCCATATAGACTTTGTGCAGTATTTGATCTGACAAAGACAACATTAAAGAGAAGCAAAATAAGAGAATAGTTTTCAAGGTAAATATCAAATCCTCATGGTAAAATAATAACCAATTGAAAACTGAATCATATAGGGACATTTTGTGAAGGGCACTTTAAAAAAAAAAAACAAACATAAAACATATTTTATGATATACATAAATGGTGATTTCCCCACACACTGATTTTCATTCCTAAGTTGTTAATTATTTCTTTTGGTGTAATTTAGACCAGTAATTTTTGCATGTTCTAGCTCAAATTAAGGCTTATTCCTGTCATATTTCCCTGTTTATAATGATCAATTTGTCATCACTTGTTTATCATCTGAACAAGTCCCTTTTTGGAGCCCTCTGAATTTTTGCACTCTCAGGAACAGATCCTGGGGGCCTCTTTTAGACTGCTCAGTCACTGCTGGGCCAACAACCCAAAGGACGACCTATGCTTAAAGGTAAAATCTAAGTGATGAAATCACATAAGGCACCATTTTATTACTCACTTTGCTTTATGACTATTAATAGAGTACTCCCTGGCCTATCTGTATTTACATATTATTTAAGTATCTCAACTGTGAGAAATATGGGAAGTAAAAAACTTACATACTATATTAAGAGAGAAAGGTTGTTTCTTGGGTTTTAGAAAGGTAGATTCAAATTATTAACCTCTTTTCATTTCCAACTGTCAAAAACTTCTCTACTTTCTTACGTTTATAATATGTCACTTTTAAAATATCCTTTTTAAAGACAAATGGGCCAGAATCTCAGCTGAAGTAAACGGACACTTATACTGGAAGCTGAATTTAAAACACAAAATGAAAAAATTCCGCCTTCTCTTCCCTTCATCATACTAGATTGTTCTCAACTGGTTGTTACAGAAATTATGAACCAAATTCTCCTTCAAAAGTTACTTGTGAAAATGCATCTAACTGTGTTTTGGCAGTGATATTTAACTGCTAGTGAAATTTATCTTGAAGTGCACTCTTTGTGCACCTGGGCACACACAAGGTTAATATTACACATCATCTTCCACCACAGGATGGAATAACTTAATTACTTCAAAGGGCCTATAATACTCATGAAACACATAGTTCTTGTTTCTATAAAAACAAGGGGGGCTTTTTGGTTAAATTTCTTTTGCAGTTAATATAATAAAACCATAGAGTTATAAAACACTGTGCTGGGGTCAATAAATGCATAACAAAGCACAGCTTTTTACAATGTTTACTATGATATTTATATAAACTGTCAAAGTTTACGGAGGCTTTGTTGTTTTTGTTGTCGTTTGGCTCCGGATTCATTCAACCCCAAGCACTGCTGCTTCTTATATGACTGAAGTTACACCTGGCCAATAGTAATGTAACTGAGACTGGGACTTCTGGTGAGCATGAAAGAAAAGAAAAAGAGTGGTTGATTTTGCCCTCTGGCCCAGGGGAGTCACTCGCCCCTGCACATGGTGAAGACCAGAGTCCCCGACCCACAGTGAACATGCCAAAAGCAGAGTTCAGCTTTTTATGCAATGGTCCAGCTGCTACAGCTCAGTCCCTTGTCTCGCTACATCAACGCTCTGCTTTCCACATTGAATTTGCTGGTTTAGGGAGCTTTTGCAGAAAAGCTGTAAACACCTATGGTCTTATAGAAAGGGTATCAAAAGAGAAGGGAGAGAGAAGGGAAAATAGTCTTGAGTTATGGTCTTGAGCATGCTGTGTGGCACTCTTTTCATAGCTAGATGTTCCACTGCCATGCCATTCTTACCAAGGAAAAGACAAAATCTAGTGGTTATTCATGTTTTAAATACTCACTTTTTATTCTTGAGACACATTATTTGTAGGTTTGGGGTTTTTTTTTTTGCAACTATGAAATATTACTGCAATTCTTTTTATAATATAAAATACACAGCTTATTTTAGATGAATAATGCAATTTCAATACATTTAGCTCAAAAAATAAGTTTAATTATAAATAAGTGCCATGAAATAGACTAGTCAATGATTGCCTGTCAGTAACAGAATTATTTAACTTGTGTAGGATTGTCAATATAAAAATGACACAATTCACTGCAATTCAGATGTCATCACCTTCATAATATATTTTGAAGCCCCAAAATAAAAATAAAAATGTTTGTGCTTATTGGCTTATACGAAGGAGAAAGTTAATAAAGTACATCTACTGGTGAGAAAAAAATCCTGGAAAAGCCATGATAAAACCACTATTTTCTTATTTATGAATCTTTGTATTTGACAAAGATTACATAATTTAAGACTTCTGACACATCAGATGATGTTATTCAGACTCAAAATAATTCTAAAATTATAATTACTGGTAGAATATTCTTTCTAATTAGAGTAGAATGAAAGGATAATTTTCATTGCAATAATGAAGGTTAATTTCCATCCTTCCTCATGTTTACTACCTTATTAAAAAGTGCTCCCCTTAGCCATGGCAGAGACATATTACATTTTCAATGCAAATGTATTAATCTGGATAAATTCCATATTAATTCTTGCACTGCATAGAGCTGTAATTTGGATTATAATTAATCTAAAGTGGCACTAGATTTAAATGACAATATAAATGAGGCATTAGTAGGCTTTTCTATTCTGAATGAATATTCAACAAATATAACTTGCATATTGCCAAGTCTCATTTTGAAAGCTCTACGCCTTGAGATAAGGTAAGAATTGCAGCACAACAGCTTACACAAACACACTGTTACTAAATACATGTTAATCCTTTCTTGTCTAATAGATTCTATGCTAAAGAAGGGTCACACCACTCTCCTGTCTAACTTGTTAGTATTGTGATTAATTTATTGGTTTTCCTGAGATTTCTTTGGCAAGACTTGCAACACTCAATTCATGAGAAAGCCCAAATTAACATTCAATTATACATAAGCAGTTATGCAGTCATTAGAAATACTTGTCAGATGAGTGAAAATTAAGATGATGGTCGGAATGTTACATATGCAGAATTAATTTAGATTAGGAAAATAAAAGTTTCTAAAAGATTCAGGATTTTACAGTACAAACTATTTTCTGCAAAGCACAAAGGCAATCATGTATTTCAACCCTTGTTTTTATATGAATCTTACTGCAAAGTTATTTGTGTAATTGCTGGCACGGGAATGCAGAACAATTATGCTGGTTTTTTGTAGTGCACCCAGTAGGCATCTGGATATAGGTTTGTCCTAATTAAACTTGGCCCTTACGAGTGGCTAATCCTGATGGAATTTTGAGAATTCCCCTTCAGTATTTTTTTTCTAGATTCCTTTTTTTTCCTTTTTTTTTTTTTTTCTTGTTTCTTTTTTTTTTTTTTTTTTTTTTTTTTTTTTTGCTGGCGCTCTAATACCGTATTCTTTCCTAAACAACTATAAATGGACCAGCCTAAGAAAAAGAGAGGGCTTATAAGTTCCCTGAAGTGGTTGACACTGTCCCCTAGGCAAAGCGTATGGTAGGAAATGCAGGCTGCAAGTGGCTGTCACTCCTCTCCTGGGGAGTGTCCAAGCCAGCCCCTGAGGAGGCTGCATAGGAGGACCTCTGTCAGCCTGAGAGCATGGCTTTACTGCACTGCAGACAGTTTTGACCAAGTCAGAGAGCCAACCAAGGGGAATATGTATTTTAAACCACAACACAGCTTCTTGTTCAACGTCATCCTTGTCATCATCGGCCTTCCCTCAGTCTCTTGATCTCAAAAAATAAAGCGACTGAAGAGCAGTCAAGGTTGTAAACTGTGATGGTTACTGACCTTAGCCCATCAACAAGCAAACTTAAAGGAAGCTTTAATCTTTAAGTCAGACTTCTGTATTGACTTGGCATAGAAAGGGCCATCTATAATTTTCTTTGGAAATAAATTCAAAAATGTTTAATATGTAAAGAGTAAATTGCAGCATGGGCAAATCTGGGTGTAAAGAAACTCAGATGTAAAATGATATTTTCTTTACAACTATATGTCTTTATGGATAATACAACCTCCTTTGTATGCTGCTGTCATCAGCATACAAGGAAAAGATATATGACTACCTGAAACTAATAGGCTTCAACCTGTTTCAGCACTTCTTCTGCTTCAGTGAATCCAACATAATGTAACTAGGTATAGCGTGCGGCAAAAGTAGCCAATGTAATATTCATTGTGACCATAGATTTCCATCTCATACATAAAAAGCATGGGTGAAGTCACATATTTGCCAAATCAAACACAGAAAAAGCCTTGGGTATCTACACCAGATGCTGGCCCTGGGTTTGTTTGTGCACAAGTAAATGTCATGACATAGAGGTTTTGTTTTCAAAGACAGTAGCTTTCATTACTGCGCTTTGTCTATTCCAGGAGATCAAAATTACCCAACCCATAATCCGTTTTCAATGATATTTCCTCTTTCTTAGTCTGAATCATCTGTAAACTTTTTCACTGGATTTTGTGTATTTTTTTGCAAATGCCTCAAATAAATGCCCAGGAAGAGGCCAGATTCTTGGGAGTAACTAATCTGTGAGCAAGAGCAAAAAATAATAACAAAAAACCCACATTCTTTGGGTTAAAAGGGGGGCAAAACCTGATTGAAGAAAAAATTCAAGTGGTACCTAATCCTATACTTATGAAAAATTAATATGCCATCAGAGGAATCACAAGTACAGCTAAGATTAATGAAAGGCGCTTAAAAAATTACAAGCACACAAACTGATTTGATTAAAAAATAATCTCACTGGTCGTCCTGTAATATTCTTCAACTTATCCGCATCTATCCTGTCAGATGGTTATGATTAAAAATAGGTCAATGGGAGGCTACTGATAGAAATCACATGCAAAATGCACATGCAATGAATAGTAGTGGGAATGTCCAGACAGTTTAAAATGAAAGAGCATTTCATAAGTTAAAAAAGGGAAAAAACAAAATTCTAGCATCTTACCAGAGTCTTTACTAGATTTTTTGCCTTCACTACTGTCTCTCTCACTTGAGTCTTTATCATCAGCCACAGCCACTGATGTACTTTTAGCAGACCCCTCTGTGTCTTCACCTTGTTCTTCTGTGGACAAACACAGAAAAGATCTCAGGAAAGGAACTCAGTGACCAGTTAATAGCAGTTAAAAAATATGTCCTGTAATAAGAACAGCACTAACAGAGGGTGGCAAAACAGGGGGAAGAAGGGTCGAGGGGAAGAAAAGGGAAAGAACAGTGCTTTAAAGAGGTTGGATATTAATTCTAAATAATTTGCAATATTTCAAAACCTGACTGTGTCTTTACAAGAGTACCTGTTTTCCCCCAGTGTGACAGATGTAAAGCCTGTCATTTCATATTCTTTGGCTAGAAATGATTTGTGTTAAAATACATGCACATGCATGCACACACACGCATACACACACACCCCCCACAGGCTGGAACAAAAGCAAGCACATGTAAAAATGCATCTTGGAGCCAAAAAAAAAAAAAAGGGAGAACTCAAATATAAATCCTATTAGTGCAGCAGTATCCTGCTAATTGCAGTAAGTAAGTATTAGGTATTAGGTACTGTATTAAATATAAACCTCTGGCTTTGCGGGAGAAGTCTCAAATTTTGTCTCCAGGGGGAGCCATTCAGGATAAATGATGCAACTTGGTGTACGGCTTCTGAGGAAGCAGCATTACCCACACCTCACTTACGTGTTCACACCAGCTAGATTACATGGAAATCTTCACAGTAACTCAAGCCCATTTAATTATTCGGTAAATCTTAGCTATGCTGCTACTGGTGGATTAATCTGTTTATGCAGTTAGCTTCTATGCTGGGGCTGTGTAGCACTAATCCGTGAAAGGCCCACTGTTCCTTTTCATCCTGTGATCATTTGTCTCTCACTGTGCTGATGTCACATTTTAATGAATTTTTAGCAATCTGAGTAATGCCAGATAACCAGACTTGCAACTCCCTACAGCACAGCATGCTGTTTTCATTGCAGCACACATACACACAAAAATAAAAATCATATTTCCCTGTTCAGGTAGGAATTATATAAATTAGGAGGTGAAGGTAAAATGGGATTCGAAGCACCAGGCCGCTCGATTTCATAAAATCTTTAATGACCATATAAATTAACCCTGGAAAGGCAAAAGGTCACAGACACACATTTGCATACACTCTTCTATTCACTTTTGATAAGCAGAGCTTTTATGCAGGGAACATGATACAATTAACCCTTCAGGAACCATACAAAATGCAGCTACCGACATTTTAAGTGTCAAGCATTAACTGAAAATTACACACTGCATAAAATTTTCATTGTAAATGCTATAGTGATTGAAAGGGGAAATAGTGGCCCTCTTCGCACCCCATGTTTTATTAATAACATTCTGACAGCCGAATGAAATATCCTCTGTCATATGTAGCAGCTGAGCACAAAAAAATTGCTGCCTATTGCCTTACTGCCAGCCATACACTGAAACCCTATGCCTAGGCAAACAGCCCCTCAGATCGATGTGGCAAACCTATCCGATTCTCAACTCTCTGCAAAACCTTTTGTAAACTGAAAGAGAAAAACACAGCTGCAATTTTGGAAACCAACCTTTCCCCATACCCCCCCCACCCCCCCAAAAGTCCTGACTGCAGATCAATGTGTTTTGCATTGACATGGAAATACAATAGGTTAAGACTAAGCATGTGTGTCCACTTTTTGGAACAATGCAGGGAGAAAGACGGTCTCTTCTTTTAAAAGTAATTGCATATTAAAAAAAAAATTTCCATGCGAATGGAAAGCCCCCTCATGCTGTGTGAGCACTCTCCTCCCTGCAGTCCCCCGCCTCCTCCCACGCTGATAGCTAATCAAACATGGTAGGTATCCCTGCTGCAGCTGGAAGCGGGGCTGTGTTTGTCAGGGTGGCGGGGAGCACGGCTCGGGATGCTGCGCGCCTGTGATCATGCCTGGCTCGGGCTGTGTTAATGCTGAGCGCGCACACATGAGGCTCGTATCCAGTGTCAGGCCCCATGGCCTCACGGAGCCGATGGCAATCCCTTTTCGACTCATCCTTGGGAACGGACGCATTGCTTCTTTTACTAGATTTACTGGCCCAATCCCCCTGGGCTGGAAAATGAAGTGTCAAAGTGCTACTGAGTGTCCTTATCTTGAGGGGACATAAAATTGTAAGGGCTATCGTGGCACACATTAATAAAACATTGTGTGTGTGTCAGGCAAAGAGAAAGAAAATTATGAAGGTACTAAAAGAAAAGCTACAGTATCATCTGGGTCTCATCAGACAATTTTTGCAGGGTGCTCTCCTGTTTTTCTGGTATGTGTTTTAAGTGTGAGAGAAATTCCCAGACATGTTCTCCTATACATCATCGTGGTGTCTGACCTCAGCCTGACCCTGGCAACAGTTTGAGAAATCTGAATGTGAACAAAGACTCTGTGTCAGCAGCAGGGAGAGATTGCGGGATAGACTTTCCCCATCAACTTAATCGCAAACAGCAGTTCTGAGGCCATAACTTTACAGGGCTGCACCAAGCCACAAACATATAACCTTTAGAGGTGAAACTGCCCCTCGCTCCCCACCCCCTCTTCTGTGATTTTTCTCAGTCTTGTGGTGCTCCCTTTGATGTAGCAAGGCAATTAGCTGTAATGTTCAAGTACTGCAGACCTGTTTTATGGTTTGGAAGGTGAGAGCTGTTTATTACAGGTAGGCTCCTGGGGGCCATAAAGGCTTTGCAAATTTTTAATCATGCAAAAAACTAATCAAAATGTAACTTATACACACCATAAAAATTAATATCATTATTATGCATGGTATAAATTGCCTGCCTTGGCTTTCAATGGCACTCCCTTCTAGAAAATACATTTGGCATTCATTTCAGAAATATGTATGGCATTCACTTCAGAAGTAAATTTCATAGACAGAAATGATAATACAACTTCTCCTATTTTCCTTCAAAATTACGGAAAGGTTGTCTGAGACTCGCACTGTCACGACATATATCAAAGGGACAAGATGGAAATACAACAGCTCTAACTTAAAAGCAGTTAGCAAATTACAAAAAAAAAAAATCCTGAAGACCGTTTGTCAGAACAGATAGTGACGATATGTAACTGTGATATCAAAGACATTACATACCTATGCCAGAATGCAACAAATATCTTTTTTTAGTAACATTTTTGTTCTTACTACATATGCCAACCAACAAGAATACCATGCAGAAACAAAAATTGGATGGCCCTTGCTCAAAGACACAAAATTATGAATTATTATGTATCACCAAAACACAGTAAGATTATGCTACAGATTCCCAAGTCCTAATACTCTGTTTTAAATTTACAAGTGTCCTGCCTATACACATTTACAAATGACAGCTTTGAAAATGAATAGAACATCTGACTCAAATGCACTTTAATGGCTTTAATAACACTTACTATTGCAATATGATATTTTATTCACACCTGTTTTTATTTTGTCCCAATGCAGAAAATTTCTTTTGATGTTGGATGTCTTGAATTTAGCCATTATCAACCCTTTGCCTCACAACTGACTTACAATTAAACATAAAAATGAGGTTAGCAGCATTCTGCATTAAAACTGTGAAATAAGGAAAAATGAAAAATTTATGTCAGAGGTAACATTAATCAGTTGATTCCGTATATTCCATATTTTATGTCATATACTTAGTATGTTAATCTACACACAGGTCTAATTCTGTACTGATTTTATGAAGTAATATCCTTATGATTTTCCTCAGTCCAGTGAAGTCAAGATGCGTGAAGATTTCAATTGCAAAATCCAGGCCTCAGCCAAAGCTGAATAGCAGGTACCAGCAACAAAATTAGATAAATATTCACACACAGCTTAGAAAAGCCTGACTTACGGCGGTGTGATGTAAGGAACAGATACATACACCATAAACAAGGGAGGGTATAGAGAAAAATATAATTTTAAAAAATGAAATAATTATTAGTGAAACAAGACATGGACAAGTCGAAACAAACTCACCTTAATTTAAATGTACTGTGATAATCACAGGGGCAATCACCTTTCCCTGTGTTTTATCAGAGAAGTTTCTCTACTGATGAGCAGCACTAGGAGTCTGTTTTCTAGTCTGTATAAAAAACCATATTATTTTCAAGGGTTGATTTTTGTTTGTTTGGTGTTTTTTACATCACCGATGTATCAATTAACAGCCAGTAGTTCCTGTTTTGGTCCTAGATTATTCTGTTGTTTTTGTTGGTATCCCTTTTGCCCTCTCCAAATTGCAAGTAATTTCCTAAATAAGGATGATCTACTGGTTGTGGGTGAGTAATTGTGGTTATGAGAGAAAACCAGATTAAGCAAGTGTTTGTGGCTGAGGGCCGGATGGATGGGGAACAAATAAATCAATCGACTAGAGTAGTAGGCAAATAAATATGAAATGAGAGGGAGATTTAAAAAAATATTTGTGTTTTTTTTACTGAGTATGTTCAATAACTAGCTGAATCTAAGGTACCCATAAGTGTTCAGCACAGGTGTATCCCAGGTTCAACCAGTAGAGTGAATGGCTTATTAACTGTCCAGATGAGAAGGTAACCACTAGCAAAGGTTAACAGTAGGGTGGGGATTGGAGGGATGGACAGACAACAGATAATGCAGGGAAAGGAGAAACAAAGGAAAAGGAAAACAGAGAAAAACCCACAGACTATGCAAAATAAGTAAAAGTTAAATAAAAGTAGTGCTTGTGGATTGACTTCTGGGTTATCCTAGTTATACTACTTCGTTGATAAACTCTCCCCGACTTCTGCATTGTCATTTATTCACCCAAATATTCCAGAAAGTATTTGTTCTATATTCTGGCTGGCCTTGCAGAGTATGACTGAGGAATAGGATGCCTCACTCATTCAGGATCTTGGCTGCATCCTCTAGTGGTCTTTCATCTTCAAACAGGATTTCTAATTTCTCCTTTAGGGACTTGGGGTGAATAACGGCACCAACCCATTAACAACTGTTTCTAATCGTTGTGTTATATTCAAAAGTAGAGCTCTTAGAAGGCTGAACTTCCCACAAACAAGCCTATAATTAAGTGATGATCATCATATTGACCAGAAAGTGCTAACTGGCAGTTACTATCAAATTGTATCATTTTGTTTTGTGGTGCATCATTTGAATTTTTATGGCAGTCTAATGCTTCTGATTGAAATGTATCACTGTGCCACAGGAGGCCGACTGCAAAGCTGGCTGGACAGAGTGTGCCGTGGTGGCTCCTTCTCAAAGAGTGTCACAAATCACACCCATTTTATCCACCCACTCCACCCAGCAGCCTGTATTCCCCACTTGTCACACTCAGCCTCACCCCTCTGGCTGCTGGAGAGGGGCAGCTCTCATCTACCCTACTTGGTTTTGCTTCTTAGCTTCTGAAGGCAGAAAACATTCATTGTCAACAGCTAATCTGCCCAGCACTTTATTATTTTCTAATCTAGTTTTTTCTACTTTTTTAATTTTTTTTTTTTTTATTAACGGCATTCTACTTCCAGATGGTGGAAAAGGAATTTTCTCCCCAGAAGTTTGGAGGGGTGGGGTGTCCTTTACAGTCCGGCTGCTGTGCAAGCTCTCCCTCCCTCTCATTGCTGGCTGGAATTGTCTGTTTTCTAGTCCCCCTTCCGTAGTCTCAGAGCAAATCAGGAAAAGAAGCATGTTTTACTCTCATAATGGTGCAGACGTGGAAAAGAATTGTTGGTAGACTTATGCTGAGCCATACTGATTTATCAGAAAATAGGAAAAAATGTGGTTTGTATTTTTGTTGTTTTATTTCTACATTAATATTTTATCAAATATCTTGCAAGAAGCAAAAGAAGCATATGCTGACAAAACCATTAACAGAGAATGTCAGCTATTCAAAATGAAACTCAGAAATGCTTTCCAGATGTGATTGGAGATGTACAGTTAATCATTTATTATGCAGAAAGGGATACTTTTCTTACTTGGCCATCTCTAGAAAGGCATTGAAGCATGAAACTATATTGAGAATAGTCTAACTTTTCCAAGTGATCATTACTTTTCTTTTGGCTGCCATTATGGTTCATAGAAAATGCTGTTTCCCCCATCAGCATAAAGCATGAAGAGCACTACCATTGTCTGACTTGAAGCCTAACACATTTCCATCAAGGTTATGTAGAAAAGAAAATTAAACCTCATTGTTAATTCTTATTCAACATGCTGGATATACCCTGCCTAATTTGAAGCGTTGCTCTAAGTTTATTCTCCATGGAGGGAGAGACATAAGGGCACAACTCCGACTTTTCATAGGTGAATTGCTAATTCCTGCCTGATTGCAGAGGGGTTTTAAAATGAAGTTTAGTGTTTGGAATGCAGATTTTTTCACCTGGGCACTGCTGCTAAACACTGTAAGTTACGTGGGTGAACCTAAGCCTGACCTAAAGCTCAGAAAGTCAGAGAAGGTTTCCCCATGACCTTCACCAGTGTCGTGGATGTTCATTTCAAGCCAGTGGGGGGAAAAAAAGCAAAATACTGCGTCTTCACAGTATCATTCACCTTACTTTACTTTTTCTGTTTTGCTGTTCAGTCTGTGTGTTCAATGTCCCTTCATATACAAATACTTCTACTGTCCCTAATTTCTTGCATTTTTTTCTACATTAGCTGAGTTTCCAATGTATCATGCAAGTGGTGAGACTGACTCTCCCATCCACTGATTTTCCAGAAAAATCCTTTAGAGTTTATTTACAAAGAAACCACTATGTTAATTAAGAACTCATTTAAAATGTCATTTAAATGATGTACTTTATTAGTGACTCAGTTTGGGGGTTTCTCTCTGAAATACACTGTAAAATTCCTTTTATTTACCTCCCAGACTTTCTCTCTGAATTATTCACCTCTTTTTGGCTCGCTAACAGTATGTCTCCGAAATTATCTGTAAAGAATTCTGTTAGTGCATATACTTCTTCTTTGTCTTTTGAGAATACTAGAGTAAAAGAATTTATTTTCTTTGCCATATCCTGATCATTTTGGAATGACTATCCTCTGGTGGTCTAGCAGACCTAATGACTCCTGCAGGCTTTCTATTTCTGAGATACTTCAACAATTCCTGTTTAGCTCTTCTAGGTACCTTCACATATTTTCTCCTCATAGCCAATCTCTTTGTTCAGTTTTATTAACATCACTTTGGCTTTATTTCCACTTTTAAGGATACTTTTTCTGACCTGAATAAATTCTTGTACTATGTCTTGTAATGTAGCTAACTACAGCCCTCCAGTTTAAATATTCCTCTTTCTTGATGCTAAGTGTCACAGGCAGAAGTAGGTGATCTATTTATACTGAATAACATTTTTCCCGAACAAAAACACTTTCTGAATTTTTAAAAAATAATCTTTACAGAATTATTTGTTGGGGGATTGAGGTGAGGGGGGCGTTGGTTTGTTTGTTTTCTACAATTACCTGACAAGTAGTCTATAGCATATATAGTAATCTATGGATTTTTTTACAACCTACTTGTTGCAAATATTACTTAAAGTTTGGCTTCTTTAACATATGCATACATGAACTGGTCCTTGGGGATTTTTTTTCAGAAAGACAACACAGGTGCTATTTTAGCTCTTCCTCCAACCCAGGTCACAGTGTTGGAGTGATCTGTAAGAATCTTCACCAAGACATCCACTGCAAATTACTCCAAAAAATCTTCCATAAAAACTGGATTTCCTGGCTCAGCTGGAGCTGTACTATTCAAAATATAGTATACTGACACATGGTCAAACTCCTCTAAGAGGAGGAAAAGACAAATGTCTGCTCATCAAAACCAGTAAAAGTAGTAAAAACCAGCAGTACATTCCTGCCTTCTTGCTGTCTCTCAGCCCTTCTGTTACTGTCTTTACTTGCCTTCTCAAGACACAATCTGGAAAATTCAGACAACAAACTTTTGTGTAATTAATCTAGTATTATGAAGGGTTTTTTGAATGTTCCTGACTTGTATTATAGTATTTTAGTGTGCTTGGGATGTATAGCCATAACATCACATCTCTATCCCCTTTCCATAGTAGCAGGATCCTTTCAATTTCAGTGCTGTGCTTCAATACCTCAAACTGGTCTTTTCTTGCTGCATTGTTTGAAGTCAAGAATTACACTATACTATTGATTAATATGAGTGCACTGGCAAGTTTGTTGGAGACACTTTGATGGTATACTTTGAAGATGAGCAATATCAGTTGGTTCTCAGCACAATGATGTGTGACTCACAAATACTGAAATAGAGGAGATGGCAGACACAGATTTTCTGAATTCAAAAATGCTGGTTATATCTAGGGGTTCTCCCAGGGCCAAGTCAAGCATTTCAGGTCACCCAGTCTTGCTGTAAAGCTACCTGTATCACAGCAACAGAAGAGCATGATTGGGCTTGATTTGTATCCATTTTGCTTTTTACTAAACCAGTGTGACATAATAGATAATTTCCTCCATCTTTCATTTCCTCTTTCCTTCAGTTAAGTTTTTCAATTCTCATTGTTCAGTGTACTGCACTACTCTTACCTTTCCTAAATGTTCGTCTAATTTGAATGCTCTTTCTCTCATACATAGCAGATGCCCCACAGCCTCTAAATTAATTTTCATTGTCAGCAATATAATTCTACCTCTGCGGAAGCTTAGAGACTTGCTTATAGACTCCTCACTCACAACTGCCCAATGAGCACAAATCTACAGTGCCGATCTAGCTGAAGTCCTGAAATGCCTTGTGAGGTGGCTCTGTTGATACCACTGCAAATACCTCAGAGAAAGTTTCTGAATAAGACCTGAACTTAATATTTGTTTTTAATGTCTTTAGACAAGTAGATAGGAGGACCCAATTGCAAGTGTAATCCAGACTTCCCACCAACACATATGCCTTTTATTTGCTTATCGTTTCAAAAAATTTTAAGTGCTTGAGCTGAAATCAGCTGTGCTGAATCCCTGCTGCAGGTTGGATAGCATGAGCTTTTTAATTTTTTTTTTTTTTNAAAGTGATTAATCTAAGAATAGGATTAGGAAAAAATATATTTTTATGTGCATATGTACATTTTCAAAATCTTTAATGTTCCAGTGATTTTAATCTGGAACCCAAAATCTGGCGGACAGGATGACGTCTGGCATGTGGTACATTGGATTAAACTGCCCAAATTCAGCCAAGCAATATAGCTTTTAAAAATTCTACTTATCCATGCTCAGAAAAGCTCCTTGCACTGAGGAGCTGACATTCTGCTAGGAATCTGTAATCACTGAAGACACTCACACCCCCCACAGTGCTGAGCTCACCAGAGTGCACAGGCAGTCACATTCCACAGAGCTTCCACAAACCTCTTCACCCAGTTCCTGTGTGTACTAACCAAAGCACATTCCCTCCTCAAAGGGGGACTACAACTTAAATAGGTCTTCTAAAATACAAATTTTTCTGGCAGCTTCCCTGTACAACTAGGCTACAACCACATTATCCTTACTATGGTGGAACCAAGCTTTCATTTTTTGTTTCGGTTTGTTTTTTTTTTGACTGTGTATCATTGTGCTAGGAGCTGGCAGCTATAGGAGAGCAGGAGCAGCATGTTCCCCCTGTGCTCATAGGTTGGCAGGAGCAAAAGAGGTATGGAAAGGGGATTTTTGGGTCAGAGAAAGAACTGGAGAAAAGTAAGCAGAATGTGGTCTAAGGAAAAGAACATGAAAGACCAGGAGATGGGGAAGGGAGGAGAAACTGAGGTGAAAATTAGGATCAAATGAAAAACAGATAGAAGGCAGGAGAGTAGGACCATAATCAGCCACATACCAAACTCCAGCACCAAACTGGACTTCAGGAAATAGAGCTGGCTGAGACCAAAAGTACAAAAATGCACAGAGAAAATAATAGGTGAGGACGATGATCACTAGGCAATGAGATTGGAAACTTAATTTAGAAAAACATGGTGTCCCCCACGGCCCAACGTTAAATCCCTGATTTTCTGTTATTATAATTCTTCTTCTTGCTTATTGCACTACCTTTTGCCAGTGTTTATCCACAGAGCAGACAAAAACATTCTGCTACTCTCAGCTGGCTTGCTAGCTCTAGTAAGGGGGTTTGTGTAGCAAATTCAAACCCACTGCTGTTCCATGTGACTTTCAGTAGAGTACTACATGGTCAATTGTTTTTTCCTCGTTTAAGTTTTAATAGCTATGGGACTACAGATGCAAATCACCCCCTCCCCCTTATGTTTTTAGAACTACTAATAATATCACAAAAGTAAAATACTTTAATATCTTTTAAAATAAAATACTCTTACCTTTTGACACAATATTTAATATCTCAATCAAGCTCTACCTTATGCAAAACCTCTTGCCTTATTCACTGCACAAAACTATTGATACTTACTCAGTGAAAAGCTATTCAGGACTTTGTTCCTTACTGTTTAACATGAAGCTACATGTTCTACTTACTACATCTCCTCAACCTGTTCTGAAAGTCAAATTACTCATTTCATTATTGACTTCTTATTGCTGCACAAACATTAATGAATTTATCTTCATTATCTCCTAAGAGATGAGGAGGCAATTCTGCAATTTCAGAAAGGGAAGTTATACAGAAATTGAGGTAAAAAAAAAATCTAACTTGGAGAACCCAGTTTGATACAGATGGGACCCAATTTTTTCAAAGTACATAGCACTATATAGCACTTTATATGCTCAAAGCACAGCACTGATTGCTTTCATTTGCAGCTCTGTGTGTTCAGCACTTATTTAACACTATCGTAGAGCCTCCAATCAAGCACTTAGAAAATGAAGGCCACACAGTTAGTGAACTCCTATGAAAAGGCTGGGTAAGGTGACCTGCTTAGGAAAAAAAAAAAGAGAACTCTCCAGCAGAAACAGATATGGAAGCAAGTTCTTCATTGTCTTAAATATACCACATTACTTCTCTTCACATTCTATGCACAAGGATTTTCCTGCACAAAGTAGGCTGAAGTTCACAGGGGTGGTGTGAATAAAAATAAAACATTTTACTGATTTACCTTACTATACTAGGCCCAACTTAGCTAATTTAGGAATAGTATTTAGGAACAGGACTTAGGAATTTAGAAATAGCACAGTGACTGTAGTTAGCAAATATCATAGTGAGTGAAAAAAAAAAAAAGAGTCTTCTTTTTTATTCTATATACAGGCAGATATCTGTTCTAATACTGATGAAATGTAATAATTTTGAGTTGGCAAACTGTTTTCAAGCACAATAATCAACTCATACATGTTGTAATTACAAAAAATACTGCAGCTTCTCTTATGATGAAAAGAGACAAAGATGAGACACAATTACAGTTGGGGAGACATGCTACATTTGTGGAAATTATTGTTTTCTTTTTGAAACAAGATGTTTTGATCACTTCAGCATAAATTATCTCCACAGTTATCACTAAGATGAAGAACAGAAACAAAAATATATGGACTTTTTAAAGGATTGGCATGGATTTTCTTTGCTTGAATAAAGGTATTCACAGAAGTTGAAATTTTCAGAGGTCATGCTAAAAGAAAATGGGCTTAAGTGAACACACAGCATTTGATTTCCAGAAGTGCTCAGTGTTAATCTTAGCACCCATGGGCTGAAAGCTGAGCAGTTTTGAGAATCTCCATAGTCTCAGAGGAATTAGCAAAATGCCACACGTTAGGCACAGAGGATTTTTACCAATGCAAAATAGATGGTCAACACCTGGCCTTTAAGCAGATTTTACAGTCCTCATAAAACATATATCCTCCATACACACCAACCTACGAATATATTGAGAAAGTTCCACTCATTTCAAATCATGTGTTCACAAAGCCACATGTGCTGGGCTTTGAGGTCTGGGGATTATAATAGCCACTCGTTTATAGTAGTATTTCACTTGAAAAGTGGAACATGATGTGAAGCAAGCAGCACATAACTTCCAAAATCAGGAGGAAAAAAAAACCCTATGAAGTTTCCTATTATAAGAGCAAGATTAATTTAGGCACCTTCATAAAAAAATAAAATAAATTCTGCTGCTTACTGTATAGTTAATCCATGCATCTTTAAAGACTTCTATTTTTAGTGTCATACAGCATTTGAGCATACAATGTTGAGATCTTTTTTAGATATGGGTAAAAGAGCTTGAGTTTGGTTTTTTACATCTTCTATTTATCTTTTTTAACAAAAAAAATCTGTGAAAATTAAACAAGTGGCTTTTAGGCGCAGTCCTATCTTTCTGTTGCTGACAGAGTCAGATTTGCTGATTTGGAGACATTTCTGAGCCACACACATGAAAGATATGAAATGCTTGCATCAGACAAGCGTTTTGGAAAACTGTGTGAAAATGCAAGATGAAGCAACTACTGGAGGCACCACAATTTTCTGTCTAAACACCTCCTTTTTTGAGATACACTCCCTTTAGTATGCCAGAGAAGCTTGGGCAGGTATCTCTTTTCTCTCCAATATGTACAACATATTCATTTGCCAGTCATGGAACTTTTTAAAATGCATTGTGTGGTTAAGAACCAGTGCTCCAGTTCAATTCACTGCAGAAACTGCACTCAAGATTTTGCTTGCCTGTTTTATTTGCAACAGCCACTGTCCCAAAAGCACAGGTAGGGGAAGGAAGAGGTATGCTACGGGCTTTCTTCTCAGAATGCGTTGTGGAGATGAAATGGGGCACCATCAATTTCATATGAACGCTATTTCGGCAGGAACTAGTCATCAGTCTGTCATTTAAATTTATCTAGATGCTTTGTGAAAGCATCAGCTTCCACATCTGGTTAGCCCAGCACACTTGACATAGTCAAGACCAGCACAGATAAACACACTTGTTATATTCTCAGATGAGGAGGAAGTAGGAAGAGACTTCATCCAAGGCTTTCCAGAGTTAGTATCTATTTTGAACTGCATGTGACAATGAGGTGACATTCCTCACTCATTCCCCCACGTGCAGCATACAATTTGTCAAGACTAACAAAAGCCATGTTTTAGCTGATGGCTAAGAGGGATCCCATGCATGTTTTTGTATCTTCAGAAAATGTCAGCCTGGCAGGATACTAAGTTCAAATGGATTGCATGACTTGCGCCCATTTCAAAATATATGGATTCAACTACAGCAGGCTGCTTTTGGAGACCATCTCATAAAGTTATTACAAAGCTAAACGTCATTAAAAAGTGAAAATATTTTGCTCAAATATGTAATTACAGAGAAAGAAGAATCAATTGACAAAGTGACTTCAACAGAAACTGAGAACACAAGGAATCAGAAGTGTGCAACTTTAAACTTGCTCTTAACTAGGGGTGTTAGATGCTTCAACATCAAAAAAGAAACAAAACTAAGCTGAACACTTACATTTCATACATCATGGGTTTAAGTAAAACTATTTTGCATCTCTCAAATAAGGAAATTCAGGCATCAGTGTAACAAAAATAACTTTTACCTTTATTTAAGACATTTAAAGTCAACTTTTAAATTAGAAAGAAAATACTATTCCATCAGGATTTTATGATCTATGACAAGCCCATACATCCTGCATTTCCAAATAAAATAGAAACAGGATTGGTCTGAAGGTCCATTTGGGGATATGGAATGTATGTCAGCTCTTTCTGAAAAATCAGGTACCATACCTTTATGAGAAACAATCTGAAAATGGAATCTGATTCAACTAGATCTTCTTCCTCCCAAGTTACTCATTGAAAATCATATAAGAAATACCACTTGAGACTACTGTAAATTCAGCATAACTAAGTTTGAACTCAACCCTTAGCTTCTAATAGAAAAAAAAGAATCAAAGGTGAAAACAAAATTGCTAAATACTTCAAAGACAACATGCAGGTTCAGCAGCTTTCAATGAATTTTTTCCAGAAGCAGTTGCTGATCAGACTTTAGAGAAGACATATTTACTGCGTGTTCCTTAATTCAAAATAGAAAAGTTTTCAGTCCTACTGGTGTCATTCATTCCATCATAGCCAAAAAATGGACTGCTACTGGAAGCCAAGACCTACTGCTCAGCCTCTAGCTACCAAAGGCAAGTAGGGTGCTTCTGTGAGCTAAGTTACAGGTGTGCATTACTGCTGGCAACAGGAAAGAAACGTCTTGTTGCAAGAATGTATGAAGACTGGTCAACTTTTGGAACTTTTATGGAAAGTCTCATGATAGGTGCTAAACTCACAATGTCAGCTTAAGAGTTATTACAAGAACATGAGCTTTCACTTGATAACAAAGTTGAATAAAAAAAAGTCATAGTTCTGGGGAAAGAAAAAAGAAGAAAATTTAAAAAACACAACCACCATTATATAAGGCCTAAGCAAATAGAAAACCTAAAACTCAAACCGAAATATGTTATAATCAGCTCACAATTATCCAGAGTAGAGGGGTGGGGTTACTTAAATAAAGCAAAACCATATGTAAACTACACTAAAAGAGCACATTTAGTACATTCACTTTTTAAGTAATTCTCTTACTTCCACTTGTATACCTATGGAATGAAGAAATGGTGTTAAATTGCAATGAGCAGAGCAGACCTGAAAGAGTAATATTTATTTTGTGTCATGTATTCTGTAACTATGGGCTGCAGCCAGTGGTGTGGGCAGCAGATAGGCTCTGGTTGAGCCACAATCCAGGTAATCAATTCACTGATAATTGAAATTTGACTTCTTTATAAATATCAGGAATTTTAATGCAGTCTTATGACTGCTGAATTATGGAATTGAAAATATTACAAACTGTCGAAAAATACAAGCTACCCTCCAAAAACTTCCCCCAATTAAATGCCCTTGGCTGTAACTTAGAATAACTGTAAGCCTTGTAAAAACCCTTTTACTGAATGTCTCCACCTATGTTTTTTCCCTCCAGCTACAAGCATATGAAAAAAAAGTTGAGAAATGAAGAAGTTGTGAAATTTGATAATTGGGTTAATGATAATGATAAAAAGAAACCTTTGAACAATTGAGGACAAAAAAATCTTTTATTGGGAAGATGTTTTCTTCCTCAGATGAATTATAGATCAACTCTGCGGAAAATACTGTTTGATAATTATTCTAGGGCTCCTATGATTAAGAAAACAGTACACAGCCTGTTCCATTTTAAAGAGTCCCCACCCTTGTTCAAGCAGAAATGCAGTTACAATAATTTTATGGTACATAAAATGAAAACAGTTGGCCTACCAAGTAACAGCAAATCAGCATACACAGCTTTATAGATGTACAATATCATTTAAACCCTGCTGTTTCATTTGAATTGTGTTGAATCTTTTTTTATCATTTCTTCATCTAACCTAATTTTCCTAAACCCCTTATTTAATATTCCTCCTACTGTTTGTTTATTTCTCACTGAAAGAGCACAATAGCAACAAAACCAATAATTTCATATAAATAAAGGCTAGAACTGGTGCTACATCTTCTAAGGAGTGTGAACATTCCGCTATCTCCTTCGATTACAGTGCTTCATGACTTTTCTTTGTTAGGGGAGAATTTAATACGACAAATAATCAGTCATGAAGAATGAAGCAGAACTCTGCTAGTGACTGCTGAGCCCAAATGATGCATTGTACAAGGAAGAAGACAATACAGTAATTCTTTGTAACAGAGGACACCAAAATAACAAGAAACACACAACACAAGTTCTAAACTATTACAATGAACTCTGGGACTAAAGACCAGATCTTAGGCTTTGATAAAGTTGTTTTCCATTGCTTCAGCAGCACACAGATGCCTAAAAGATGGTTTAAAGGGCTGGGAGGAAAGCCCTAACATGAAAGGGATGCCCAGTGGCACAGAGCCAATGTAGTCAGTTCATTCACAGTGGACATTACCAATTCCTATGTGTAGAATAAGATATTCCAAACAGCCTTAAACTGACCTAAATTACACCAATTTCAAAAATTTTTGGGAATGTCTGGAATTTACCTCAGTTAACTCCCTCATTTTCAAATGCAGAATCACACTGGGACATCAGTGCAATTCTGGAGGCAAGTACATTTCTCAACACTCGTGGTAAAAGAATATTAAAATTTCAAAGTTCTTCAAGAGCTGGAAAGAGAATAAAGCTTGGTTTGCTATCTACATTTTGAAAATGAGAAAGCACATCAGACTTTCTTCCTGAATGGAGCTATTAAATCTATTACAGAGGAAGCAAAGTGAAGTTTATAAGAATCTTGCCCTCTGAGAATTTCAATGGGTAAAAGCTGTGGAAATTTCACTTTATTGCCACTGTTCCGCCTACCACATGGGAGCACTTATAATATTGATTAAATTGGACATGGACAGCAGAAAAGTATGTAACACTTAACACAGCCTACAAATGCAAGAAAACAAAACCAGAAATTCCATTTGTTGTTGTAGGGTCTAAAAAATATGATGGGATGTACCTTCAATGTCACAGGAAAACTGTAGTGCCTGTGTTTGTGTCAGTTTTTGGAGAAGCTGCCGTACCTAACTCTTCATTTCCAGAAACACTAACTTAAACCCCAAGCCAGATCACTGTCTTGGAAGCCAGATCACTGTCTTGGAAGCCAGAGACACAGTAAGGAACTTGGACCCTGTCTCCTGACCTGGACCAGACATGATTAATTCTATCATTCCACCCATATTTATGGTTTTATGCTTCAATATTTAGACCTCAACAAGTTGCACGGGTATTACCTCCCAAACTGAAAATGGTTGAAAGCCAGGTGGATTTCATTCCTTTAACAGATTCTTTGGCTCCTGGGGAAATCAGGATTTTTTTTGCCCTTGGGGTGCTTTAGTCAGATATCTTGCTGCAGGATATGCAGAGTAAAATTTATATTGCAGGAAGATGCCATCTTTTGTAGTCAACTATTTGCATTAAAAAAGTGATGACCAACTTTCTGGTGAAAGGTTTTCCCTTTGTCCTTGATGAGCAAAGGATTAATTTTTTTTTGCCCATTCTCAAATGTCTTTCCAATCACATAAAGGGGATCCCATTTAATTTTTTTCTTTTAATAAAAAAGTGACTAAATTAAGGATGCTCGTAATTTTCACAATATCCATGAAATGACATACTGCTGTTTTGCTCGAACCATAATAACTCAGTTTCAGAGATCCTTTTTTTAAAAGGCCTTATTCAAAGACCCCTCTAATTCTAACTTGCCTTAAAATTAATCAATGTGGTGATACTCTCTCTCTTTCTCTGCCATAGCTTATCGTTATGCAAGAAACCTAATATTTTCCTAAAATATAGTAATGGCTCTTAGTCTATTAATGGTCTTTAGAAGACCTTCTATATCACAATTGCTACGCCACTTCTGCAAATGTGCCTAGATTAGCACAACCCACCCTTGGATTTGCTCTCTCTCATGAAGTGCTTGACATTTGCACTGCTTTCTCAAGTCTGTTCCTTTAGACTAGTAAATTAGGAGGTGGACTTCTCTCTCCAATAATTTTGTATGTCTTGCAAATTACAAGCTTAAACAAAAAGCACATGGAAAATAATTTTACACATTCTAAACAAAACAAAAATTCCATATTGCCCACATTGCAACCAATAGTGTTGCTTTTCAGATATCAGGTGTGTTGCTGAGATTTCTGATAGGAGAAGTAGGCTGGAACTTCTGATCTGTCATGACAGTATTTGAGTTTTTTGTTTTGGTTTGGTTTCTTTTTTGGTTTTTTTGGGTTTTTTAATTAAAAAACTGTATCAATATAGAGTTGTCAGCAAATATAATCTAGAAGACTTAAGAGGTTTTGTGGAAATCAGTTTGTATCGAATGCAACGCAGTAATGAAAAACAGCACAACATGTATATCCCCAAATATGATAGAACAACACATTAGCTCATCCACTATGTACCTATTTGTACCTATAATGCATATATTTCTCTAGAATCTTTAGGAAAACTAAACATACAACTTCAATCATTTCTACTTAACCAGCTAAATGAAATAAAGGAAGCGGGACCAACAAGTAAACATTTTAGATTTTGAAGCTGCCAGAATAAAATTATTTGATTCACAGCTACACCTAATATAACTGAGTAACATAAACACTAATATCCTGTTTCTTACCCTGGACAGCAAATCTTCTGCTGCTTAAATCTAGCTTGTCTTGAACTAATGCCACGTTATACAAAAAAAGAGGAAAGCTTATCAAATATTCTTCAGAAATCTCTGAAAACAGTAAATACCAGTCTTTTATTATAGCTCTGGTGCAAAGTCAAAATTCTGCTAAGTTCCTAGTGCAGAGCACAACTAACTGGAAGTCTGGATGTTTCATAAATGAGTTTCACCAAAGGTATCACACACTGAGATTCCAGGCCCATGTGTCATGCCCTGAAACATCTGCAACAGAACATAACATTCTTAATAAATGAGATAAATAAAAGTGTGCACTTAATGAAGTAATTCTGAAAATATATCTGTTCATCCACACAGATGAAAACCTGTTTATGAGTTTGCTTGGTGGGAAAGGAAATTTCTAAGGGAAATTTTTCAGTTCTGTTGAAATACACCTGGAGTATTTCTATGAAAAGTCAACACATGAGTTTAGCAGTGTGGAAATAGATATATGCCACAAAGATTTTGATAAAAGAAAGTTGTGCAATCCTTCGTATTTCCTTACATACAACAGTAATAAAGAAAAAGCATTCCATTTTGTCATATTTAATAACACCTTGAAAAAAAGCCACACATACTTTAGAGTTACGTAATATATTTCTATGTTTTAGTGGAAGGGAAGGTAACTACTTAGAAAATGTAGGTTTGCATTTTTATGCTAAATTAATGCTAATTATATTGCCACTTATACCACATTCACATCCCACTCTTGCAAATTGCTACAAACAATTAAGAGCAAAAATCCATTCAAGTTAACAAAATGACAAGCTTTCTGCTACTTCAGAGTATTTTTAGGTATGGTATGTTCTTAGCCTGAGCTGGTTTTCAGCTGTTCCTGTAATTCACAACTCCTCAAAATAACTCTATAACCCTCTCTCTCTCTTCCTTTTTTCCTTTTTTTTGTAAAAAAAAAATGTAACACTGTTTAATCAGGATGAGGATCTGAACTGTGAGTTTATCCAAACCAATCTCTTTTTAGTGCTTGGGGTTTTTGCTGTGCCAAACCACTTCTGGTGTTTCAAGCAAGGCAATGACAGCATACCTTCTTGTTATTATTTATGCATGGAAGGCCAAACCAAATGCTTGGGTGGGTCGCTGAAGACATGAAGTATGTAGTTTTTTCCATCCACAGGACCCCATTTACATTTAAATGAACTTGCTCCTTGTGAAAGATTGGCTCCAGCAGAGAATACCACATGACCACAGACATTGAAATTAAATCACAATCACAAGGATAGAAGCCACCAACATACTGCTAAAATCAACCTACAACACATATCTGCACAGCCTTAAATATGTCAGTAATAAAGAGAAAATGTTCCATTTTATTTTATAAGATGCATCCCACTATATTTTTTTAATCCATGTGCATAATAAAAACTGCTGCTGAAAGCAAGAGTCAAAACAAGTAAAACACAAAGCTACCTCTGCCATGGCTGGATTTCTCACAAGCAATAGGAAAATTGTCATGTGCAGCTCCAGGCTTTAAATGGATGATTTCTCCTGGCTGATGCTGGAGTGGCACTGACTTGACAAATGTGGGAAAGTCCTCAGCTGTGAGATGGGGGCTTAGGTTGTGGGCTCTTGGTCAATTGAAAGGTTGCATTAAATGTAAATTATAGGACTGTTACTTAGATATATACCCTTCTCAACCAGGTGAAAGGCAAACAGCGCCCTGCACTAATTCACAGATGAACTGGTGATAGGCTTGCTGAATAAGGCAAGCAGGCAGGCAGCAGGCAATTATAATTCTCATCTTTGAAGGAAGGAAGGAAAGGTATTTTTATATAAAACCATATTAAATTTCGTTTTTAAGTGCCTCTACGTATTTCTCTTTTCAATTTATATGGAAAAGTATTAGGCAAAAATCTACAGCAGAACTGGCAGTAAATATCACAGAAACAATTGCTCTTTTATTAAATATTTATTGAAAAAAATTCCTGTGCTTTCTCATTTTTCTTCTTCTGCTTCCAATATTTATTTACAGCTGATTATTAACATCTGCCAGTGTAACAGTTTCATCTGTACAGAAGCCGAAGGGTAAAAAAGTCACAGACCCCCTCTAACATGACCTGTAGTTAGACAGAAAACAGTTTTCCCAGTCACCGCTTGGCTTCCTGTCTGTGACCTCTGAAAAGCATTGGAGGCCAGGGTTAATGGCCTTTCCAATCTCTGTGATAAGAATTCATTTTGTTCTATTACCAGCAGTTATCTCAGGAGCCTGCTGCATCACTTCAGCAGGGTTCAATCAATGAGAGGACCTAATGAAGTAACCAGCTGTAGCTCTATTTCCCTGGTCAACTCTATCAGACAAATAAGATCTATCAGTCACATCTTAAGGCTGGTCCTAGAAACAGCATCCTCACATGCTGAACCCATATGCATATGAACCAATGATACCTGGTTCTTTCTTTTTAATCTTCACCTTTAATATGGCTTTTCTAACAGAAAATGGAGCAAAATGGGTTTGAAATGTTGCATTAAGAGGACAATAATGCTGGATTAAGAAATAGTGGATTTTCAGAACAGCAGGAAGCATTTGTATTAATAGCAAAAATAGAGTAAATTATACTGCATGTCAGATTTTTCCCCCCCAAGCAACCCCTATTCTTCTTAGACAGTACTCTTAAAAAAGATAAAATTGTTTATTATTTTCTGCCTTAAATTACTATGTGTCATAAACAGTTCTATGTTTAGGGACTTAATTTTTAGTTTGTGACTTAGGAAATATTATTACGGAAATACTCTTCAGTTAGATGTCAGTCAAAATAATTGTAAGTCAATTTTATTTTATATTTAAGTCAGATCACTTAAAATAAAAATTTTAATTTTGACAAAATTGTATATATATATATGTAATATTGTGATTTGTTATAATAACTTTATGCTCTCATACTTCAAAAACAGCTTAATTACTTAGAAGTACAGACCTTCTTTAAAAGGAACTGTATTTGGAAAATGAAAAATAAGGAAAACAATAATAAAGGCCAATTTCAGGACTTCAGAGCTGTGTGTATCAAAGTATGACTTTGTAATTAATTAGAGAAAAACAGGAGAAAAATTCAATTCCTATTGCTCATACCAAAGTGTCCAGTCTGACTTCATCACTAGGTGTGACAAAGTAAATTGTACCAGGCCCCTACAGGCAAATTACTGAAAGTGTTGTGGGAAGGCATCTTAGAAGAGTGTCATATTTGCTGAAATGTTGAAAGCCACGTGTAGCTAGGTTTATTTTATTAGGTTAATCTCAGTGAATCTCATGAAATGAAATTTGTATCCTTTTAACTTAACTGTGTGCTTTGTCAAATTGAAACAAAATAGTCTTGCTATGTGCTGCTGAGGAGAGAGACCATATCCATGAAATAAAGCTAAAAATTATTACTACTCAACATGCATGCACAAAGTGTACATAAATGTCTATATAATTAAAAGCTAGGTATCATTTTGCATATAGTAACACATCTGATGGATTATGACACACAAATTCCAGAGAACATGTGCTTCATATAAGTGTTTATCTCTCATTTCCCTATGTGCAAAACAGGGGCATTCTTCTTTTGCAGTCTGCCTGCACCAATAAAACAATATGAATATTACTTGTAGAATCAAAGGAAATCAAAAAACTCTTCCTTTTTAATTTTAAACCACCTTATTGAAAAACAAGGGGAAGAATGCATTTTAATAGTGCAGTTTGGTATTTAAGGAAATCACATTTCTGCCATAGATACCTGGATACACTTGAAAAGGATTGAAATATCTATGCTACATATGTAAACAGATAAGATTATGCCTAGCAGGCATTTTGGGAACATCTGTCAATTTTTTATGGAATGCACTGATTGTGGGCTATTGATTGCATTTAAACAAAGTTGTTTCAAAAAAAAAAAATCAGCTAACAATTCGTGTAGAAAGGACTGATCAATATTTAAATGACTCTCTTTATTGATTTAAAATTAACTTTCAATTAAGAGATCCATAGGACTCTTAACTGCGACACTTATCCATTCAAGAGAAAATAAAGGTACATTTATCGATACACTTAAACAGCAGTGGCTGGTTTCCTATTGATTCAGTCATTTGCGCTGGGATTCGTTAGCGTCATCTGACTTTAACTCGCTTACTAGGTCTTCACAGTGTGCCATGCTGAAAGATGCAGGAACGTACAAAACGATAGAGGGGAAGCAAACGGAATTAGATGTAGGCAGAGGTAAGTCATACTTATGCTTTTTATGTCTGCTAATGAAGGAAGAGTCCATTTAAACACTGCCTAGCTTTTGGGTTTGGTCAGACACAAATTCCTGTCAACTGACCTGTTACGTACTGTTTGAGATGGGAAACATTAAAATGAATGAAATTTTTCGTATTGATAGGTAACAATTCTATTGGCTCCAATCAACAATGACAAGATCATCTATTTGTGTGTATTGATTAACATATAATCCATAGGAAGGTAAGCTCATTGTTTGCAGAATGATTTTAAGTGTCAGTATCGTGATGTCCTGCATATGTTTCTCTCTCTTTGTATAACATTTAAGACAAATATAATTTAATATTGTTATATGGAATCAACCATCATATGGATTTTGAAAGACTTACTGAGACATTTGAAAGTAAACATTGTGTGTATCTCTGTTTTAAAGAAGAACTCAAATATATTTGCACTAAACAAAAGTATACTACAATAGCATAGCTTTAACTATAAACATGTGCAAAAGCATCGGTACATTTAGGAACACAAATTAAAACCAGGACTGTAATTACATACTTCGTTATTTATATGTATTCTGGGTATTTTAGTATACTATGGAAGCTGGACATGTAATCTCTACAGTTAATAATAGACCAAATTCATCCCAGGTGTAATTTCATTGAAGTCAACAGACCTGGAACTGCACCTGGAATGAATTTGGCCCAATGCTATGAATGCCTCCTGACTCTCGCCAGCCTAGATTTACATATAAGATATAACACAAAAATGAAATAAAAATAGAAGATGTCCAGGAGGCACAGCATGTTTACAAAGCAGAGTGGTAATAACCTTGCCTGATATATATGTGGCAGTGCTTTGCTTAGCCAGACAGTATCATTGGGAATGGGGGAGGGTTAGCTCTGACGGTGGCTCAGGTTTGCCTGCATCCCTTCATGTCATTGCCTATTTCTTTCTCTTTTTCTCTCTCTTTCTGTTTTTGAAGCCTCATAGCCCAGAACCGTCCAGTGAAATGAAGCAGCCCCAAACTGACTCATTTATTACCTATTCATTTGCTGTGATGAAATCTCCAGGAGCAAAAAAACCGCTGCAGTATAGTAATGTTTAAACACTTAGACCTATTCTGATCAACTGAAATTATTCCTTAAACAGAGAACCACAAACAGAATGTATATAAAATATAAATTGCATACATGATCACCAACATTCTGTTTTCAAAAAAAAATTATTTTGCTGAGAAACAAGATCAAATTCTTTGAAGCATGGGTGTGTTTTACATAATGACAAGCTGCTGTTTCCATTATTTCTTCTTTTCTCTGTCCACTAAAGGTTAAATCGTACTTACCAAAGGCTCATTTGCAGAGTTATGATATGAATCAGTGATATCTTTAGGATCATAATAACACAGAAAACTGCTTATGGACTTTTGCTGCTGGGTGAGAGTCAAGATCAGAAAGACCAGTGTACAAATGCAAAGCAAATACCCCCTCCTAATACTTCTAAATCACATAATGTTAGTGTAACATAATTTGGAATATATTATGACGGTTACAATTACTAAAAAGTGCATGATGCCATTATTTCCAACTGGAAATTAGATGATTATACTAATTAAGTGATAGCAGGTGGCACAATGCTACAATCTTCTCTGATGTGCAGAGAGAGATGCATGGTTCGCTGTCTAAAACACAAGAATAGTAACAATTGGCTTAAGCAGTATTCTGTCCCAAGATGCAGAGTAAGGATTCACTTTGATTTAACACTTCCTTATCACATCAAAGAGGTGTAGGGACATCTTTATGGACTGGCTTAGGAAAAAAAATGCTACCAGTTCAGCTTCTACCTTTACAACTAACGTTTCTTGGTATAATAGAATTAAAGTATGAAATGAATTCCAAGAGAATCATGTAATTCTAAAATGTCAGCAACCTTCTTTTAAATTGCAACTGGCCTAAATTCATCATTACTGCTTTTAAGTTCCTCAATTCTGAATTGCTATAGGTGTGCTATTGAGTCTCATAAGTCAAGCAAACTGGAAATGCTGTAGTAAAATAAATATTTCTCTGTCAATAGAAGCACTAAATACTTTTAAGAATATATGTGGTCATTAAATACATTTGAGTTTTAACTCAAATTTACTAAGCAGTATTTGCACATTATTTTTACATCAGGATTTGAAGATTATTCACAGTTTCACTGAGTTAGACAAATAATCCAGTCCCATGAGTTATTTCAGAACTTGTTTTTCTTGTCCTTTCTGCTCTATGTTCAGACTGAAGTAAGGCTAAGTCATCATACACAATTAGTTTTCCAGATAAAGCATCGCTAGTTTTAAAACTACGAGATATTTTTAAGAAGCTACTCTCTTTTATTTGGCCTTCCATGTGCTTCTGGAGTGTGACCTCAGTTTAAGGATGGCAGGGGAGCAGACCTGCTGAAGAAGAACCACGCTGTGCAAGAATGCAACCACCACATGCCTAAGAGGCAAAAGAAGTGATTCTTATAAATGATGAAAAATAAATGTTATCTAATTTCTGAAAACAGCTTATCTAGTTTTATCTGTCTCTGTAGCATTCATTTTAGTTTTGTTACTCTATTTCTTACTACAGATCAAAAGCATGGCTGATAAGACTTAAGTTTAGATATATTTGTAACATGCTATGATATCTTACAGCATAGCTAGTTTGTTTAAACAAGTACTGCCTTATCCCTCTATATCTTGCAAAGCCTTACCTGTGCCACAATTTCAAGCAGTGCTTTTGCTATCTGACTTTCCACAGGTGAATACAAGAGAAAGCCGGATCAGACAGTAGAAGGTGAAAAACTGTTGTTTTCCCTGGGATGTTGTGCAGTACATTGTGGTGACATTCTCTTCTCAGTGATGACACGTGCAAATTAAAGCTACCCTATTCTTCTTTTTCCACTAAAATTCACATAGTTATATGTGCTATGATAACCACAAGTACTGTGCAGAATATGTCTTTAGCAAGGACAAAAAAACAAAGGTTCTCCAACTTGGAAGCCTAAATGAACCTTTTGTTTAGAGTGAACCCTGAAATTTTGTGAAAATCATTCATCCTCATTTTCTAATGTTTTAATAGAGCTAAATGGAAGGAAACTACACTTGTGATTGCAAAAAATGCTTTATTTCCTCCATGAATACCAAACTGCTTAGCATTTAGAATACTATCATACAGATGTTGTTCAGTGAATTGATATAACAGTTGTATCTTTTCCAGGACAAAATTTGAGCAAATGTCCTGCAATGAACATGACAAATACCTCCCTCTCTGGGGTTAAAATAAAAACCTTTACTGCTGCACCCCTGGATATTCAATTACCTGCGCAAATAGGAATAATGGTAGACAGTTACTCAGAAGCAGCTACTGGAGAAATTTGAACTTGTTGTTCAACTCAAGAAAATAACATTATCATACTATAGGCGTGAGGCCAGGTCTCTTACCTTCACATGCCACTGATTAGTTCAGCCTTAGCTGAACAAAAATCCTTAATCTTCTCTTTTTAATATTCAAGAGGTAAACCCTCTTTCACCTGCATGTGGAGTCTCCTTTTCATCAAAGCTCAGGAGATTCCAGCAACAAAATCAATGTATGCATGTTCAGAGCAGTTTTCAGGGTTTTGTAAGACAAATCTTTCAAATGGGAGCTAGTTTAATGCTATTGAGCTGAGTTTCGATCTGACAAAGTGAGTGAACAACACAGAAACAGTTCACTTACCACTGCTCACACTACAGGAGGTGGGAATCAGGTACAGCTCTGTACAAATACAGCTGTGCAATTTCTCAGTAAACTCTTACCCTACCTAATCCAATGTTAAATACAACCATACAGGGTTTAAACAAAGACTTAAGAAAGAAATGCAATTTATTTCTCTACAGTAATGAGTGACAATTATGGTTTTCTCACACAAATTAGTGAAAATTAAGACTAGCTCTGCTAAATTTCATTGTTTTGCTAGTGCTAAGCTGATTTTAACTGGAGCATTTTCAGATTCTGTGTCCTAACAGAAAACTGTATCTGAACTATGATCTACAAATATCCTGCTCTGCATCTCCCTCCTGTTTTAAAACTTCCAACAACTTGCATATTGGATTTTTTTGGAAGAAAAGAGAACATTTTAAAAAGACTCAATTTTATTGCCAGACATTGTAGGTTAATATGAGTTGTAGCACAGCTTTGCACAGACAGATTCTTTTGTTCCTATGCTCTGACTCTTTGAATGCCAATACTTCAATCAGCTTAGAATCAGAGACAATTCATTCCTCTTCTGATAAAATGGTATTGCAGCCACATGTCCATATCACCATTACATCATGACAGTCTCCACAATCATACATCTGATTAGAAAAATGATCACTAGGCGTTTCTTGAGCTATTCAGTATCCGGAATAATAGAGTATATACTTCCCCTGTACTATTTAGATTCCTTACTTTTAATAAACAATGAGATTTCTAAAATGCTTAAACATACAACCAGAGTGGCAAAGTGTAAACTAAAATGAGTCAAACAAAAAGAAAAATAATTTAAATATGTGTGTTAGAGTGACAAAATGCCCACGATGGCTTTTGACAATGCCAGATTTATCAATGGAACAATATCCTACTATGACAACCAGGGACTAAAGGGAATAGCATTTGCACCCAACTAGTTCAAACACCAAGTTCCAGGCCCTCAAAAACACAAACATCAACTTCTCCTGTCATTGAACATTTGAACACTCAGTTCAAACCCACAGCTCTAAGTAAACAAGAAATGTGATTATGTTGTTTTATTAATTCTGTGTTAGCCCTGAATGTTACTCTTTTCAGGATGTGCAGGTGAGGTAATGAAGATCTCTTGAAAAGCGACAAATTAGTACAGTTCCTTCTGATGTGCTTAAATATCTGCAGGATTTTGGTTGATGTATATATAAAATACACTTTTGTAATCCATACAGAAATACTGTATAGATGGAATAATGTATCAATGCATGTTTCACACACTGTACAACATGAACAAATTAGTATAAATTACAAGGGTGAAAAAAATACAGAACCCAGTGTAGGTTCCTCAAATTAGCAAAATTCCAGCAGGCTAGCCATCTTCCTTACATTAAAAATGTCTATTATCCGGTGTAATTGAATAACTCTCTGATAATTATATCAGCATTTTACTAGTATATAAATAACCTCTCCCCTAATTACCATTTTGTTAAATTTTTCATATATTGCAGTATTATGAAAGGAGGTTCTTGGTACAGTACTCTACCCTTTCAACAACAATTAATAATTCAATTAACAGGTCTTTTTTAAAAAACAAAAGCTTATGTAGAAAGAGTAAGGAGGTTCACAGTTGAAAGGAGAGCTCTCTGTTATGCTATAATCATGGCTTCATGGCTGCAGTAGTATAAAATTTGTTCATGGCTTATTTCTGTTTCAGTGCAGCCTCTCAATAGAAATGACACCTGCTTTTGGTGCCGTGAAGAAAATCCTGTGCACATGACTCAAAATACAAGTGCACCTATCTGGTTTGGAACTTAAAAAGAGGCATTTCCCCATGCAAATTTATTTTTCACGAGTAAATTTGTATATTTGTTTTTAAAAGAACTCACAGAGACAGTCATGTCATTGAAGTCTTGACATTATGAATTAGAGGGTAGAAATACACTGTCAAAAGTAGAAACCGAATTTTCTCCCACCAAACACTTAGACAGTCACACTTTCCTTTTCCCTGGTGTCAGGGAAGGAAAGTGAAATGCACAGCTCAGAAAAGCACTGTTGAACAGAAGATGCAGTCCTCACTCATGCACAGCCTGAGTAAGAAGCCAAGCATCTGAAAAGCTTTGAATCACGGGTGACCCTGTAGCAAAACAGAATTGTGTTAAATGAACACCTGACAATCACAACTGTGGTTCATATAGCAGTAATATTCAGAGACTATAATACAAGCTGCAACATTAATGTTTTCAGACTTTATAATCAGTGTCATATTTTGCTAATTTCCAGGCATTTTATTTACCTCATGACAGAGAATGCCCCGGTTAAACTTGTATCTACTGCCAGAATTTCAAAATGTCATCTCAAGTTTTATAGAAACCTCATTCTTTTTAGAAGTAATTAGTTAAGGCATAGTTTGCATGGAAATTAAAAACCAACTTGCTTGCAGAAGCTTGTAAGCATTATGTAATTTTTTAAAACTACAAGTACACATGCATATTCTTGCCTCCAGCTTAAATACAGTGAATGTTGTAGTTGGTTGCACAGGAATTGTCTCAAGAACATAAAAGCAAGCCAAACACGATTGTATTCCAACTAAAATTGCTCTCTTTATACCGTGTATTGAAACTTGATAACTGTTGGTTATAAAATTCCTTTGATTTTCTGTAGGTAATAAAATACTTTGGCAATTACTATTGACAGTTCTGGATAATCCTGAAGGCTGCCTTGCCTGAAGAAGATGAGTGTTACAAATCACTCCACTGAAAGAGGGAAGAACAGCAGCAGGCAGCAGACAGGTTTCAATTTCACAATGCTGATTATCTCATTCCTGATTCTATGCATGCCTAAATCTGAGGATCCCTCAAGCAGCTATATGGACTTCTACTTTTAAAATGCCTATTACGCTTTCATACTTTTTGCTGCTTCCTGAAGAGTGCCATTTCGCCAAGCTTAAATAGCAGAAAATTGCACTGCTTTTCCTCTGCCCATCTCCTCAATCTCTATTAACCTGCACAAGAACAAAGGAGTATGATAGTCCAGCTATAGGTTGGGAAATAGGTTTGAAGTTGTTTTTCATTTACTGGCACCTATCTTCCTGATTCATAAATGTATTTGAACAATAACATTATTTTAATACATTATCTAACAACTGAAAGCATAGCCTTTAATTACATCTCTATTTATACTCATAAATACAGTCTGTGTTCAGAAATACATGCAGCTATTGTTTACATGGGCATCAAATGATACCGTAGTGCTGTCAGCATGTGTCAAGGCTTAAACAGCAAGGAATAAAAAAGAAAATAATGAAAAATGTTGCAGGTTTTTGTCAGGCTTCTTTTTTTTTTTCTTTTTTCCTACCCAGGCTACAAGAGAACAAACAGAAGCAGCTACAAGCAGACAGGAAAATTGTTGAAGCACCTGGTTCTAATGCTTGCAGTAGGCCTTTATTAGATGTCATAAACTGAATGATGCATTGCTCTGTGGACAACTTATAGCCTGCAAATGTTGAGGTAAAATGGAGGACAAAGAATTCTTTTAAAACAAAAAGGTTAAATGTTCCTTTTTAATCAAACAACACTTATTAGATGGAGGAATCATAATAGGCTCACAGAGATTGGAGACTATTTCTGTTACTTTTTAATGTATTTCTGTATCACCTTAATAAAGTATTTTACTTTAATAATTCACATTTTATGTATGAGTGATTTACAGTCAATCCTATATTTCACCTGTATCATTAAACAAAAGGAAAACATTTTAAAATCCTATTGTTGATATAGGTTTGGCAACCCAATCTCAAATCTAAATAGTTTCATTAAAATCCATGCAGGCAGTCAACCACCAAACAAAAAAAAGGTAATTTTTGTCCATCAGAAAATATTTTAAAGTAAGATCTGCTTTGCATTTAAAAAGATAAAATAATGTTTTCTAAAATGACAATTGCTGGTTGGCCACAGATTCTGGGCTTTAATCTCATGGCCTGCTCAAATTTCCCATTATGTCTGGTGGAGGCTTAGGGGGACAGAGAGGCCAAACTGTGGCCCTTTGACAGAAGTGGAGGGAGTTTCAGCATGGAGACACACAGCTGTTGCTCACAAAATGCAAGTGTTAGAAAACCTCACTACTAGGTTTGGGTTTGGTTTTGTTTTGGTTTTTTTCCTTGTTGCTAATAAAAACTTAAAAGTGTTTTCCATGCTTTCTATAAACAGTGCACTTAAGTTTTATAATCTAGTATATCTTATTAAGCGTGAAGTCTGCTGATCCCTAAATTATTCATAACATGGTCCAGACTGATTAAGATTGGCTTGTTAAGGAGCACAAGAAGCAATTAAACTGACAAGGCAGTGCGGCCTTGATGTATACATTTATTATCACAAGAATACCCAAAGTGAATGCCCTTATTAAGCAATGAATTTCACCTCACTGGCCTTCTACCATTGCTGCCACAGGCAGAGAGAGCTAGGAACAACATGTCAAAAGCTAACTCTGAGGAAATGCCTATCTTCAAGTGAAACCGATTTTGTAATGAACCTTTCAGTTCACTCCTGAGGTAATAAATCCTGACTGGTGCATTAATTACTTGATAACATCCCATCAAAATGCAAATGCAGCACTTGACCCATAGGAATGGCTCACTAGCTGTTAACTCTTCAGGGTATACATAAATTGTCTGTTTTCTTTTATCAAACAGGGCATTTATTTCCATCTTGCTAGGGTGAATGTCACTCCTGCCACCCTCGGCCCCTCAGTGGCCTGACACCATCATTTGCAGAGGACTGTCACTATGTGCCGACATTCTAATTGTGCTACTTCTTTCCTTTGTACCTTTGAGGCAGAATTTCCAGCTCCCCCCCCTCCTCTTCCTTTTCTGGAGGAATCTTGCATGTCAAGGACAAAGCTGTAATAGCGTTACAAAGAATGACCCCCACCTCTAAAGTACACTAATCTTTCTTTTCAATGGCAATACATTAAACAAGGAATTTAGTTCCTTGAAGTGATTAAATGAAAGCTGAACATGTCTACGTGAACTGCTACCCAACACAGGCGAGTGTGCATGCTTTTAGTGAGAATGCCACCAAAGATATATTTACATGTTTTAAAGACATTTCCTCAATCCCTTCATCGAGTGCTCAATTTTGACAATCCACAAGCAAATAATATGTCAAAAAGTAAAACAAAGCGTACTTCACAACACAAATTTAGCAACGGTGAAATATGATGCACCACATGCTTTTCACTTGCCAAGAAAATAGGCTGCTTTAATTACAAAAACTATTTCCACAATAATGTTAATGAGGAGCTGCATTTTATATTTGCCCACTCAAAATGCTAATCTACATGAGTGGGTCTGAGTCTCCCACCTGGGTCAACCTGCTTTATAGTTTTTCTATTTGTCTTGAAGGCTTGGTGAAAATCCTTAATTCAGGTTACTAGGCAACCCTGCAGGTGAGAAAATATAATGTTTGGCCTACTCCATTTTCAAATACACACAGTGGCCTAATGCCTTCCAAATAGACTGTACAAAGCATGCACTGATAATTCCCTGCTACATTTTCTAAAAGCGAGGTCACAAGAAAATTAATTGATGCTGAAAATAATGACAGGAGGAGAAGAACCACTGAGACTTGGTGTGACTGGCATGTGATGATGTTAGCAAGAATCCCAGCATGTGACTGGACAGTGTGATGAAAAATATACTTTATGTGAAGGAAAAACAAGTTACAAAACTTAATTAGTTTTTGACACTTCTTCATAAGTTATTATCTTTTCATTTGGAACATTGCCTTGGGACATCAATACACAAGAAGAAATGAAACATTCTTACTGTAAATCTGAAGGAAAAAAAGATGACTTTATATTGCTCTTCTCCTTTTACATGTCTTTTTGAATAAACAAAATATCCTCTGCAGCCTAAGGTGTACAAGCCCCTGAAGATGTTTCTGCTGAGAGCATAGAATAGACTTGTTCGATGTAATAATCCTGTTACAACTGATTATGCAGCTTCACTTTTAAAAATAAAGGGGAAGAGGATTGGAATCCAAAATGGTCACACACACACACAATAAAACAAAAGTATAGATGAGAAGCAGTTAAATTGTAGCACCTACAGCAATAATGCTTCCTGTACAGCAAATGTATTTTTAATTTTTTCCACTAAGGCTTATACCTAGAAGTAATTCACACTGATTACTAAATAACCCTTGTGAGTTGCTTTGTCTTTTGAATTTTAAAAAATACACTTGCCGTGAGCAATGAATTTCATAAACCACCAGCTCTCATGCTTGATGAATCATTCTTATTTTATGCAGTGCTGTGTGATAGAGAACTGAGATAAAATATTCTATCCACAAGCTATTCAGTACAATTTATCATCAGCGGCTCACTAGTCCAGTGATAATACCTGGCTTGCAGATTGTAATGATCAGATTCTGTTTTTATTTCAAACAGGAGCGATCCAAATACCAGAGTTTTTAATTTACATACATTAGTGAGGTTCAAATGTGGCAATAGCTACAAGCAAATTCACTTGCAAACGGAATGCTCGCCTTGCATAAATGGGTTCCCTTTAGCTATTACTCACCAGTGAAGTACTCAGATAAAAATGAAAACAAAGAGGAAATAAGGGAAATCATGATACAAACACCATACTGTGGACTAGGATAATTACTGAAGTACAGTGAAGGTCATGATTATACTTGTTTTAGTAATGATTTCTTATATTTTTCCTTTTGTATTGAAAGCATAAATGTCATCTCTTTTTTACATTATTACAGCACTGCATTCCTTACATTCTGTAGTTTTCCGAAGTTCCAGCACATTATTATTAACAGAAGTTTTTCTTGGTATGAATTCAAACAAATGAAATACTGAAACAGCTGATAAAAACATAAACAACTTCAAAATATCTGTAAATTACACCAGCTTGAGCATTTAATAAAAAACAATGGGCCTATAATAAAATACCTCTTATAGCTATATCACTTTTATACTGACCACGGTATTGAGCTTCAATTCCCAGCAGCATCATTACTAGACATTTTCTGCCACCTTTCTAAATCTGAAAAGCTTCCTACATTTAGTGAAGATTAGGTAATGCTACAAGCAATCAATAAGAGCTATCAATTCCATACCTTGTTTGGAAGAACAAGTTGATTAAAAGTAAGTAAAAAGGATGGTTGAATATGCTTTAAAACTATCTGATTCTTCTAACTACATCATCATGACATAAAAACTATTATTCACAGGCCTAAGAGATAGGCCACTAAGCTTGACAATCTCTCCTTATCTTACCACAGAAGAAGGAAAAAAAAAACGAAAAACAAAAACAAAAACAACAAAACCAAACCAAACCAAA
>VZTH01018007.1:131862-144362 GCA_013397815.1 Aleadryas rufinucha
AAAAAAAAAAAAAAAAACAAGGAAAAGAGAAAAAGGGAAGGTGCACAGAAGCACAAGTGAAATATAGAAAAATACCATGTCAAGTTCAACTTTGATTTCTTGGACTTTTCTTAGTTTGTGTCTAAGCCTTAGTGTTCTCTACAAGTAGTCCTTGTCTCTGATTGTTCTTCCTTTCTGGACTTTTTCCCTCAAACAACCTTTTTTAAAAAAAATGCTTGCAAGTTAGAAAATGCCTATTATTTACCAGTAACATAAAAAAATCTTGTAAAATCAGCTATCATAACCTCAGTTAAGACTTCACTTATTAATGACCATGTATATTCTTCTGCATGTGTACAGCCCTTATTGTGTATGCACAAGTAACAGCCTCATATATGCAAATACGCAAATATGATCTTGATTATTTAGGTCCTTTCCCCATAGTACACGCTAGTGACCTTCCAATCCCCTGAATGCAAATCCTAAAGACCGGTAAATCAACCAGCTTAGAAGAACTTCTAGCCTTACCCATAGGGCACAAAAGAAAGGAAATCTCTGGTGAAAGAGAAACTCTCATACAAATTCACCACATTCCCTATTTTCTTACTCTCTACTCACAGCCCAGGCAGTTTCATATTCCTCTGCTAGAGCAACTCATTTGCCTCACTACCAGTGGGGAGAGGCAGTGAAGTGGCCAATAATCCGAAAATGTGTTTAATCTTGATTAGACAAATGACAGAGGGGAAGATGAGATCCCCCTTTTTGCCATTCATCCATGACTGCTGACCGTAGATGCCTGCAATGCCCCTAGGACTGGCTCTGTGGCAGGTGGAAGGGACTCCTGCATCCAGGATACCTTTAGGTTGCACTGAGGTTCTTTTCCATCTGCCCTTCTTGAGTGCTTCAGCGCAATGGGAAAATGATGGCAAGCAACTCTCATTTTAATGTGGTTTTCATAATAAAACTGTCAATCCTTAAGAAGTTGCTAGGCAGTGGCCCTTTAAAATTTTAATCTAACTTATGAATAGAAACACAGACCAGAAATTGTTCTTCAGCAAATGGAGGGCAAAAAGCATCAGCTAAATTGCTGAAACAGCTGCCAGAAGATGCTGTTCCCATTTCTGGAGAATAAACTTCTGTAGACATACAGATCCACAGAAAGTCAGAAGCCCCTTCCTTAATACAGACCTCTTTTGTGCTGTATCTTTCTGGTGAAACGAACATTTCTGAATCTGCAGTTATTTATGCTCAGAAAGGTAAAGTTCACCTTCCTGCTGCTGAGAAAAAAATCAATGTATATGGGTACTCTAAAAGAGAATAAGGAAATTGCAATATATGATATGTAGTCAAAGGACTACTCTGAAACACTTTATAGGCTATTATTTCAGCTCACAGACTAAATGAAATAATGCTTGATCACACTGTCAGAGACTGAAGCGTCTGGCCCCAAAAGTCTTATCCCGTGTTATAGCTCTATATAGAAACTTTTCTGGTCTCTTGCAAATTTTACTCAGTTTGGGCCCTGTTGTAGAACTTAAATTCACAGTATTGCTTTAAATGCTATTTGAGCACAAAAACCACTAATGCAACATTTTGCAGCTTTGATAATACTGTAATAACCTTTGTGCGATCACTTCAGACGAGATTTCCTTGGAGATGCAGTAACTTTATGGTATTTCTGAGACTCCAATCTGGCTCAAAGTCACTGCAATAAAAATAATCCTAACTAGAATTGAAATTACAAAGACCAAGATGCGTGGAAAAGCATATCAGAATTAGAACTAAATTTTTCCTTTTCTTTCTTTTTGCTTTGAGGGAGGTGTAAGACAAACAGGAAGAATTACTTCTCGTCTACAGAAAAAGGACAAAAATCAAGCCTCAAACTAATAGACAAATCATTTATGGTTAAACAGTTTTCAAAAATACTACGTATTCATGATACCTATACCTTGACAAACTAATCATCAGCAGTCTTAGCTTGTTGCAAGTTTTAGATCATCTTGCCAACTCTCTGAAATGTACTTCCAGTGAAAGCAATTTCTGCTGCAGAAGCATAAAACATGCTTCTGTGCTGCAGCACGTGACACTGGCTGATAATAAAGGAATGTGATGTGACACCGTGCAACTTTTACAGCCATTTCCATTTGTTTAAATAATTTTAAAAATAAAAATAAAATAAAATGAAAGAGAGAGACAGAGTTCTGGATTAAGAAGTGGTTATATTCTGGCATGAAGGTTTCTTGGTGGAATGTTACTAAACAAATAGGAAAATTAAGGAGATTCTGTGGAACTATATAATGCTGATATCTGATGCAATGAGTACAATTTCTAGTGAAATAGATCAAAAATGCTGTGCCAAAAGCACTGTAAAATGCTTCTCATGTGATAGTGAATTTCTACTAGGAGATGGGGGATGGGATGTAGAAGGGTGAGAGAAAGGAAGAAGGAGAGAGAAAAAAGGAGCTCATTTCACTCCGGACTTGAGTTTGTTCTTCATGAAGTAAGTGATAAAATTCCACTGAAGTCAATAGCACCAGAACAGATCTTGTAAGATGAGTGATATTTTAAATAATCAGATACTTCTAGTCAGGGCAAAAACCACTCTACACTTCGTTATCAAACTCTTTGTTTTTCTGAATATCTGAGTCCTTTGCTGTCTGTCATTTTCTCCATGACAAATCAACAGAGTGAAGGCCTAAAACAGCTCTTGCAAGACTGAAGGATATAATAGCTAACTTCCCTGATTTTCCTACATTTAGAGGAGCAAAGAATCTGACAAATAATCCCCACTGCCATTGTGCGGCCGTTACACTGTCCTGCGAGCCTGGACAAGTTATTAGGTCAGACGCTAACTTCCTAAGTAGAAAAATGATGTGGTCGCCTTTGTCCTCTCTGCAGTAATGGCTGGAGTCAGTACTAATTAAGGCCCTGCGGCAGTGTGGTACGAGAGAGGTCAGAGACTTCTTTCTGACACCTAAACAGTGCTCAGCTCAAAGGAACTGCCCCTAATCTGAAATGATGTGATGTAGAGCTGGCCTTTCAGCTTCACTGTATATTTAAAGGAAAATGACAGTTAATGACAGGGGTGTCAAAAATGAGCAGATGGAGAGGCTAAGGAAAACATGGCTCTATGGTAAAATTTACTTACAGTTCATCACTGTGCTTAGAATTAGAGATTACTGCACAAATGTAGGGGATTTGGATACCTTTCCATTATTTCTTTTTTTAAGAAAAAATATTTGCCTTATGCACATAGCTTGAAGAAATTCTGTTGACAAAGTAGACTTATATTTCCATTGTTACGCAAAAATCAGTACATACATACCCCCACACAGCCTACGCTACCTTCATTTTTCTGTTATCAAAATAAAATATGAAAATAATAATAACAATATTTAATCTCATTCAGTAGATTACTACTTTCCATTTTATCTTGTTGGGAGTAACCATTGCAGTAATTAATCTTCTAGTCATTTTCTTTCTCCCCTTCAGGCATGGAACTTGGGAAACAAAAGCAATATTCAAAACAGAAACCAAGATTTATTGTCAGTTAGTCATAATAGACACCTGCACAGATTACTAATTACAACAAAACCATAAGGTCTGCTGGCACAAATCCTTTCCCATTCTCTCTTTTTATCCACCCCTAGTGACACACCTGCAAGCCTTTAATTGATGTATTTATCTCAGGAGTCCTTGTTAGCATTGCATTATAGCATCGCCATTCACGATGCTATAGTTAAGGTTCGGTCAGTATTTCCACTGTTGAGGCTTCCCTCCCTCCTTCCTTCATTTTCCTCCCTCCCCTGCAACCCCCTTCTCCCTGGCTCTTTAAGGAAATTTGCTCCAGGCTAAAAGTTGAGTAGTGACGTCTCAGCCCAGGCTCACATGATTCTTTTAAACAAACTAGAAAGAGAATTGTTTTGGAATGTTTTAAAATTATGTTCAAAATGCAAAAAACAAATGACAAAAAAATCCACAAATTTTTTCAAGGCTCACATAGTTGAACCATATCTTTGATGTATTTTAAAATAATAAAAATTTAGCAAATAATTAGCCCACCACAGGGAATTGTAACATCTGGTATTTCCCTGGGAAGTCAAAAGGAATGAGATCCAAAATAGCTAAAAAAGAGGTTTTCAAGCAAGACCTATAATGGATTCCTGTAAAATATACTAGTAAACATTCAGAATATGAACATGAAGTAATTATTATCACACAGAGCATAGATAATGTAATTTCTGTCCCCAAATGATGCATATTATTTAGTATTTTTGCATTACAATTGTAAGCAGTTCCTATCCATATATTCCAGAAGATTTATTTGAATTATTTGTGTACAACTGCTCAATATTATTACCTCTTCTAAACTAATATGAAAAAATAATGTTTAATGGTATTGTAGAGCTGCCATTACAAATATCAAAGGTGACATTTATCTATATAAATCTATCTCTTTATGTATAAAGCCTGAAGGACAGTCATTTCAATCCAAGGCTCTGCCTAATATAGAAGGGGGAAAAGATAAAGAATAGGGAGAAATTAAGGGAATTCAGTTTGTCTCAGCGTGTCATGTGCCATCTGACAGAGATAGAGTTTAAGAAAAAGTTTCTTCTGCATGGATTCTCCCTACACAGCCCAGGCCTCAGTTCAGCAATGTATTTAAAGACTGCATGACATGAAATCAGGATACTGTTTTATATTTCTCGTTGACATGGGCCTGGCACAGCCTATCTAGGAGAAGCATTTCTGTTCCCATCAGGACCTTTCTCCACAAGGCCCATTAGAATTTGACTCACTCAACAGGCTGCTCTAACAACAACAGCAACGAAACCCAACAAAAACCCAACCAACCAAAAAACCCACCCAAAACAAGTCAACTAGCTTTAATGTGACTCTTAATTTTGTCTAGCCAATAGATGCTAATTAAAAGATTAATTGTGACCAGTAAGTACATGACCCAGGTTTAGGGTAGTTCAGATTAGTTTTGTTTTTTATTATGTTTAGAAGACATCCATTGAAATCAAATCCTCTTCTCTTGCCAGAACAATTTGTCCTACAGGATGACTCCATAGCAAGGACATGTGGACTCCTCTGTAGCCCTCCACCTGGACTAGGTAGCTACAAATTGACCCCGGCTGTGATAGGTGTCATGCTGCCCATGAGCAATTATCACTCTGGTTCACTGAACTCCACTTCTGCCTTCTTTTTCTAAGAGTGTAGCAAATTCCCCCTTCCTAATGAGCAGGGGTAACTCCAGCAGAGAAGAGTTTGGCCATAAGGATGTAAGCCTTTATCTGTATGGTGTTTTTGGATTGGACACTTGAGTTCCTGGGATTTACGTGGACTTGGGAAGAATTTCTTGGATCTTACAGCCCCCTGTACCTCTACATCTCCACACAGCTCCTACTCTAAGGCTGCAATGTGTTTTGCATATTTTCTGTTTTATAAACTGGTATTGTTTCATGGGCCTGACTCAAGTTAGGCCCTGCAGCTCTTTTTGCAGTCTGAGCCTGGACAGACCCTACAAACAGCTGTTCTGCTTCAAAACATATTGCTTAGAAACAAAGCATTAGATAAAATATTTTAAAACAACCAGCACCCAACACAGATCCAGAATAACCACATTTCTGCTATTTCACAATTATCTAGACATGTCTATTTTTCCTCTGACATCCTCATTCCCAGCAGCTTTTGGAGCCCAAGTCACACTTTCCCTTTTCCTACCATCCCTCCTGAGACATTCTCCATTATTAAACTCTGTAGGTATTCTTTGTTCTTTCATGCTCACAGCTTAAGCTTGGTCTGCTGAAAACTAGATGTCTGGAAAACTTGCCAGAAGCTGGGATGCTATGCCAGGGAAGCATGACTATATGCTTGACCTCTTCCTCTGTTCATTCCCTCAGCCTCTGCTACTGGCGGCTGTCAGGTTCCTATTACAAAACCATCTAGTAGTGCCAGCACTGTCCCGTAACCAGAAGTATTAGCTGGTAAAGAACAATATGAGCCCATTTTTTAAATTTCTGCCTGTGTTTAGTCATATCTGTTGACTGAAAGTCAACATAACCAAACATTTAATCTCATCTCAGTAACCAGATGAACACAGAGTTTCCATGAATAATAATGATCTTGAGGGCACCTCAGAATCCACCGAATGGCTAAATTCAGTATTTAATTATGGAATATGAGCTGGTATCTAAATATGCATGAGTTGGAATATAAATTTGGGTTAAATAATTGTCCTATAGCAGATGTAACCATATCCTCTGAAGTAGGTCGGCCATCTCTGTAGTGCGTTGTTCCATGCCTGATGCAGACATGACCCAAAACAGATGGGATTCTTCACAGAGAAAGGCAATTTACATGTTTCACCTAAAACTGAATTTCACTTCTCCTGCAAACAAGGAAGTAAAATTTTGGGGACTGCTGGAAGTTGAGTGCTCCTAGAAGACCTACTGATCCCCTTCTACAAATGGGAAGCATTTAGAAATGCATTATTCACTTTCAGATTAAATTCACTATTTCACCAATTGCCAGAGCAAAGCCTATGCACCACTTAAAACCCATTCAAGCTGCATTTTGAGGGCTTAAGTGAGGCTTACATGATGCCTAGGTTTTGTGCTAGTCTTCCGCAGAGAGGATGAATCTTACCCTTATGTAAACTAATCAGTTTTGATGTTCTCTCTTCCATTTAAAATCCGTGAATTATTAATCTTTATGTGTACAGTAACTTCTTGAAGCGTATTTTATATGCAAATTCATATTAACATCATAGAAACATCTATAATACAGACTGAAATAAATTATGAGGTATTGTGTAAGGGATCCTAGCCATTACGACCTATCAAGTCAAAAATCCAGTGAAATTAAAAAAAAAATATATATATTATGCCCCTTAAACACATATTTACATAATAGACTGTAATGGCTCAGAAAAAAATCTCTTACAGCATGTAAATAATGCATGTTTTTAGATTTGTCTAAATACATATGCACATGTATTTACATATTAACATGACAGGTTGCAAATACACTAAATTAACTGGTTTGCATGGTCTTGTGTTCTACATGAGTGTTTTTGAGCACTTAGTAGAGAAAAAGCTAAATCACATATACTTACCTTTTATTCAAGCAAAGAACTGATTTCCTATTCCTCCTGAAAAACTTAGCATTTATGCTCAATTTCAAATCAATATTCTTAGGCTTTCCAATAATTTATTGTTGATATTTTTAATTCAAGATCTTCATAGTACCTACATGTTGACATACTACCAGCAACTCCACTAATCTACAACAAGAGATGGTAGCATTTGAAGGTAAGAAATTCAGATTTAAACCCTGACATAAATTTTGACTGGCAATAGATTTTGTGAGTTGAGTTATAAAAGGTGGAAGATTGATGATTAAGTTGAACAGATATTCTGAAAATGTTGACCTTGCAAAAGCCGTAAGTTTGTGAGAACACATCTATTGCCTGTCACACCGCTTCAACATCACTTGAGTCTCATCAAAGTTTATACTTCTAATTCAGAAACCTAGAAACACTGAAATGTACATAATGTTTAGCTGAATGAGTAGTGACATGGAAGCCATTATAAACTCTTTAGGAAGCAGAAATTATCTGCATATTAAAGCATCTGAAACCACCCCTCTTTGCTTTTAGTCACTTCAACAAATATTCAGATGCCATGTCATCTAGCAGGTAGCTGGATAGATCAGAGATAGGCAGAAGAACCTTCTGTGACCCAGTCTACAAGTCTACACAAGATTGTCTCAAAGGCACAAATTAATACTTCCTATTGACTGCAAGTGTTGATGCATCACTTTAGCTACAGACTGATAAGAAGTTTGTAGTATTCTGTGATGATAAAAAATCCACTCCTCATACTGTTAGTCCACTGAAAGTCTATTTGAAATAAAAATAATAGTGACAGTCAAGTATGTTAATGCCCATAATCATTGTAAATTATAACTCTCAGTGGTCACAAACCTATCCCATGAAAACATAAGGTAACAATTTAGCCTTATATTACTACTCTCAGAGAAGAAGAATATTCATAGGAAACTAAAGTAGTATGGGGATTATAACATATATTCTAAAAATAGAATGTTTTGGGATTCTTCTTTTTTTTTCTTTTTTTCCCCTAAATGGACTATTCCCATATAAAGCACTGTGAGCAGAATTTTGCACTCAGTTTCCGTTGTTGAAATTATACCAGTCTCAATTTAGAGTTAGTAAAGATGTGCATAGTGATTTTAATTCTGAATGGAACACTGCAAGATACCAGGAAAGCAATAGTTTTAGTCTACAAATAATAGCATCTAACCACAGAGGAGAAAATGTACCCTCCCTCCTTAAATATATAGCAAAAATAATGCTGAAATCGCAGGCAGTTCTTATCTTTATGATCTGGACAGTGTGCCTCATTTTCATTTTCTCTCACACAAAGACAGATTGAATGCGTAAAGACAGTTTCTTACAGTTTGAAAAGAGGAACAAAAGGAAGCTGTATTATAAATTAATATGAGAAGTCAAAGATTTGTTGACTCAAGCTGCGTTAAGAAATATGTAATTTTGGACTCTCTTTTTAGGAAACTGCAATCTCATCAAAATGTCTTTTCTATAAAAAGCAATATTCACGTTTTTCATTTTGCCAACGTGCACAAAGATGAGACATGCTATGGACATAAATTTTTGCTTGCTTATCTTACATTGTGTCAACTTATATTCACAATCCCATATTTCCATAATTGTTCACAATTTGAAAAAGCAATGGAGAAAGGAGAAAGTAAAATGAATACAAAAGAGACATTTAATTAAAGAGCTCATTTGATTATTCACTTTTTAAAAATACTTAATGCCAAATCTTCTGTATTATAAAACATATATATTTTGCCAAGAAAAGTGAATCAAAATGATGACGTCAGCACAAAGAATGCATTAAAATGCATAAAAATATTTGTCTGTGACTGTAAGGACTCGGAACTGAAATTCCAAACCCTGCATGTTATGAAGCTTACTTAGGTTTAGCCATTTCTTGGGGTTGGGTGGTGGTTTTTTTTGTTTGTTTTGGTTTTTAATTTGTTTTTCGGGGTTTCTTTTTTTTTTTGGTAAATGTGTTTTTTTCTGAATTATAAGTGATCATATGGTTCCTTGGAAATTAAAAAAAAAAAACCAAAATCAACAAAACAACAGGCCACAGACTTTATAACTAAAACTACTGTATTACTGTATTCCTTCTGTATGTTCTAACTGCCCTCCAAATAATTACAGAGTGGAGACTTGGCTGTCATTCATGTGTATCTATTCCATTGTGTGAAGAGAGAAAGAAAATGGTTGCCCATACATTAGCACATCACCCATGGCTAGTGCAATGACAAGATAGATTAGGATGTATATTAAATCTCACACATGACTGCCTTTCTGTATCAAGGTAAAAAATACTTGCTCTTACATACATTAGGGACTAGTGTTGGGCTGACATCTACATTAATATTGACAGCATATCAACATTTTTTACATTAACTGAGTCAATAACTAGTCTAAACCTGGTAAAATTTAGATAACAAAAATGAAGAAAATATCTAGCAAGCAACATTAGATTCTTGTATCCAAGGAAAGAAAATTAACCCCCAAATACTACATTGCTTTTCTGAATTATCAATCCTACAGCAATACATCAACCAGTGTATACAGCTGTGACTTGGTAATCCAATCTCATTTGTCAAACAAGAATTCTAGCAGATAAGCAATGCTTCTAGGAAAAGAAAACCCTGCACAGACAATAACATATATATTATATACATAGGAGGCTGATTATAGAAAGATGGATTAGCATCATTGTATTACTTCACCTCCTAAACATTACTTTCACAGACGTGATGAAATTGTCAGGCAGTAATCCCACTTCCACAATAGCTGCTTGTGACAAATGCACACAAAACCTGCACGAACACAAGACTATTTTCCTGTTTTGCACGGGAGTTAAAATGTTTATTTGTATTTTCCATGTTAAAAAACCTTTAAGTCAAAACCACTATGTAGGTTAGCTTAGGAAAGAGATTTCATTATTTACCTTTGCTGTAAAATCTCCAGTAAATGAGCAGTCGCTTCTCATTCAAAGCCAATGTCTTGGTTTCATTAATAATTAAATGTTGTTTTCCAATGATATCTAGCTATTTTATGCTCCTGTCTTTGAAATATATTCTTCCAAATGAAGCTCAAAAAAAGACTGGCAATGTTTTTAAGGTGCCACGCATTTTATAAGCATGAATGTGAATGCTGAGATATAAAAATATTCATTCTCCCAGACTCACCGTACTCACAGTGAAAGGGAAGAAATGCTAGGAAATCAATACACAAAAACTTTTGGAACCAGCATCCATTGGCCAAAAACTGATATGTAAGTTTTTATCATTTCAATCTTAGCAATTAGGTTGCTACAGTTGGAAGCATCCCAGAGTATTATTACTCGGCAGAAATAAAAGCATGAGGCAGCCATGCAAAATTTTTAGATTTTAAACTCACAAAGGAGCAACATTTCAAGTGTCTTTCATCTCAGAACTCACTGAAGTTTTTGTTTAACCATCCGTCTTACTGAAGGCTACCTTTCCCCTCTGTTTTAGTGTACTGTGGAAGACGATGAGGGTTAAAGTGATGTTCTTGACAATATTTACCTTCAAATGATCCCATCTTTCATTTATTCAAGTCCTTGAGAAAAGGGATGAAACAGGCCATGAAAAACCTAGGCTTATGGACATGAGCTCTTCCATCAGGCAATACTACAGGTAAACAATGGGCAGGAAGAAGAGGCCTCTCTCTACTGTTCTGCTAATGCTCTTTTAGACTCTTCTAGCTAAACATATAAAAGAAAGAGATGCAGAGAAATGCCTGGCACAGAACAGAACTATCATTCTAGTGCTTGAGATGTTGACAGCATCCAAGCTGATTAATTGATATCAGTAAAGCCCACTGAAAAAGGTTAAAAGAACACTTTAACATGCAGTGATATTATTGTGATCATTAGGATGGCATATTTCTGTCTTTGCTAATGAATCTTCTTTTATCAGCTCAATAAACTAATGTAAGAGTGCAATTTTTCAATTACATTTTCATAAACAGATGGCACAATTTAATAAATTAATGTTTATAATAATGGTACAGTTATGAGGCTTGTACTTTTATGTATTTTGCTCTGAAGCTTTTGATAGTAAATCCCAATAATGCCAATCTCCTTAGTACAGAGTAGCTTCATGTTCCTAGGTTGCTGTATCATGATCTCTGATCTTCCACTGTAAAGATATGGGTGACTGTAGGTAGTAAGTTTAATTTATTAAACAGGGATGTTAATCTGTTTGTAAAATTGCATAGACATTTTTTAAAAAGCTTAACCTCCCTGATGACTACTCTTTTAAACTAAAACACACTGTTGCAGGGCAGAAATGATACTTAAGCGCTATTGCAGAATGCATCTTTTGTTCCTAAATTTTATTCTATTAGGGGCTAAATGATGCCCCATTTAAAACATTTTTCAATTCGCAGAGTCCACATGTGGCCACATCCTAGGATTGCCAGACACAGTGTATGTTTCAGAAAGCTAAACCTCATAAATCTCCAGAAATTCCTCACATCTATTATGTTTACCTTCTGCTGCTGATGAGCCTGTTGGGCTCTGTACGGAGGAAATTACAAGCACTCCAGAAGATTTGGCAAGAAGATGCTAGAAGAAACAACGGGCAAAAAAATCCTTAACTGAAACATCACATCCAGCTTTGGCTACCACTTACATATTTGAGATTACAACTAGTAAAATGGAAATTCCATCTAAATGGAATAAATAATTTTCAAAAATCCCTATCTGATTAGTGTTAGTTATGTCTGAAATTAAACGTGTTAAGCTACACTCAGTGTAAGTTATGGACTCCAGCTGAAGTCTAACATTCATATTGAAATTTGGTCTGTTTATACACTTTTTGAATTAAGAACAAAAGGTACTTATATCTTAGAGCTTTTTTTGCCTATCTTCTCCTAGCTCATTTCTATTAATCATATTACAAAATGTCTTCCCTAACTTAATAGATGTTTGCAGACTGTGGTAACAGCTGCTAACTAGTAAGGAAATGCCAGCAGAAATACTTTATGGTCACACGTTCAAATACCACTGGAAATTTGTTTATAGTTAATGCCAACTGAAATGGTTATGTTCTAGGCGTATTTTTCATAGTGATCAAAAATTAGTAGCTCAAAAGTCTCCCCACTTAATCCTTGACAGGGCCAAGGGCCAAAGAAAATCAAATTAGTTAATCACGGAAATAAAGTGAAGTTGCAAGTTTAAAATTTTCTTTGCTAAATAAAATAATTACTATTTGTGTTGCACATCCACATGCACGCATCTTTGCACAACCACAAACAACTCCGAAATAAATACCTGGAGTTTAGAAATTCCATTGAAAAGGATGGAAATCTATTCTGAAATTCCTGGCAGAGTATCTGCCTTGATGTGCTCTCCCCAGGATCAGTG
>VZTH01018007.1:149362-196862 GCA_013397815.1 Aleadryas rufinucha
CAAATGCACTTTCTAGAATGGGAGATGAACTTAAACTCCTTTTTTTTCCCTTATGTAAATCAAGTAACTATTTAGTCCAATTAGTATTCAACTGATGTTATTTCTAGAATTTAATCCTATGTTTATTAATAAAGCATACGTCAACTCACAAAATAACCTGTCTCCTTGCAATGCAAACAGAGCTTTACTTTCCATATAGGGTACTTGTGGGACATTCTTACACCAGGTCCATAGTGAATAAAAATTACACTAATATAAAGGAGCAAGGACAATCTGAAAGCCACATTTCATTTTGTTTAAATCCAGCACTGTCCCGGGCAGAATATTGTTCCTTGCAACTTGGACTTGTGAAAAACAGCAGGCTCTGCCATTCAGCTTGTCTCATCAGCTGTGAGTTTTAATTTGAAGCACTTTTGCAATAAACTTACTTTTTTGCCAGCCCATCCTCACTAATGTTGTACCACCCAAAACATTCAGCCACTGCTCTCCCCCCGCAAGCTAGCCAAGCATATCAAGTGTGCCTGCAACACTCACAGCCTAATGAACAATGCACAAAAACAAAAGTAACAGCAAGACTCCTATTATCTGATCTTCCGTAAAACACAAAAACTGCCTTCTCTGGTACAGAGGAAGTGCCAGTAAGCCTGCAGGTGTGAGCCAGTTAAAAGAAAAGGCTTTGGCTAAATAGATTCTTTGACTGCCAGGGATTAGAGTCATGGCACCAGTGGTAACACACATCTTTTCCTTTAATTTACAAAATTTTCTCACGAGTTTGCAAGAGTTCACCCCATCAGGGGCTTTCTGAGGCCATTGAAATGTCTTAAGTTTTAATTAAGTTGGAGTTGTCAGAAGAAAGCTTTTTTGGCACAGAGTCAGGGTCATTAATTACTGCTATCTTTGTTTCTTTCAGAAAAAAAGAACTCTACTGACTTGTTGGGTTACTTACACAGCCTACATTTTCTATCCTGCAGTCCTTATTCACCTCCAAGCAAGGCTTGATTAAGCAGTTTACCAATTACTTCCATCAATCTGGTTTACAAGTCCTATGGGTAATCGTAACTTCAGAAGCTTTTCTCTCTGCTGATTCGAGGTACAGTAGTAATGAAAGCAGCATTACTGTTAGAACCACAAAGCATTTTAAATTTCTAGATTTTCCACCCAAAATGATACTTGAATTACATTCCTGATTTTATCATTTTGTACACATCCTCTTATATGCTTTTTACGGATGGCCAGTTATTAGCAGACACCAGACATGCTGCATAAAACTAAGCAGAATAAACATAATTTCTTTGCTGTCTTGCAATTCTGGTGTTAATGGTTTTTATCAGTCAAATACCTCTGAATAAGGCTACATTCAAGTCAAAGGACATGGTATCTGCATTAGATAATAGTAAAAACGTTATTGCTAGGTTCCACTTATCAAAAAATTTAGAAGTCTAGAATAATAAGCTGAAATTGCTACCCCATAACAATTATTCATTGGCCTCAGTAAAGGCTAATCTGTAGGCATTTTTACCAGATGCATTCACATTATAAAAAAGCCAACATCTTAACTGGCACTAATTTGCTACTTCATGAGAGTTTGAGGTATGGGGAATACACTATCTCCCTCCTTCCTAGAGATAATGGTCTCGAGGCTCAGTGTGAAATACAGTATTATACAGCAACATTCTATCTATCTATTCCATAGATAAAGGGAAGATTTTAGGTTCTAAGTTTGTCCATTCTTTGCCTCTGGCGGTCACTAATTTCGTATGTATACAAAATTAACAAATATTCCTCTAAAATACACCAGAGTTTGATAATCATATAGTTTCACATGCCCAGTAGAATCTTTGGTTTAGCCGAAGTGTTTTGCATAATTACCATTACCATTCTTAGACAGCTTGATAACAATACATTCTTCTAAGTACACGGCTTGTTCATTTAAATGAAGTTTGTTTTATCAAAATCCTCAAATTCCCTGAAGCCTGCAAAAGGCCTATGTCAAACTACATATTTTTTGCTGTTTTTAATAAAAACATTGGCAAAATAATGGTTTTTCAGAAACTCTGACTTGGATTTCTGATTTATAGAGTATACCATTCTGAGCTATTCAGCTCAGCAAGTGGTTGCTCAGAGACTGCAAGACTTGAAATGTCTGTGGTGTAGTATAAATTATTTTGATCCTCCCTTGGGTATTTACTTAATTTCTCACCCATTTACTGTACTTCCCATAAAATGGGAGAAGTGAGATAGAAACTATTAGAAAGCTGGAAATACTACCAAGAATGTTAACCAGCTCTGGGAAGTCAGGATACCTGCAACAGAGGCAATCTGCTGATAAAGACACCACTTTGCTGTGCATGTTTCTGTCTGTTACCTCTGTTTTCCTAAATCCTACATTCAAAGTAGCAATCCCATAGACATAGCAGCAGATACTTATAGAATAAAATATTAAAAGAGGTTCTATAAGGACATTACAAAACTATGGTGAACCTTCTTATAAAATAGCCATCTTCTCTATTTGTAGCTTTTTTTTTTCCTAACAAAACAACACAGAATTGCACTGATCTTTGTCACTGTTTTAATTTTTATTAGTCTTAGCTAAAATAATCTCTATCACTCTTTCTAGCCACTTATGTCTGCAGGATGAATCTATATACAGATACACAGCTGTCACCGTATCTCCAAATCCTTTCTTTCCACACACAAACCCACTCTCACCAGCTCTGCCGGTGTAGACCTGCAACTTGTTGATTAAGTGCTCTTGAAATGGAACACTGGAAAAACCTAACCTCAGGGACTTGCTCTCCCACCCTAATGTTTTTCAGGCTGCATCTACCCCCAGTGTAGTTACGGTATCTGCACATACAACACTGTGAACAGATACCAGAACTTGAGCTCTTTTCTCTCTCCTTTAGTCAGGACTTGAACCAGCTTTTTTGGAACTCCAGCTTCCTTTTTTTTTTCTTCTGTAGTTGAACAATATCTTTTAAATCCATCTCTCTCTTTAAATAAATGCACACAGAAATAAATATGCTGATAAGAAAAGACCTACGAGGCTGCCACTGCCAAAAAGCCTGTTTAAGAGGCTTACTTGTTGTATTCTACAGCTAACTGCAGTTCCAACCCTTTTTAGCCGTGATGAGAAATAGGAAACTTTAATAGCCTAGTTCTGGTCTTAAATGCTGTGTGTGTGCACCAGCATATATGTTTTAAAAATTAGAAACCTTTACATGAACACAGTACATCAAAAGCTGTTTTAACAAGCTGATTTAACAAGGTATTAAGATGTGTATTCAACCGAGGAGGTGGAAACTAAAATTCTGTAAATTTATGAACACAAATGTAGCACAAGTACTGTTAAAAAAAATGAAGAGTTTGTACATCCTTTCTGAATATTCATCTCAACTTAGACTTTTCACTGTGAGCTTAGTCTTTTATTTATAACCCTTAATTTGATTGTTAGAGAAAACAAGCAACTACTGCTTCATTCAATATAGCTTGAACATACTGGATTATTCCCTTGCAGTTCTGGTCCTTTGCATGATTTTAGCTTAACCAGGCTACTTGACCTGAAGAGTCTCTGTCTTAATAAGTGCATTGCTAATATATATAAACAAGGGTGAAAAAAACCTCCAAACATGTTAAAGCACTATTCCACTAGTAGAACCTCCTAAATGAAATGTTTATTTCATTATGAAATTCCATTTCTGTTCTTTATCAAGCAACAAGTTATAAGACTTTGAGACAGGTTCATCTACCAGTAGAAAAATGATCAGTGTTAAGAGAGAACATTCATCTGCATTGACAGCTTTGCTGAATGTCAACGAACAAGTGTATTTCTGTGCTGATAGTAAGAGATACTTCTATAAAGTAAAAGAGAGAGCAGTAGATCCTTTCATTTTAATAAAAATGAATTTTCAGTGGCATTAGTAACTAAAAATCTCTGTTGGCTCCGTCTATATTAGAAACATTACTGAAATACATATTTCTCCATTTTTTTCCTTATCAATATGTCAATACACGTACTTATAGTCTGCAGAAGTTGGTGTGACATGAAAAATTATAATGGATAATATCCACATATTCTTCATTCCTCGCCAAGGACACAGGCGAGGGAGATGTTCTCTAGCAGTCTGTTTGTATTAACTATAGGTAATAAACATGCATTTGGATGTAAGAAATAGAACATTGGCAAAAAGGCTGAGGCAACTAGGACTCAGTTGACTTTCTAGACTCACCAAAAGCAGAGAAGACCAGCTGGATACAAATCAAAAGGTCTGCAGCACCCATACATGCCTGGAGCAACAGCTGTACTTATAGAAGGAGTATCAGCAACTGTTTCATCCTTTTGCACCTGATTTCAGGAGTCACTGTTCCAAAAGACAGTATTTCCTGTATTTCTGCTTCTGCCAAAGACCGCCCTCTTCCACACAGGCAGACTTAGGTAAAAGGGTAAGTCAAGTCACCTACACAAATTACAGAGTAAGTTACCAAGTTTCACTAATCAACTACTTTAAAGTGGGGTATACATATTTGTATAAAGATAGACAGATAGATAGATAGATAGACAGACAGACTTACACACGTGTAATGTGACCTTTGATTGAGTGGCTGAAAAATACTCAGACTGCAAATGTCCAAAAATCTAAGCATACAGGTAAGGATAAGTGTGTTTTAAAATGGTCTTTTCTTCTGGTTAGACTTCTTTCAGCTACTGTGTCAGAAAAGAAAACTAACACATTCTGCTACAGATCACCTTGGAATGAACTGAACCACTTGGACTGGGGGCAGTTTACTATGGTTAATTTGGTGCCAAGATGTCATGGTTAACAAAATACTTGACCCAGAAAAAAATGAAATTAACATGTTTGGTGTGCGAAGATACTTGGTTAAACAATAACTGCTGTCCATTTTACTTGCCTTATATGGAAACATGAAAATTAAAGCTGAAAAAGACAGCAGCGTTCATCCATCCATGCAGAATGACTTCCTATTATATGCTTCAAAATTCATTGTCCAGTCTCATTTCACTATGAGAGAGCTTCCAATTACTATACCTATTCATATCTATTATTGTTTTATGACATGCCTAAAGCTGTGTGCAGCATTATATCTTATCATAGTCTGTAGAAACGGGGCCTATCCCATTTCTAGTCCATAATATGATGCAAGCAAGAACAAAACTGTTAGCGGGGCAGGGGGCAATTTCTTCTAGAATCATACTGCAAACTCGTACCAAATTTGCTGCCTGCTATGACCCCTGCCTTTTTCTCAACATCAGTCCTTTACAAGCATCTTTCTCCTGCTGAATATCTGTGTTTTACATTATTATTTCAGCAGATGTATCAGATTCCATTTGCCAGGTTGAATCCCATTTTGTGATTTCCTCTCCGTATTTCTAACCTGTTCTCACTTTTCATATCTTTACACTCTGTCCTCGCTGGTGTTGGCAACACCTTCCAGTTTTAATACGACCTGCAGATTTAATAAACTGTCTGTTTACCTCCCATTCCTTAATCACATGATCAACAAATTAAGTATGCCACTCAGAACTGCAGAAGGCCTGTAGACACTTTATTCCATCCCCAAAATACAACTTGAACTCCTGCAACCAAATGACAAATTCACATGGCAATATGGGCACACCCATGGTCATTTCAACCGCCCAAAATCTTTTCCAAAATTCTGTATCTATCCCTTCATTTAAGCAAAGATCTGAGACTGTTTCCTCCATACTATTTTTTTTATTAAATCACAGTTTCCAAGTATTTTTCCCTGACTTTCTGCACTTAAACTCATTTATTCCCCTCACTACATCATACTCTCTGGAAACTGCATTCCTGTGTTTCCTCAGGAAGTGATCCAAGGTTCACTTGGACATCCAGCAACCATGTTCTCCTCCATGTTTCTTGAAGAGCTGGAAAAAGTGGATGCCAGGGTGTCTCCTCCTTCCTGAAACCTGAGAAGTCCCTGGGTACACCCTCTAGAGACCAGGGACTAGGAAGAGAGAGAGACTGAGACTATCCACCCAGCAAGTCTATGGAAATGCAAGCCCAGAAGACCACTTCTGTTTTTTATCTTCATGTTCACTTTTGTTTCCATACTCTGTGTGTGCATAGCTCAGGAAAAAACTATGGTCAAGAACTCTTGGAAGCACAGCTCCATCTTATCATCTCCACATGAGGCAGTCAGAGGGGCCAGGCAGCAGGGAAGAAGCAAGTAGCACCTGCCTGGACATTCCTGGCCTCCTGAAAATGCCTTTGGACTTTGCAAGTGGAGACAACAGAAACCATGGGGTAAAACCTTCACTGTCAGAGCAATAATATTTGTTATCTTATTTCTTAATCATTGTTACTACTTCAGATAGACCACAAATCTTTATGCAATCATGAAGATATGTACACATTGGGAATGAATCAAAAAAACCACCCCAACCCTGTATTCCTACTCTTCTCATCCTTCTAACCACCCTACTTTAGGTCTTTGACTAAGGTATATCAAGTTGAAAACTAAACTGGTTTGGGGTAAAGATTGTTTCTTGCAGCTTCAGTAAAGTTCCTATCACACCACTAGGCTTTATAAACAACAACAGGTGGCCCTACGGTAATTACCAGAATTACTCTTTTTTTTCTTTTATTAAAGATTGGTTTTAGATTTGCTTTTTCCCAATCTTATGATAATTCCTCAATTGTACTTTACTTTTCAGAAATAATTACTAGTGATTATGTAAATTCATTATCTATGTCTCTTAAGACCATACCATGCTTATCATCCAGACCTGCTGACTTACTTTATTCCATTTTTTTCTAAGTATTGCCTTACTCTTTTTTATCAACAACTATTTTGAAAAGGTTTTAATTACTTGAGCTATTATGTCCTTACTCCTTTTATTTTTCTTGTCAAAGACAGATTCTGAAAATAGCTCAGTGCATCAGCCATTCCAGAACCAGCTTTCATTTTGTCACCCTCTTCATTTATTATTGAGTTTAGTTTTTCATTCCATTATTTCTTTTTTTCTCCAATATATTTGAAATGCTATTCTTATTTCCCCTGGCTCCTTTGGCTAGTATTAACTCATTCTGCTTTTGCATTTCTTTTAACTTTTCCAAGTCTTAAAAGAGTTTTAATTTTCCTGGTTGTTCCTGTCTTTCATTTTTGCCTTGGGAGAGATCTTGCTTCCACAGATCTTTGAGCAGCCCCTGGTGAAACTACACCAACTTCTCCTTATCCCATATATTTTCATATTTCTAAAAGCTATAGTTTAGTGCCTTTCAGAGAGGCAAGTCAGAGCTGGAAAATGTGACTGGGAATATCTGGCTGCTATTTTCAATTCTGATTGAGCTGTAAAACATAATAAATGATTTGACAATCCTGTGACTCAGTTTCTCCATTAGTGCAACCTGTATATTATCTATGTCTTCAGAGGACTGTGCTAACATTTATTTAATATGAATATATCCTCTGATTTTCTCAAGTATCATAAACATGGAAACTCTTGTGATTTTATAGGTTTCCACAATTAAGTTTCTGAAGGAGAGAAATAGGCCAAATTCCTCCCTTTCACACTGAACACCTTAAAGCACCTACAAAATCAGTCTAGCTCAAAGTAACAAAAGGCAGGATTTTCTTCAGTTATTATGAATAAGATTTTAAACACTCCTTTATGTTCATTAGGTGCAATTTTCTACCTGATTAGCTCTGGTTGGCTGGAAAATATGCAAATACCTGACACGTTTGGCCATTTCCTCTATTTACAGAACTATAAAAAGATGTTGCTTTACATTTGGTGTGTTTTACAATATTATGGCTACAAAAGGCATATCCTAGTAAAATTCCACCCATCACAACTCAGTGCTCTTTGGAAAAAAAAAATATTACTTGCAAGGCCAGTAGTGGAACAAAAACCCAGCATTCCCAGCCCTGAATTGCAAAGCAAACAATGAAAACAATTTGCTAATAATTTGTCAAATTTCTAGCTTTGTTGCCACTACTAAATGCTTAAATGTGTGCACGAGTATGACAGCAGCAACTGACACAACATTTTTATGAAGGAGGAAAAAACAATGGGTCCATAAAATCCTGTGTTTTAATAAAGAAGTCAAGAACAGCAGACGTAGTCTCAGAAATTGAGTCAGCTCTTTCTTACTTTCATCTCTTCCTTCTCTCAACTCCAGCTCTGGAAGGAAAATAAAACTGAAATGGAAAAATTAAATGCTAATATATCCAAATCCCCTATGTTCAAACAAACCCCAATGAAATTAGTATACCTTAGTGAAAATAAATGTCCTGATCACTTTTTCCCTCTGGAATTCTCTGCTTTTCCAGGTGCCTGCAGTGAGATCTCTTGCAATAATGGAGTAGTCCAATCTTTGATACTTAATTGTACTGGATTACTGTTTGGCAATGAACCAAGTGGTTGGCCTGGGGACAGATCATTTTATTTAACAGCTCATCACCAGAACCTCACCAGAATGCAAACAGAAATCACTATTCTGCTGCTGCCAAGAGACTGTAAGAACACAGGAGGCTAATCAGCCTGGGAGACACTCATCTAATGACATACACAGGTAAGCGTCCACTTAAAAAAATGAAGGGCAAAATGCCAAAAAAAGGCCAAAAACTTGAAGTTATAAAGAACCAGAAATGCACAGCAAAGAGACACTTTTATCTAAAGGGAAAATCAACTAAAATCAAAACAAGTAGGGTTTTTTTTCCATGGTTAATTACCATTACACTTACAATAACTTGTTACTTATTGTCTGTGCAATTTAGGCTTGAGGGAGGAATATGTGAAAAGTCCTGCTCCAAAAAAGCTTCAAGGAAATAATTTATGAGAGCTCATGGATAAGAGCCTTTAGATTTGACATTTTGATTTCTATAATAAATTGTTTTATTTTAAAAGTAAAACATCATGTAAATTAATTCATCCCTCAAGCAACACATAGAAAATGCCTCAGACATGTTTCAACAAATGTTCAGTCTTCAGCTATGTTCATTATAATGTTCTACTATGATAATAAGTGCTCTCTAAATCAATAAGTAAAACTACACAGTGCCCAATTTAGAAATGCAGCTTCCATCTCCTCTTGTCCTTAGCAGAAGCAAATGGCTTTAGTACTGTTGTGTCCTCTCCTCCACTGTGACTGCGGAAAGATTACGAAAAGCATTTTGTATGATTGCTTACAAAAGACACACCGCAGGGCACTGAAAAGTTTTATGGGGGCTGTAGCAAATATCAACAGTTTACAGGGAAGGAGAAAAACACGTGTCAAAAGTGATTGTTTTCATCTCCAAGCAATGAGGTGAGTGAGGAAAAGAAACTAAAGCCTATCAACTAGCAAAATTCCACTCCTTTCTCCTTTCTTTGCCCCCTCCTAAACAGCAGCCAGGTTCTTTACTATCAAATGAAATTTCCTATTAGGCTTTCTGGGAAAATTCACCATCTCTTCTCTTCTCTTCTCTTTTTTTTTTTTTTTTCCTTAATGCCTGTCCACGCAACCTTTTCATCTTTTGTTTCATTTCCATGCTGCAAAGACACAGTTCAGACAGGGGGTTTGATACTGCAGACCTAGTGAGGAAGAAGATAATTTGTTTCTTGCCACGAAGTTTTTCAGGGATACTAAAGAGATAGGGGTCAGCCTGACTCCTTTGACTTTCTACCTCTTGCTAGTCTTCTCCTTTCATAGGTGCTGCTGGCTGCCAGGTCAGTAGGGGTTTTTCCTTAACTACTAGATATACTCCAGACTGAAGGTGCTTATCTAAATAAATAGACTTTAAGCACAACAATGAATTTGTAATACAAACACTAAAAAAAAAAAAAAAAATCAAATATAAGCAACTGTTGTGCATACAGTTTACTACAGTCTTTTCTTAATCAAGATGTTCGCAGAAAAGCCTGACACATAGATACTACAAGCATACATAATAGGAAACATGTTAATATCTTTGCAGATACTGAATTTCTGTAGAACACTCTGCACTAACCAAGTAGAAAACAGCATCAGGTAACCATGTGATGAAGCATAACTCTGTGTTGTCATATGCTTACGTGTCTTAGTGCACATACACAGAAACAAGTATGTATTTTATGCGCATGCACAAACACAAGATCAATGTTACAGTACATGGCATGTCCTGATTCTCCAACTGTTGTATTAAACTTGACCATGTTAAATATCATAGTTGACAAAATAAAGAGTTGAAGTGATAGGCTGCAGAAGGAAGCAAATATTAAAAGTTCATAGATGGGTCCCTAAAAATACACATTTATAGTAAAAGCAATCAAACATACAGAAGCAATGATCAGGATCACTGAGCAAAATCTTGCATAGAGCAACAAAGAAATATAGGAAACAAATTGCCTTCTGGCACTACCAATAGTAATATCATAAAGATGATAGCTATTTTCTACAAATAAATCTAAAATGACCTTTTGGGCCACATACAGTCTGTGATAATTTGTAATTTACTTTCCTTGATAATTATTTCATTGGAGGCCTGAATTTTCCTTAATTTACCATATAGGATGAGTTAAGTGCAAAGACACCAAGAAGCAGACACAGTGAATTAGGTGGGGTTAGAAGCAAAAATTCTATTAGGCAGCTAATTCTTTGAACATTGGGCCACGTAATTTTAAATTACTTAAACATCTGCACAAGAAACAAATAAATCCTGAAGGGTCAAATCCTGCAGTCTTTACTCAGACAAAATTCCCATTGACTCATGGGATTTGACCCTTAGCTGGGAATATGCACAGGTTTCAGACCATCTTTTTCAAGCTCAGATGTGGAAATTCTCTTTGGAGCAGAGAAGTCCTCAGGGAAAGGCTTTCTGATACCACAAGCATCCAAGACACTAGTCTGGGCTAATCACTAACAGGTTAGCATCTCTGAAAATAATACTGTCTAACAGCAGAGGAATGTGTAGTCTGGTTCTCATAAAATTTCAAACCTGGGACAAAACAGAAGAATCTGGTAGAGCTACCTCTTTTTTCATCTGAATTAATAACACATTATCAGTTTGGTAAAAAAATATGAACTGTTATTATCAAGCTTCCAGATATACAATGAAACTTGGAAGCAAATGTAGCAGCAAATATTTGCTACTGCATAGTAAATACCAAATATCGAAAACTTATTTTTTCAGCATTGTTTCACTTTTGAACTACTTAATGAGTTATGCTATAAAACTGTAAAATAATTCTAAATTTGAACATCCTTTGAAAAATAAAAAAAAAGCTACCACAGCACAGGATAATCAGTAAGTCTATTCTCAAGAAAATACTCCCTCTTTGCTTAAAGAAAGACAAGAAGTTCCACGGCAGGCAAAGGTAAAGGCCAAATTCTAATATGCCTTTGTTTTAAAAATAACTGACATAAAATTTGACCCAGCTTATCAGTATTTCATGATTTTTGCCTGTTATTTTCCAAAAAAACAGTCAGTAATTTTTCTTTTTTTTTAGGGGTGGATTTTCAGCTTTAAAAGCTCAGCTTGAGATAGTACAGGCAGAATTTTCACAAAGAATAAACAAAGCAGACTAGCATCTGAAGGTGCTCAGCACCCCTGTAAATGCAGGTGTAAGGTATATGAACCAGTGCATCTGCATTAAGCAACTTTTTTTCAACAGCTGGTACAAAGTGCTGGCAAGCTTTTGCTGGCCACCCTACCAGGCTGATAGATTTATATATTCATCCACAGGAGAAAGAGCCCAGGGTAGCAGATGCCCGCAAAGTGAAGGGGAAGTTTGTCACCTGGGGAAAGCATGCAGAGATCAGAGGATCCAAGTACTGCTGCAGAAACTCTGCTCCCGGCAGGCGTCTTAATTCCACTTACAGAAGGTTCTCCCTGGCTACAATGTCCTAAGGACCCACAGACTTGAATTTTTCACAGCCCTATTCCTTTTTCTTGGGAATCGTTACAGAATTACGGGGAATGGTCATATTAAGCATCCTTAGCTATCACACATCCAACATGTGTCCAGTGTCTCCCCCAGAAGAGATCCTAGATGTGCACAGCAACCAACTTAAGAGTGTCAGTATGAAAAGGGGTGATCTGTACTAGGTCTCCATGTCTCAGAAAGGACAGACCAAAAATTTCAGAGCCACAGAAGCGTATCTGCAAGGACGCAATACATAAATATCAGATGTGGTAGAGAAAGAAACTACACAAGGGAAGCAATATTAAAAGAATGTTCTAACAGAGGTAAGTAATTTTTTCTTATTTAAAGCTGTTTAAAAATATTAGATACTCGTCTTAAGTACTTATTCCTGATTATTACATTGGTTTAGCCTAGTGAAAAGTGAAATAGACTGAAGTCCCTTTCCACAAACAAAATACATTAAAAAAATTGTGATGGCAAGTGAATCCCACTTTATCATTCTGCCTGGAATTTCTATTGCAGAAACACAAAAGTCTGATTTATTTTTAAAGCATTTTAAACACATACCAACATTACTTGGAAACAGGCCAGGTAAAAAAATTCCATCAGAACTGACACCCTACAAACACATGTTACCAGTAACCGCTATTGAGCCTAAAGAAATAAATGAAATGCTATACCTTTGGCAATGCAGCACTTGGCACTTTGTCAAAGATTCATAGCAGCAAGGTATGTATCTACTTTAAATATACAGTAACCTCAGGACTATGTATTAAACACATGCACTGCCCCTCCCCCACCTAAAGAGAAGTCTTTTGTCCGCTCAACTTTTAAAGTTATTTAAGGTCTTTTTTTTAAAACAAAACACTATGCTACTTGTATTCCATAGATGACAAAAAAATCATGGCTGTGAATTCTCAAAAAATCTAATCCTCGCAAGAACAAGCTTTACCTGACTGTTATTCAAAATGTCTAGCTTAAAAAACAGGAGAGGAAGAATATCCAGAATAGGTGATGATACTTTGAGGTGAGAGAATACATTCTTGAAAATGTCACCTCTAACAGAAGTGAGAGGTTTATTAAGGCCCTGGATATCTCTACCAAATCATGGCCTGAAAGGATCATTGTCTTTAACAGTCAATTAAATAAGAGGAAACAAATGCAAATTTAATATAAACAGGAGTGGTTTCTAGGGTTAAAAAGCTATCTACAATATCCGTGTGAGCCTCATCTTGACCCAGCCCATAACAAGACAACCTTAAACAAACAGCAATTCTCAAACAGCCAGTGATGTTCCTGTAAAACACTACAGAACACACTTATTGGAGTGTTTTACAGCAAGCACATGGGTAGACTTAAAATATCTCAAGATCTTCTTGTACTTGGGGATAATTTAGACTCATAGTTATTACCAGAGTGATTCAATGGGAAGAAAATAAATAATAATAAATAAAAAAGACATGTATCTTTTGAAAATAAAGCTTTTACTCAGTTGCTAAAAATGTAAACTCACCAAAAGACAGAGTAAATTTCACCTCTCTTCACATATACCTTTTGTGCTGGCATTTGAATACTACATGTGGAATACAACTGCTGAAGTTAGGAGTCAAATGTCCCATTTGCAAACTCCATTAGCAAATACGCTGAAAAAAAATTCCTATGCCACTGCTACAACATGTGGAGGCACAACTAAGATTTTATGGCAAAAGATACAGGCTTGCAGGACCTTAAGCATATTCAAGGGGGATTGCATGTGGACCAGTAGATGAAATCACATGCATCTGTGGTGCTGAGGAGAGGTGTTAATTTTAAAATCTGTTCACCAGCCTAAAGGTGCAAGGGGGGATGGCCTTTCTTTTGCTCAGCTTCTAACAGTAAATGATATCACCTTTTAGGAATTTTTTTCTGGTAATGAAAGCCATGGTGGGCTGGGGGGAGAGAGTGAGGGACATCTGGATCCTCTTCTGGAATGACAATTAGGCAGTGGTCCATATTAACAACAGGCGGCCAGTAAAATCACCCGGGTTCATGCATCAGATATAAAGTGATTACCTTCAAATATTGATTTTACAGCAAGGCTAGTCCCAGAGGTTATAATGGTTGTTGCTTGTTTCCAAGTGGACAGTTTTTGAGCACTGGAAGTGAACTCTGCGAGGAGCTATTACTCCTCAACAAATATTTCATGCACTTTTGGTGGTTAGTGCCATGGAGACTATCCCAACAACCAGTGTGTCTAAGGGATTAGAAGAAATTATTAGGCCAAAGTATTTTGTTGTTGCTCGCTTTCCCTATCTTTTATGTCACAGTGACTTTGGACATTTTGCTAGGAGACTTAAAGTTCTCCAATTACTCTAATAAGGCCAGTGAGTCATACAGCTCTCCTACTGCCTGAAAAAAGTGGGGTTTGGATAAGTGCTAATGATGTAAGGCTCGAGACAGGACAAGGTTACAGTGGTTCACCACAGCATGTAGGGATATACACAGATACATTCTGGGACTGGATGGACATACCTGCTTTGAGGCTTTTACACCTGTAATGTATGGATATTTGGGGATGTAGCACATGCAGAAGTCAGGCACAAACATGACTGCTTTTCTGCATAGCTGTGTGTGCTTCTGTGTGGCACTCACACTGCTTTTTATTCTCTTCCTCCAGAAAAAAGTTACCTGAATGCAGCCTTTCCCTAAATCTGTGACAAATCTGAGATGCCTTTGAAAGACTTGTGTCTTTACAAATGTCTGTGACAACCTGAAGCAGCCAAAGCCAGCAGGTGCAGGTGCCTGAGCCTCCAAACAGCAACAGGCTGGGGCAGGACCAGGGTTTGGTGCAGAGCTTGGCTCCATCACCCAGCTGGGTCCCATCTGAGGGACCTACTGAACACTCAGCCCTAATGCCCTCAAACGAGCATCTCTTGTGCACTTCCCTCAAGGGCTACAGTAATGTTTTCTACTTACAGCCACTTATGAAGACCACTGAAAAATGGCAGCTAATGCTGAAAGCAGCTGCCCACTTATTTAGCAAATTTTCCTGTAGATAGCACTTATGCTCTTGACACTGCAGCTGCTACTAGTTCCTATCTACGTCAATCTTTAAGAATTTCTTTATATGAGGATTTCTAACACATCAAAATATGTTTCCTAGCACAACTTAAAAGCCTTCAACCAAGCTAGTTTGAGTTAAACCTTCAGAGAAAGCTTAGGTTTTAACTTGATCAGGTTCTAATATGAAAGTTTATATTGTTTGGTTATGTCATGCTTAAAATGTACTAGCTAACATGTTCTCATCAAAGCCATTAACTAAAATATTGGTATCTACATGCTCTCTCAGTTTCTGCCTCTCCCTCCTGACTGTGTCTAACAGCAGGTTCTAGGCAAGCTTTATAACTCTGAGCATCATGAGCTGGTGTCAGTGGAAGTCCCTTGATGACAGGTTCCAACTGCTGTAACAAAAAAGTTCTCTGGTTTCTGTGAGGTACCAACACCATCATGGTATCAGCCATATTCCCACAGAAAATCGGTTGAGTTGAGAAATCTGCAGAATTTACTTCATCATTTTGCTTTATGCAATTTTACAAAATGTTTTTTAGTTCCAACCATTTGGGCTTAAAATATTATAAAGATGGAATAAGGAAAAAAGTTCTTATTTTTCCTTTAAAAAAAGAGAAAGTATTTTCAGTTTAGAAACTCAGAACAGCATGTGCAATACTGGCAGTTACCTTTATTTTGAATATAATGCAAAATTGCAACCTTTTACTGTCTAATGACCATTACTGATTATTCCATAAAACACAACTAATTTTTTTTAACCACTGTTGGTCTGTTCGGTACATTTGGATACCCACACAACTTGTGGCACCCATATATCCATATATTAGACAGCTCACTTATTTACCCTAGTACATATCACTTTAATTTGAGCTAACACCATTGAAATATATAAAGAATGTCCCTGACACTCAGATGAAAGATATGACTGAAGCATCACAAAAACACGTTGAGCAATCAACACCAACACACAGTTAAAATAGATTCTCTTTTTGCATAGGAGGACATTGCTGCTGACATCTTAAGCCTAATATAACATGAAATTAGCAGAAAACATCAAGAAAAATCCACCTCCAGGTATGTCATCTGTAACAGTGTGTGATCCCCCAGATATATTCCATTAACACAGACAAACTTTTAGAAAGTATAATATGATCTTTGATGGAGGGACTAACTGTCCCCTATTAGATATTCTGATACCTGTTGAAATATGCTAGTAAGTCTAGCAAAAATACAGATTTCCAAGGTGACTTATTGATATGCAAAGTTACCATTGTAATGGGCCTTCAAATACTATATATGCCTCTTGGCTACCTTTGACAACAGGATAGCACATAATATCTCTTTTTCTTGACCTTTCTTGCTAAGTACTTTCAAAATCTTTCAGGTGCAGATCAGTACAGCAGGACTAAATCTCTTGACAACTGTTAGGTCTCTACTGGGAAGTAATGAAGATGAAACTGTACTTTGTGGTATGGTCTTTCCCATTCAATACAACTGGGGGAATTATTAAAACATGAAATTTATTGTAAAATCCAGATCATTTCTGGCTTTTACAGGAGTGTTACGGAATGATAAGGACACAAATCAGCTTCTCACTCTCATAAGGTCTAAGGAAGGGCCAGACATGACAGCAAGCTTCTATCCTTAAGGTAAAAGGCCCATTTTTATTTTCCTCTGAGCCACTTCGAGGCCAGAAAGCATCCCAAAGATAGAGAGACAGAATTATGAACAGTCATTTGCTTCCTCAATATTTCTCAGGGGAATTCATCTGTAAAAAAAAATTAGAAGTCTTAGATGATTCCCAGCAAACCATGTGCAGCAACCCAGTGCATCTTCTAATGCCATAACAGAATCAAAGTTGGTATGTAGGATTTTTATTTACCTTTATATTGCTCAGGCTGTGTTTCAGCTCTCACAATATCCTCACTGATCCATGTTCTGACAACTGTATCAGTTCGGGTCGCACTTTACTTTCTGAAGGACATCAAAATACTTTAAAGATTCATCAAAAAAGAAAGTATTCTTTGTAACACTATTCTTGTCAGAATATGGTCCTTGGATGATGACTCACTGGGCAGGAATGCAGTGCACTGCTATTATTCATTTACCATTTAATGATACAGACTTTTAAAGTACAGCTCATACTAGAGTGTTCTAAATCCTCAGTGCGAAGAAATCTCAAATTAGCTGAAAATTATTCGAGACTTTCAAAGTGCCATGTTAGTTAAAATCAGCAAAAGTAGAGAAAAGAGACATGCAGATAATAAAGCAATCAATAAGACAGCCTGATTGAAAAATGTTTTAGGAATGGTGACGTCAAAATAAGCTTTTTTTTTAAATCACATCTATATGGGCATCCAATATAAATCTAATTGGGTCAAGTATTTTAATTGCACTTTACATTGCTAGTATTAATACCAAAAGAAGACTATTTCACAAATCCATTTTTTCCCAGTTTTTCATATTTCATCTTTCATTTTGATCTGATTCCTTAATACTGCATCATTCATTTGTAGTGATTGAGATATCCTACTTGTTTATAACTGCAGAATATTTAATCTTTATAAATACTCTCTCTCTCTTTTCAAATTCTGTACTTTGAATATATCCAGAAGTTTCAGGAAAAGCTTAGAATGAACAGATCAAAACTGATCTGTGGTACAGTAACCAATTGATTTCTGTTAATGCAAATTCCACTCACTGATTTTTGAAAATAAACATTCAATGACTTTTTCCCCATTATCAATGTTTGACATGACACTCAAGGATACATTTAAATCAGACACACAGAACTCTTGGACTGATGTAAGAGTGTTAGGTTAAACTCATTTTTTTAAAAAATTATATTTTAATCCCTAAAGGATAAACATTTATCCTCTAAGATACAGGGATAAAGATTTTAATGGCATCTTGCTTCGGGATTCAAAATAAATAAGGCAAAGATGAGTTTCCATCTTCTTAAAACTAAATTACAGAGATTAAAATATATAAACACAAAATGAAGGTATTCCATTTGCATATTATATTTTGCTCTTAAAGTTGATATTGAAGATTAAGGGTCAGCATTTAATCCTCACTATCCTAATCCCTAAAATTACAAAGACAGGCGTAAGTGCATGTCTGCTCCACTAAATTACCTTGAAAGAAAGCAAATTCCGGATGAAAAGGGAAGCATATTTATATTATGGTGATTTAAAATCTGTCGCCTAAACACATCTTCTCTCCTCTATCCATTGACCTAAATTGCACACTAAAAGCTTGCTTGTCTGCAAATGGGCAGCTAACACTTTGAGACAATCCAGAGATTCTTCACTTACGCACAATCATGCCAACTATTTTTCTGACTACAATAAACACTGTCTTGTTCATATTTTGCAGAAACAAGAGTCAAGTTACAAACCAGAAGAGTTTCTCTACTTTTCCCAGCCTGATTCCTAGATACAGATAATTCTGTAAGTTTAAGATTCTGAGAGAAAAATGTATTAATGAAAATTAGTAGGTCAAGCATGCTGTGACTTAAACTCTAAAGGAACTCTAAGGGGAATTACACCCCAGTGGATACTGTACCTCAGACTAAGCAGAACTGTAACATAAAATAACCCTGGTCCCTAGAAGAAAAAAAGCTGTAAGCCAGTACTGATTATACTCTATTCATCTGATTCTCTAAAATATTAGCTTTTTCCATAGGTTACATGGAGCAACTGAAATTAATGATGGAGCTGCCACTGACTTGAATAGGACAAGGACATCAACCCTCATTGTCTGTTCTGTTGCCTTACCAATATTAAATTGCAATGGAGAAAAAACCCATACAGATCAACCACCAAAAATACCAGGACTTAAAAGACTAAAAGAAAACTGAAGCTCATAGGACTGCATTCTGTATTTTACATTCAGCATTTATCTACTTACTAATATTGCAGGTTGATAGAAGTGCTACACCATGTACTGAAGTAAAATATCTATACTGCACTCAGCCCTTCACATTTGCCATAAGAATTGTCTGTCTATGTCTGTACCAAGATGTTCTAATATTTATTTTTGAAGAATTCCTTTGCAATTTGAGCCACCTAGAAGAGAACTATTTTATCATGATTATCAAAATGAGCAGCCCTGTAATTATAATCATAAAGAGGGCACTACTTTCCTTCTTTTGAAGTTTATTTAACATAATTTTATACTCTAAAGGGAAGACAAAATCCCTGTTAAAAAACCTATTAGCAAATAAGGTTTTTTACCTGTAAGGGCATTTCTATTAGTGGCCATAAGCTTTCTCTCTACTTTTCAGAATGTCTGGAGCTACAATGCTATCACTACATTTAAGAAGACTGAAAAACAATGCTATCACTACATTTAAGAAGACTGAAAAACATCTCAAGCTTAGTAACCAAAACTGTTTTTTTTAACTCTGCACATTCCTCCATTAAAAGCATATTTTAGAATTATCCTAAAACAGTTCTGCCACTAATTTTCATCTTCCCTAGGTATAAAAAACCTCGACCAAACAAAAACCCTTATTAAGAGGTTCAATCATCTCAAGAAGAAAAAAAACCCCACACAACAAATGCTGCTGTGATTTTCAGTATTTCAGAGCCAAACCCCTGCTGCTTGGTCATGATAGTTATAAAAGCACACTAATGAAAGCAGCAAAATTTATAATTAATTTTAATTCTGATGAAACCATACTGCTATAATCAACTGCCTATCAAATGTCGGTGCAAATTACACTAACAAAAATAATTATTACGACAGGTTGGCAGAATAAAATTTTCCATATACTCCATCTGCATAGAGAATGCCTGTGTGGGAATTGCTTTTAATGAACAACAAATTACAATTACTAAACTAAATGAACCATCTGCCTTTTTTGTTTGTTTTCACAGTCTCACTGGTACAGGGTGCACTGTCAGCTTAATTGCCATTCAAAATGGCAGACTGACCTATCACCAGACTTTCAAGTCCACAACATTTTAACTGAAAAGCCATAGCAGATGTTTTTAATTTTATGAAGAGGACAAGTATGTTTTATAAATATGTTCTAAATATAAAAGGCCAGTGTTTAAATAATAATAATAAGGTACATGCCTATTTCAAACTGGAGGGCTTGTATGACTAAATATCTCTAAACCCTAAATTAGCACATGAAGTATTCATGGACCAATACTAATAGGAACAAGTCTTGATGTGCTTTATTAAGAACTTTATTCAAGAAAATGTTCTGTCTCTAGTCTTTAATAAGTGACCACTGTTTTTCAAAGGGGCACATATGAGGACTTGTAGTAACGGCATCTCTTAATAAACTTTTGCCAAGCATATTTGAAGTGCTTATTTGGATATGTCATCTGGCATCTGCATTACCAAAAAAAACTAAAAGGAAAACTAGTGTCTTATTTGCACATGTCTCATAACAGTTGAGCTTTCCTTGCTGAGTTTTTGGGGACCACAACATTGTGTAACAGTTGGAAGATAAACTCTTAATCACAGTCACTGAGGGGAAAAGAATCTGACCTGGACATGCACTTAAAAAAAGAACATACTCCTACTGCCTAACATAGGAGAGATGGTTGAGGAGAGACTTTTTATTTAATTATATTATTACTTATATTGTGGTTACATCAGCCCTATTTTCTAAAAGCCTGTCTCATCGCTTATTATTAAAAAAATTAAAATATTTCTGAAATTAGCCCTTTTCTATTGAAAGGGCTGAATTGCAAGCCTTTGAGACAAAAGCTTCCTCTTTGTCTGAACTACTAAAATCTTTCAAGCAAAACTGAAAAGTGTCACTGCTACAGAAGAGAAAAAAATAAAGAAGAAAAGGAAAAAACCCCACACAACAGAAAAAAAACCAAAACAAAGCAACCAAACTCTGTGTCAGTATCCAATGACTCTTTCATTTCTCTGAGACTGTCTCCAAATGCCACTGTGTTCAGGTTTGAATCCCTGATTCAAAGGACACTTGTAAAAAGGGGAGAGTCAGGAAGATGCTTGTTTGTTCCGAACAGCTGTCGTTCAGATCTTTAAGGAAGTGATCAATAAATGTAAATACTATTTTATGTTCTGTTTTTAATGCTATTTATATGTTTATTTTTAATTTATTCTAGGCTATTGTGACAATGTATAAGGCAAAGGGAAAAAAATGACTAAGAGAATGGACATCTCACTTCTAAGTATATTAAATCATTTAATGAACCGTATATACAGATTGATGCAAAGTAAAATAATCTTCTATTTCCAGATCTCCATGAAGCTGGATAAGTGAAGGTGGCTTAAAATCATTCCTGTTTTAGGTCAATGTTATTTATCATTGTCCATACTTGGAGCTACTGTACATTGCTTCAAAATAATAGATTTAGCTGGTCTGTATGCCAGTGCCCACTCACATACCCATGTCTGACTTGGGGATTAAAATAATCCTTATCCCCTCCCCCTTCTACACACCTCTGGTTAAGACTAGAAATAACAAAGAAAAATCAGATTCCTCTACTAGAATATTTGATTTTAAAAGGTGCATTACAGTGATTACATTACAATGTTATTACAATTAATATTTACAATTACTAACTTGTAATACCAGTATTACTAACAACAGTTCTTTGCAGACATATGTGAGGAAGATACATTAAAAACCTATTAAATGTTAGTTCATTCACTGAACAGTATTAATAAAACTGCTTCATTCTCATTTTCACTTTGCAGTAGTCTTGTTTCTCTTGCTACTTGGACTTTATTTGAAGAAGCTTTTATTTGAAAGCCTTTGACTGACTTCCACATCGGTTCACCTTCCAGGGTCTGCATAGTATTGTTTGGGGTAACGTTTTTTCCTCTGTAGTTCTTACCATCACAGCCTGCATGTCTGGAAAAAATTACATCTCAATTTTCCCTTTGAGGTCTTTCCTCAAATAATCAATGTATTTTCTTTCTTTCTATCAGAAGAAGCTTTCCTCTTCTTTTGGGTCAAGCAAAACCTTTCCCTCCTACAGCTTTTCTTCAAGTCCCACTGACATACTAAAGTCTGAGAAATCTACAATACATTATTAATACTCTGCAGGGAAACAGAAAACAGGGAAATGTGAAAAATACCATGCTCAACAACATGCCTCTCCCTAAAGAAGACTGATCCCTCTATTGCAATTCAAATCTTCTGCTCTCTCACACTCTGTACTACAGAAACCACTGCTTCCTAGCAGAGAGTCTGAGTGCGTGCCCTGCCGTCTCCCAGCTCTGTATCAGGACAAATTCCGGCAATGCACTATGCTACCTCCGCTTCCCCTATTCCCTTTAAGACCTGGCTTCCACACACAGATTGACTAGCCATGGTTGGAGAGCTGCTGTGTCAAGATCCAGACAGCTATCTGCACATAGCCTCCGTAGGCCTGGATTGTTTATTCTGATAATAACATTCACAACACTGGAGTTTGTCTTCCTAATCCTTGCTCGGAGCAGAGTGTACAGAACAATTAATAACAGCTAGCACACGGAGTTAACATGTTACTGTGATGCCGACAAAACTGCAGTGAAAACCAGTAACCTGAGTCAAGCCCTATCTCACATGGTGCCACACAGATTCTGCAGAACTAGCTGTCACAGGACCCAGGCCGCAGACGCTTCATCCTCTTCCAAGAGGTGGAATGAAACCGTGCTTCCTAGAAACGTGGAGAGATCTTGTGTGGCACCGAATCATAACTGGTCTTAGAATGATCCAAGTGTTTCCAATAGTCATCTAAATTTTAAAAAATATATTCAAAGCCTGTACCTTTACAGGCTGTACTGAAGATATCAAATTATCTATGGAGTAATGCTGATGAATTATTACTCAAATGCAAATCCGCAGTCTATGAATGCTCATCTGAAGGCAAACTTTTTGTCATGTTCTTTGAGCAGAAACAAATTAATTAGTTGTCAAATGGCCCTTTCTGTCTATTGTTTGTACTTCCAAATTAAATAAATGAAACACTAATTATGACACAGACACTCCTCTCCCACGCTGAGTGATAAGCTGATAAACAAAATAACCCAGACATGCAGACTCAGTTGTTTACTGCTGGAGTAGTACCTTGCCTTAGCAAGACTAAAATTGCAAACAGAAAGGCATCTTATTTACATTTGAAACACTTAGTTCTCGTATTCATTTTTGAAGTGTAACGTCGTCCTCTGAGAACAGCCACTGAGGGAGACAGAGAGATGGGAACACAGGAGCAACACTATGAATCATACCCTTGGCCCAGGTATTCCAACATGCTCTCTGTGCAAATAGCCAATGTCAGATCCACAAAAAAGCAGGATACAAATACAAGCCCTTAGAGACCCTAAATGAATGTGCAGTGTGACGAGGGATCCTTGCCTGACCCTGGAAGACAGTCTGTTTATATCCTGACTTTAACAATAATAATAGAGAACTAAACGTTCTTGTATCTTTTTGTTTTAGCCCACATAATCAGAAACATCATTAATGTTCATCCCCTTATCCTTCCTAAAAATCCTGATAAACTGTTTATCCGGATAACTCCTCACTGCAGCAGTGAATTTCACAGGCTGATTATTTACTGCAGAAAACAAGAGTAGCTCTGAGTTTCACTGAATACCACCTCCCTCTCCTACTACAGTGTCAAGTAAAAGGAGCACATGGCTGGGTTTCACTCTCTCCTTCATCATTTTATATACAGCCCTAAGCCATACTACCTTGTGCTGTGATCCCTTCAGATCTCGCAGGCTAAAGCAGGGTCAGTACTTGGAGGGGAGATCTCCAAGGAAAACACCAGTGCTACAAAAAAGAGTTTTGGTAATTCATTGATGGTGCTCTCTGTCTAAATTGGTAATGAGTCAGTGCCCTAGCTTGGTGTTTAACAGAACTGTCCTGTTAGGAAATGTTTTCTTTTGGTTGAAACAAAGAACAGATTTCACAACTGCTTGTACTTAATAAAGTTATTAAGTACGTGGCACATTTTTTATTTCAAAGGAGGAAGAGTGTTAAGACAAATGTCTTGGCCAAATTTCAACTTGTAATTATGTTTTGCCTACCTACAGGCAATTCCCTGTGCAGTTTCACTTGAACACGGCTTTTTTACTTTTTTTTTCACCTGCCTTGAAAATACTTGCAGTGCAATGCTGCTGCACACAGTTAAACACGAGCTTTCTTTCATTCTACCAGTATGTACAGGAAGATGGCCCTATATGCACTTAGGCTAACACAGAATGAAAGAGCACTGAATTTAATTAACATTGTTAAAACATTTTGAAAGCCTCTGAATAAAGGCTTTACAGAAGTGTAAAGTATTACCATGGTTTCTGCAGTCTATTTATTTAGACTTAATAAGATTCCCCTCACACACACACACACACACTACCTTTTTTGCTTTGCTAAGTAAACACACATTAATAAATAGTAGTGTTATCCAAGCCATCAAAATTTATTTTCACCTAGGAACAAATTTTCCCAACATGGCCAGCCTTTATTCCCTTTACCCAGTAAGAAACTGAAAGACAAGTGCAACTTGCTAATTGGTGGAGTAATCGAAAATTGCAAATTTTGATCAAGAAAATGATAAAGCAGATTCTTCATTTGCCAACCACTCTCTGAAAACACAAGCTTTCAGTTATCTTTTGAGATTTAGCCCAGGGCACTGTTAGCTGATACGAATGATGTATATGAAGTGAAGTTTATGTATATGAAGAGAGAATTGGGGTCTGACTCATTTCAGTCTTTATAGGTTGAAACAGAGTGGAACTGCAACTAGAAGCAAGTTGAGAGAGTTGGAATAGAACTGAAACTGCAGCTGCAAAATACTTGCTGTCAGAAAAACCAGCTAATGGATAGACAGCTATATTCCTGGCAGCTCAAATCTCACAAAACTTTACAGGTTTACCTCTCTCTTCTCAGCAAATCTGAAGGTGGCAATGTGTGGGCCACTAAGTTCTGCATTTATAATTAAAGCATCAGATAGAGAGCTGGAAAATACTGGATATATTAATCTGAAATTCTTGAATTAGTTCCTTCCATGCCCCACCTCTTGGCTGTTTGCTTTCCATGAATTTCTCCATACTAAATCTGCTGACCTAAGCAAGGAATTTGTTTCAGAAACAGCTATGTTTAAATACATACTGCAGAATATCCAGGGAAAGCACATTCTGAATGTGTAAACTGAGCATTCATGAAACAGCCCATTTCTAATGGTACATTTGCAATCAATCAGGGAACAGAAATATACCAGGTGTCAAACCAAAACTAACCACAAAAGCACAAAAGTTTAAATGTATTAAATTTTGCAACTGGACTGTAGGTTGCAGCAGCAGCAGGACTGAGCGCAGTTTTTGGAAGACACTTCTAAGACAAAAGAACTTGAGAGAAGCCAATTTGAAAGAGAAGCATCATCTATCCACTTAGCAACCTGCCATATATATACCTAGAAATTACCAAGGGATGCTTGTCACTCCTTGGATTACCTCAGTAGCCAAATGCAGAATCAGCAAGGCTTATGAGCATGGGACAGCCATGTGGTGCTGCCTTGGCCATTCCTACCAGCTGTGCATCCCAGCGTGACCTCAGTTTACAACACATCCGCTATACCCAAACCCCAAGGCTGGCAAGATACGCAGTCAAACAATTGATTTTGCCATCCAAGTCTAATGAAATTGTTGTGCAGATGAAAATCATCTGCATCATGGAGACAACCACACCTCAAGCATAGATGATTCTCCCATAATGGCCTTGGGCATATGTCAATCAAGAAGGGTGACAGACTAGAACTCAGCAATTCTCCACATGGGAGCATGTGAGTGAACCACTGGCCTGATGAACAACCACCCCAAACTGCCCCCACTCTCAAGTTCTCCTGCAAAAAAAGAATGGAATCACTCAAGAGTAACTTCATTTATTGCTCTCATGGCCTTCAGCTATTCATCAATACCACTTTATCATCAGATGTACCAAGACTATCCAACAGATCTACAATAATAGGCATGCTTTAATAGTGTCTAAGGGGTAAAGAAATGCCCTGATGCCTCTGTCATCAAGTGCAGCGAGTAGTACTGATTCTGCCTGTCATCTTGCCTTTAAATATAGCAATTCCACATGCAGGTGTATTGAAGTGGCAGTAGTTTCACCAACTGATGCCTGAATATGCATATTCAGTCAGTCCTAATTTGACTCTATTTTCTGCCAAGAAGGTGAGAGTAGATTAGAGTTCCCAAGTCAAACTCTCCACAATTTTTCATAGTAATTGACTTCAAATATTCTAAAACATATACATACATTCATTTCAATAATCAGTACAATTAGTTGTGCACATAAATATTTAATGAGCCTTTGAACTAAAGGTTCAACAGTTTAAGAGACTGGTAATAGGAAACAATATTTATTTCATTGGTAGGTTTTAGGATCCTGAAAATGAAAGGAAGAAAAGATCTGTTCCTTCTTATTGCTTGTAAAGAGTTATTCCCTGTAGTGATTTGACCAGATTAAAAATCAGCATTTAAATAGAAGTCACCAGTTCAAAAGAGTAGTCCAAATCTGGAGTGATTACAATGCTTTTGCTCACCAGCTGTCTCATGTTCCATCGGAAATGCTCTGGCACTCTTACTCTGTTTTTAGATTAGGGCATAAGTCATCCTAAGTCAGTACTGCCTGTATCACGATTGTTGCTGTAATCAAAAAAGCCTGGAAATGATAGCTCAGGTATCAGTACCCCTCCTGTTTACCACAGGACCATGCTGGCATTCAGGTCATTATTGTGGGAGATTCTGCACTGATGCTCTGTAGTTAGCAGATACGACTTGTCTGCCCTTTGAGAGCAACCTTGAGAACTAAAATTTAGTCAAACCATTTTTAAAAATCAATGCACAAATTGAGACCAATCTGTTTAAAGATACTGTTGAACTGCAAAAGGCACCTGAACATTAGAATTAAAATAAACTCTGAGGATTTATGCTGTAGGAGCTAAATTCATTTCAATGTGAATTTTACACTTTGATCACCAAGCAAGAGTGAATTCTTTAAAACACATAAATAAGCTTTGATATGCATCTACCATTGTTTATTATAATGTTTTATTATTTATAGCAGCATAAACCACACAAGTTCCTAAAGGGTTAATACAACTAGATGACTGAAATTCATGAGCATAATCCTAAACAAGTGAGTTGAAGTTCTATCAGGTCTATTTCATAGCATCAGGGATTACTGCTAGCAGTCTAATCCTACTGAGCCTAAGGGAGGTACATTGTATTGTATTTGAAATCCTGGCCAGGAAAGAACGGAAGGTTAAATGGGTGCCTTGCTCTGTAATCAAATATCACAGGCACTACTTATCTATTCAATGAACAACTAACGTAGAAAATCAATTAGGAAACAAATAGCTTCTTCTTTTGATTTTTTTTACCTAACAAAAAGAAAAAGTGAAGAGTAAATGTTTTTATAATACATGTTTAATGAAACTATATCATATTATAAAATAATGTATACATAGACTGGCAAACATTAACTAGAAGGTACAAAACACCCCATAGCAACTGCTGGTGTTTTAATGCTATTTCTTTAAGTACTAGGGCTATTTTCAAGGCTAGCGTGTATTCAAACTCTGGCAATTGAGCGTCTTCTGAGCCTACAAAGCAGCACACAGAAACTGCTCATACAAAAATATTAACTGACTGCAGATAATTGGACTGTGCTCAAATGAAATCACAAATACATATCCGGTTGTTTGTAACTGAACATCTTAAATTATGTATCAGCTGTGAAGAGCATTTCTTCAGCTGTGCATCATCTTTTGTTCACTTGGTTAAAATCCCAGGAGTACTGAAAAAGGCTGAAGCTCCTGCTGGTCTTTGTTCCCAGCAGGGAGAACTCCCTTTTGGTGGTCTTGAGGTTAACACCCTACCCGCCTCCCCCCCCATACCTGTCATTCTGAATAGACTTCACAGTCTGTGCACACAGACAAACAGCCTGACCTGGCCAGCTAGCTTGACCCCTGGGCAGGAAGAAGATCAAATCTGGTTATTAATATTGGGACATTAAAAAAATGTAATCTTCAAGGCACTTGGAGAAGCAGGCTGGCAATTATACAGTATGTACTGGATGTCAGTCAAGAAGCATGTTAGCCTGATATTATGTCCGAGAACACTAAAACGTTCATTTTGCTCTGATGAGGGGTTTCAAATACACTCTCCCTCTGTATCTCTGAAAGCTGGTAAGAGAAGTTTGCCCAAAGCACTTAAGTCTTCAGATTATCTGTTCTTACACTTCCCAATTTTCAGTCTGTTTTACACAGTTTTATAATGTAAAACATTTGTAGCTGAAAATTGATGCAACTAGAAAAAAAATCCCACATGATTTTATAGTAGAGAAAGGCAATTGATAAAGGGAACAAAACCTCTCAATATTACAATTTTGAAAAACAGGTCCCCATGACATTCTCTGAGTATTTTACCACTATCCAGATTTTTTTAGTTCATTCATTCTAGGCATCTGCATAGTAGACAGTTTAAACACAGTTTATGTAATTGGCTAAAATATACAGAAACACATTTGTACATGCTTGTGATATATATTATATACAGATGTATTTGTACAAAGCTTTATATAGCACAGATTTAAGTGTCATGTGTGAAACCTTAGTTCCACCAAGTTCAATGGAAAATTTAGCATTTGCTGGCGTTGGGACAAAAATTAACCCTACCTAAACATCAACACAGTCTCATCAGGATATGTACTGTGAATATCAAAGCCCTGGTTTGACCCCTTTACATAGGCAGATAATTATTTGTATGTGACCCCAGTGGTTATACCTAAAAAAGAATGAAAGACCATGGTCTGGAACTATTATATGTCGTGTTTTTTATCCCAGCCTTATTGATGCCACATGGAAGATTTTTTATTGTCACTATGAACCCAGCATAGGTCCAGCATCCCTCACAAAGGGCACTTCGACTGCCCAAGACACACTTCTACACCTGTCATGTGAAAGGTAGAGGAGCATAGTCTTCAAAGAAGTCTCAAGTGAGTCCTAGGTGATGGTGTCAACAAAATCTCCGTGCTTGAAACAAGACCTAAAATTGTCTCCAAGAGTAATTATTGTTAGTGCTCCCCACCCAGTTAGCTTAAATCAGCTGTCATTAGTTTGGTTTTGCTGCAAACCACCATCAAAACTTTTTCCTTTCTTTCAAATTAAAATATTTCCTTTCAAATTACATTGGGCCAACACCCAGGATGGGCCTTTTACCAATGATATGTTAATCTTGTGATCTTAGAGTCTGAAAAAGGAGCTTCATAGCATTGGATGTGGGAAGTTTCCAGCTTTTCAGCAGAATGTTGGCAGTTGATTTTAGCTCTGATAGGCCTTGAGAAGACAGACCTTCAAACTGAAATGTTATTATGTATGGAAAAGCTATTATAGGAAAAATGTAAGACGTTTCTAAAATATATTAGTCACAAAGTCACATCTGTGTTTTCCCCCCCTTAATATTACTGGGGCTTGGCTCTGTACATGCAGCCATATGAAAAAAACAGTATTGATACAGTTAGAGAGCACCCTACAAATTTCTAACATATTTTTCCTAAAGCAAAATATGCAGGAGGTTCAAAAGGCATGATAGTTTCCTGTGAGATAGTCAGCATACCTTTTTTCTCTCTTTATTACTTAAAACAACAAAGACACCTCAAGCTCAAGACAATAAAACTTTTATCCCACTCATCCCAGATAATTAGAAATGCGTATCTGACAATGTACATAAACACATTCATACACAAGAGAAAATGGAAAAGAAGGTTATTGGTAGAAAAGAAGAAAAATATAAAGGCGTCTAGGACTTGGCAAGAGTGAAATTGGGCTTAGTGCTGCAGAAATCCAGGTGCAAAGTGGCACTGTGAAAAACAGACATGTAGAGATGTTGGTAGAGCAGGAAGAAGAATGTGGTGAGGTGGTAAACAATGGCTGTGTGTGCAACTGAGGTTGCAAAGAGTAAACCACAAGGTAAGGATGACACTATGCACACTCCTGAGGGAGATGGCATTTTGGAGTGAAATTCCAAGCTTCAGGCAAGAGAGGAAATGTTTCTGACAGGTTGGGGCCTTTTAGGGTGGAGGCTTTCTGGTTCTAAATAGTAGCTGCTTAAAAAATGCTCACAAATGTGGAATAATTTAGGAGGAGAAATGGGCTATAAACGAGGTATCCTAGTGTGTATGCTCACTCACAAAGTATGTTATGGTTATCAATACCCAGTAACCTGGTTTGATCTGTAAAAGATATTGAGGAGGTGGATTTCATTAGATCAACTCACACTCTGTATCAAACAGGGAGACTGCTTCCATGAGAAGAAAAACACTTCCAAATCCAAATCCACTCCTCTTTTACACATCCTCATTGCAGAGCAGTCTCTCTGACTCTGCCTTTGTGACTAGCCTTTTATCTAGAGCACCAGAAACAAATGGAAAAGCCCTAGAAATAAACTTTGGGAGAAAAACAGAAACAGTAACCATCAATTTCAGCAAGAAATTACTCAAATAACAGGACTTTTTGAACTGGATAATTTCTCACAGTAGTGACAAACCACAGTAGTCAAACCACAGGAGAGCCATGTCCCAGTCAATTGACAGAGTTAAGAAACACTGTCGTGTTGGAAAACTTCTCTGTTCTTGGAGTAATACTACTGAGATCAGCAATACTACAACAAGAATGGATTTGGCCTACATTCTTCCCATCTCTTTCCTCTCATCACCATTTTAATAGGAAACAAACAATGTTTTTAAAGCTTCAAACAAATTCTACAGAGGATAAAAACCAGCAAAACCTCTGTATTTTTCCTGAATCTTTGTAAATATTTAGACTTTTGCTTAACAGTATGACCTATCTCATACTAAAGAAACTTCATAGACTCTGTTCATGCCACTGGTAGCTGAGAATCTTATCTTTGTGGCACAGTGAGGAAGTAATCCTCACCAAAAACTAAATGCTGTATGAAAAGTTGGGGGATGGGATGTGTGAATGAGAGCCTCGTGTATGTTTTAGCACTGAAAAAGAACAACTGGTGCTTGGAAGGAACTGTGGTAGTTCAAGCCCAGAACACACTGACGCAGCCCAGGAAGGCTCCCTGCAAGGTGAGCACAAGAAAAATGAAACCTACCTGAGCAGGGGATCAAAACACGGGACTGCAGTCAGACCCTGCAGCTTGTGACAGCAGCCACTGCCTTTCTGTAGCAGATAAAAAGGTTTCTGCAGTCACCAGCATCCCCCTGAGCCGGCTCTGCCTGGGAGCTCCCCACGTCTCCCTGTGCAGCAGGCATTTCACTCTCATCACAGACACACTTACATGTACTCTAGCTACTGCCCTTCCCGGTCCTTCTCCTGACACATCTCCTGCGTGCCGTGCGGTGGGAAGGACAGAGCACACACAGCTGGCTCCCTGCCAGCCGGGGACTCCCTGACACAGGCAGAATAACTCTGCCCTCCCCCACCGCAGGGAACTTGCATCAGATCTCCAGTTTCTTTTTGCCCCATTAATGGCAGAAAGGGAGCTGAGCCAAAATTAGAGAAGGCTGTCCTGTGACTGTGTGTTTGTCATACGTTTCCTTGTTTCAAGTTTTCTCCAATGACTAATAGCCTCTTTAAGAGTTTGAAACAAAAGTAAGCTATTCTAAGATGGAAATTGCTGGACATAGTGAGAAACATTTAGAAGTATTTCTTTTTATGGGGGCATAGGAAATAAAAAAGGAAAAAGACCCTCAACATTTACATACTTTAACTTTTCCAAAAAAGGGAGGGGGAAGAATGTAAAGCATTTCAAACCTAATTTTGTGCAAAAAATATTCAGTGATCTGCTGCCAAGATAAGTGCCTCTTTTGCTTTAACTAATTAGCACTATTACAGGGTTCAGTAGTGACATTTCAGCAGTAATTGATCCTCTGATGCAATTTTTGTGTATTTCAAACTAGCCAATACATCCAGCCAAGAAGGCTGTGCAATGTTGGAAGCTGGCAGTCAGCACAGAGGTGATGGTCACTCATGAGCATGACCTTGGTTCCTGGGATGCTAAACACACGTCACCAAGAGGAGCCACTAGGACTCAGTATTCTGGAAAATCAGACCCCTAATCCCTCCACTTTTAGCACTTTCTACTGGCAGGTAGCACAGCTAATTTAAATTCAGGTAGTGAGTGTCCTAAACTTGTGTTTGTATATGCTCACAGGGAATTTGAACTTCCTGGCTTGCTCTGAAATTAGTATTTCATTTCAAATTTTGTGCTGACTTGGTGGGGAGGGAATTTGGCATCATATTTTCACATTACTTCAGACTACATACACGGTAACATAGTTACTATAATTTCTTTCTCTTCTAAACCCTAACGTGAAAGGTTTTAATGTCAAGTGGCATGAAGGCCAGAACAATCTAAAAGTCAACATAGCTCCCACAGTATGAGTTCAACCACAACAGACATCCCATCTGTATTTCCTGGTATACCTTAATAACAATCAATAATACATTAAAGTTAGCACTGAACAGTATGAAAAGAGCACACTACAAAGAGTGAATTGCAGTTATGCCTCAGCCTTGCAGTCCACATGCAGAAACAGCATCTTCTATTTTGCATCAGTAAATAAATATCTGGGGTAAATATTTGCAGACAGATGGTTAATTAGCTATTTCTGTTCTTCAGGCTCAGCTAATAGTTAACTGCCTACAGACATTTGCACCCCAAGCCCCTAGGTATAGCAATACATGTGGGAAAGCAAACAGAAGCAGCTATCTGAAGAGACAGGCAATGTGACATGGGTACAAGGAGATGCATCTTTCTCTCACTCTCCTAATATTAGAGGGAAATTAATTACTCCATGGATTAATTCAGAGTTGGAGTTTTTCCACTCAGCTGGCTATGCAGAAGCAGCCTAACCACTTAATGTAGGCACTTAACGGAGGGGCAAAAACCTCATGGATTAAAAACTGACAGAGACAGAAAGCAAGCTACATGAATTAATGGGGCATTTAACAGAAAAAAAGTTACCTCTGAGTCTTCTAACAGCAAACCAGGACTGATTTTACAGAAGTCATAAATGAATTCATGACAGTCAAGACCAGCCAAAGAACTGTGAGAAATGCCAGATAGTTTTAAAGTTAGCTAAGCATGCAGCAGAAACTCAGTATTGATGGATAAATCCAAGAAAATGTATATTAGAAGGAATACTTTGAACCTATCCAACAAGTTACTGGTGTCTACGTTAAATGTAACCACTCTAGGACACTTCAGCAGTTTGAAGGGGGGGCGTGGGAAGAAGCCTGTAACGAAAGGCAGCATATTTCCAGCACAGAATGCAATAGGATTTGTTTAAAGCAGATTATATTTTTGGATGCACCAGGCATGGGACAGTAAGATCATACAGTTCCACTGAGAACAGTGTGTTCAGTTCTGAAATATCTGTGTATCTCCAGAAAAATTTAACAGCGGTAGAAGGAGTTCAGAGATCAGTGATGGGATTAGCAGAAATGTGGAAAAACTTCCACTAAAAGCAACACTGAGTGGATTGAGATTTTTTGTGTAAATAAAAGAGAGGCATGATAAAAAGACCATAAAGTAATCATAAAGGTTATCGTGAAGTTATAAAGATTATGTGAAACATCATAAAGCAAGTAAGAACTCATGATCTTTTTCATTCTATTAACCAGATGAATAAAAACAAACAAAATTGAATAAATTAATGACAGAAAATTTTAAAAGCTTAAAAAAATGTTTATATGCAGGTTAAATTAACCTGTGGAACCCCTTCCCACTGCATGCGATTGAGCCAAAAGTTCACTTTATAAACTGATTTGATGTCTGTATACCCATAAGGCTACCCAAAGACAACTTTTGGGGAAAAATAATATATACTTGAATTAATATGATGTTAATTCACTGTGAAATACAGAGGACATATGAAAAGAACAAGAATTTTCCTGTATAAGCAACATTATTCTATATTTGCCCATGAAGTTTTTTTGGGTTTTTTTTCAGTCTGCTTTGCTCAGAGAAGCAATTGTTGTTAGGCAGTCTGTAGAAAAGAGATTAGATAAGGTGGACTAATGGTATAATTTGTTGTGATAGGACAATGATTGCATACTTGGCCTATTAATGTGTTGTTGCTTTTAAAATAACATTCTCTTCCGTTACGGACAGACACTGCAAGAAATGTATTTAACTAACTTTATTTGCAATGGAGTATTTTTCATTAGGACAGGTTGGAAAGATATCTCATGATTAAGTGACTCAGAAAGAGCTCCAAAAAAAAAAGAAATATTCTTTACACCCAGACCAAATTCTGATAATTTCAGCCCTAAAAGTGTCTATAAGAAAACTGTAAGTAACTGGGACAAGGAAATTAGAAGAAAAATGGAAATCCAACCTTTACTACAGCAGACACTAACATATATAGACCTTTGTACAGCATTATAGAAGATGACAGTAGCAGCCTGGGGTATGCATGGACACATATAGTTTTAAATTCTGTTTATGCTCCTGGGAAGTGTACACTTTCGTAAGGACACACACCTGCCCTTCTGTTACCATCCACTGCACCCCCTGTGCAAGAAAGCCAGCCTCCAACAACTGTGACTTCCCTCCTAACACTACTGTGGGATAACTGTCTCTCTGAGTTCTCGTGAGCATGAACAACTTCAGACTCCATCTCTAACTCTTCCCAATACTTGAATTCATCCTTCCCAACTACAGACACTCTATTAAGTACATGTAAAGATAAATATATACAGACAGAAAGACAGATATATGTGAAGAACTTGTTATGCTTAATTATAATTCTATGAGGTCCATTTAGACTGTCAAATGTACCACAGGCCAACCTCTCACTCAATTCTGCTTGCTTAGAGACACATTGGTTTTTTTCCCAAAGCCATGCTCTGTTTCCTAGTCCAGACAAAATTGTCCTTACCTTCTAAATCTATTAAGACAAACAACTACTAGAAGTAGCAGAGAGACATTTGTTTAGTTCCTGTTGTGGACACATAAGGCATAAAACTTTTGTCTCTGGAGAGCACAAAAGCTGAGTGAACTGTGATACAGGCTTGAACTCTGTAGCATGAGATTTCAGAGCCTCCTTTTATTGATTACCAGCTCAACTCTTCCTTATCATAAAAATTATTACCTACACAGAAGTCTTCAAAACCAGCATAGCTCTTGTACTCTGTATGCCCCAAAATGCTTTGGGTAAACCTTATCATCTGTTTGATGCTTTTGAGGTAGCTAAGGCCACAGAATTTGAGCTGCTCAATGAAAAACTCATGAAAGAAAAGAAAAGAAATACCCTAGGAAGACTTCTTGGGTCCAGGTCCTACATGTAACATGTACAGTCAGAAACGATCCCACAAACCGATTTTTGTTTTTCAAGAAAAAAAAGCCAAAAAAGGTAAAAAGAAAAAAATTCGAAGTGACTACAGAGGGTCTGAGAAAGGATTTGCTCTTTCTCAAAAATACCTGTAAGCAGTCCTAATGACTAGCTACAAAGACTTTAATTCCTTGAGTTCTATAAGTCACAGAAATTCAAGTGTCGTGAAGATATTGTTGAAGCCTGACACGCTACAAAACACACCAGTGAAGGTAGGAACAGAGCGACAGAGCACATTGACAGCATATCCAATTCATCATGACCTATGAGACTACCTTAGTAAATCAAAAAGTGACAAAGGATATCCACAGCCTAGGTACAACACCTATTACTGAGATGCATCTGCAACAGGGTGAGACCCAGGGGACTAACAATACAGCAGTGCTTTCAAATCTGCCCAAACTCTAGGTCTGAAATTTGGTAAAATTAGTCCTAAACTATTTTCTGTGGCCTGTGATCTTTGTCATCTGAGAGCTGACTTCAGAAGATCCTGTCCTGATATATCCCAGCAGGATTCCAGCTCCCTCCTGGGTCAAGATTTTGAGTCACAGAAGTTCCTGAACAAATAAGGACATAAGGTTTTCAGAAACACTTGGAGTTTGGACTTATTTTTTTCCACCAGCTTCATTCTTCCTAATTTCCAGTCATTCATTAGCTGCTTACATATCTGCAAATGCCAAAGGGTGTTTCCAAAAGAGTAACATCTAGATATTAAAGCTGTCTCATTTCAGTAGTAAAGCAAGCCTTTTTCCATGGTCTCATCACTAGCACACAAAGAACAAGAATACCAAGATCCTCCTTAGACTTTGTTTCATTGTTCTAGTTGTAAAAATATCAACTTTCTGGTCATTCACTAAGTGTTTATTCAATTAGAGAACTTCAGTATTTTTTTCCTCAATCTATTTCCCATAGAGCAAGTTTTTGTCTAGGTTACATAGAAAATAGGAACATTGTTGTCTGAATGGTATGAAGCTGCGTCAGGGGAACTTCAGATGGAACAGTACAAAAAGGTTCTTTGCTGAGAGAGCAGCAAAGAAGCTTGTTCCAGCTTGGTCACTGGAACAAGCTTCCCAGGGAAGTGGTCACAGCAGCAATCCTGTCAGAGTTCAAGGAGCATCTGGATGACACTCTTAGCCATTTAGTTTAGCTTTAGGTAGTCTTGTGAGGAGCAGGAAGTTTGACTCAATAATCGTTATGAGTCCCTTCCAGCACCAGACATTCTGATTCTATGATTCTGTGAATAAGAAGTGCCCTTCCTGCTCCTTTACCATTAGGACACAGAGTTTTGAATTTAGGATAAGGATAATATCAATCCTAGCTGTTATGATACTTGAGCCTCTTGCAACACCAGGATTTTCCATGGAAAACATCTTCCTTTTTAATGAAGTTGTTTGGGGACAACTGACCACCCTCACCCAAGAACTGCTATAGGTCCAAACACAAACTTTAGGATGCCAATGGAAAAATTCCATATGTGCCAAACAACTTTAAAATGAAGAGATATAGAATTGCCTGATAAAGTTCTGGTAAAAAGAGTTTCCACTGTTGGTCTTTGTTTTAAAAGGGTCATCTTGAACTTTCTCTGACTAAGAGTAATCTAGTTTTCTGTTAAAGGCTGGGGTACAAACTATCCCAGAACAGCAGATTCTGTGCTGTCTTTATGAGCAAAGGTGGCTCTATGGCTCTTTTCTCCAGGAGCAGTGCAAGGAAGTAGTGCATGCTCTTCATCTTTGAGAGAGTTTACAAGGGAGAAGAGAGACTACAAATAAACACCCTCTTTGGGCAGAACCCTGAATACTGTCCCTATACGCTAAGCTTCCTGCACACAATCCAGCAAGAAACCAGTAGTTATACAATCATGTATTTTACACACGTGAATCATGTGAACAGCACGGTTTGATTAAAACTCTAGGATAACAATTTTAAATAGAAAAAAATCACATTTTTTGTTAGGCAACCCTGGTGGTCAAACATCCACTTTTGGAATTAAGCTAATATGTTACCATGCATAGCTCCCATTAACAATATGTTTCCTATTCATGCATATAACCAAGGACTATTGCTCATACTCCTTCTATATGACAAAACCCATATTTTTTCTGTTATTGTAACTGCTACTGCAGTAGGATGCCCAAGGCATGGGAATCTGCACACTTCATCATTCAAGGACTACCTTTTCTCAATTTTTGTTTTCTTCAATACCCCCTGCCTTTAAAAGCTAAGGATTATTCTAATGCCTTCCTTCCCACCAGGAGAGTAGAACATAAAGTTTCCCCTGAGGCTATGGTGCACAATGTGCTGTGTATCTGTCTGCTGCAGTACTGAAGGGTTGGCACCTTCTGCTGCAGACCAAGGGGGTCATTTCTATGACATCCTCCTTCTTGGCTGTCCACAAAGCAAAGGTCTTGAAGTTCTTAGCAAAGCTTCACTTTTTTTATATATCAGCATGAGGTTGTACAATCATCAGTCTGCACTATCTGCCTGTATTAAGTACACCAGTCTAACAGGCAGACCGTCAGCATCAAAAAATATTACAAGCCACCACTTGTAATTTATGTTTTATCAACATAAAGCCCCTACTCACATTTAACGTAATTAACACCTATTTCCTGTTGTACCTCATTATATTTTGCACCCAAACATACACATGAAGTTTATCCAAGAAAATATGTCTCCTGCATTGTGCCCAATTCTTGCTGAAACCAACAGAAACTGCATTACTTAGCATTTCACACCAGCATCTTAACTATCCTTTCTTATTCTTTTCTGCTCCAGTACTACCCCAAAGGAGAAAAGAAGAAGAAATGCAGAAAATTAATTTGTCTATCTAGCAATATAGATATACATAGAGTAAACACAATCTCAAGAGCTGTGTATCAAACAGCTCATATCTCAAGTCCTGTATATATGAGGTCTATAAGTTCTTATTCCCATTAACTCTCCTATAAAATCACAATTCTGGCATTTCGTCTGGATGGGCTAATAAGTGCATAGACCAAGAGAAAGTTTCTTCTAAATAACTTAGCAAAAACAATTGCAAAGCTGAATTACATATATCCATGTCTAAATATAACTTTCCTGTCATGTCTCACTCTTCTTACTTTTTTTTACTGCTCATTCTTAAATATGTGGAAGAGAGTGTGGAGAAAAATCTCACCTGGGAGAGTCTGGCAAACTAATTACAATTTTAGAAAAGACACCTGTAGTGAGTTGCATAATATCAGCTAAAATCTCCTAAGGGTAACAAGAAAATCTATGTTGCAAGGCCGGGAGGGAGTGGCTGCTAAATCCATAGTTGCAATCTATTAACGCACACATACATATGCACTCACATTGACATAATACTCTTACACACACTATACACTGCATCTCTACTTCGAATCTCAGTCAGAAATAATTACATATTTCTCTTAATGTCAGAATGAAAGAACTCCAGGCACAAAAAATAGCTGTTATACAGCCATTTTGTGTGTTGAGCATACTGAATAAATGAGGCTGATCCTCTTTCTGCTGCTTTGGCTCTCCTCCTTGCTCACTTTTCCTGCTCTGCAAGAGAACCTACTAGCTCGGGCTCCACTGGGCAGGCTGCACGCTGCAAGTGGTCTGGTACAGCCTCCTTTCCAAGAGCAGCCTCACACATCCTTACCCAGGACAGCACACAGACTGGGATTCTGGACAGCATTTCAATGGAAGAACATGAAGATTCTTTAAACTATGATTTCAGAACACCTCCTGTTTCAGCAGTGTACCATAAGCTGAATACAAAATATGATATTTTTTAACAAGGACCATTATGTAGGACAATCTGAGAGACAGACATCTGAATATCAAATTAAATGTACACAAAATAGAATGTGAAAATGTTTTCTCTACTGTTTTATTTTAAATTTATCATAAAAAAGGATAGTTTGAAATTGCTATTTTACCAGCCAACAATTTTTTTTTTGTTAGTTTGGGGTGTTTTGGGTTTTTTTTAATAAATATTCTTGTTTATAGTGTACAAGTACATACAAGCATATTCATTACTTATAGCTGTGACTACACAATGTATGTACAACTGTGACTAGACAGTGCATTCTTTGAACACTGGTTTCTCTTTATACATGTAAGCACAACAGCATAATCTGAATTACAGTAACTAAAACTTGCAGTGGAAATTAAATTTCATAAAACATTTAAAACCTTAAGCAAACATAAATCTAAAAGGACTATAAAAATTGAAACTCCTTCTATCCTCTATATGAGGCTTGTGTTGAGGAACAAATTAGAATTAACTTTTGTTTCTCACTGAAAATAGTTTTCTTTTAAACAAACAACAAGAATAACATCAAGCAAAGCTTGGTTTGGCTCCTCAGGTGTGCAGACATATTCCAATTTCCTTTCCACAATGATTTTTATGCAAATCAATGCTGCACAATCTCCTGACCCCTTTTACCATCATACTGGGACAATGACAGTTAAATAATTGGACTGGCATACATGTAGGATATTTGATTTTATATTAAAAAGTTAGTGCAAGACAATTGAAATGAAAAGAGTGTGACTTTCTTCTAATTCCAGGCTGATCAAGTACCAACATTTCATGCCAAACAGAGTAAAGCAAACAAAGTGATTTGGGCTGCTAGTCCATTCATTCCCATATGCATATACTTCACACCCCCCTCAGTTGTTAATTCCTAACAACGATGCTTTCATCCAGAACAAGGATAATGAGAAAAAACCAAGCAGTGTTCCCTCGGGAACTGTTACACTAAAAGTTACCTAAGGACTAAATCCCACTTGTGCCTCCTGCACGTGATAAAGATGAGCAAAGCATTCAATATTCCTGGCTGATTTAAAACCCAAATATGCAAACAGCATTATGGAATCCAGACAGACTATTCTGCTTCGCTGATGACAGATGCAGAAAAAAAGCTGGTCTGATTAAGCTTTTGACTTTGAACCAGCAAAGAAGTGGACACCTCGCTTTAAAAAAGCAATGTAGAGCCCCAGCTGAAGAGCAGGTGCTGCACGGTATTTGCCTTTCCTGTAGAGGTTGCTAGCTAGCAGGACCAAGCAGCTGACCATGAAAATTCTTGGCCCTAAGTGACCCAAGAACAGATTATAAATCCATCCTATAAAATACAGTAAAAGCCCATTTGTTCTTCCACCCTTTCAATATGTGATGTTATACATTTGTGATTATCTCATTTTATTTGGCTCTTTAGAAAGCTGTTTATGATCATTTGCCGACAAAACAAAGCCTCATTGTAAACTCTCTTTTAAAAAAGTTGGAAGGTCAATATAAAACAAAGGGCACCACTTTCATAACTGCTTACATGCGAACTATGCTTGTGTGTGTAATATAACAATGCATTTCAGCAAAGGGATAGAGTCCTAGCTAATTACAAAGCTAACATATAATAGTATTGCATTAGCAGCCCAAGAAATTCCTATTGAATTGCACACATCTGAAAATAGAAAGACATGCTTGTGCTGAAACTTAATTATCTTGGCAAAAACTGAGGGCTTGATTCTCAGAAGACATAAACACAAAGCTCTGCTTTACACTCCCAAGGATCTAATTCTTTGTTTATTCAGACAACCTCCATCAGATAAAACTTACCATTTGGATTGACTAATTTGCCTTCTTATTTATAGTATCTACAGCTAAGTATCACAATTACTGCTTGGTTTGTGAGTAGGGAAAAGAATACTTCTGATCTACAAATACAAGGTCTGAAAGAGACAATAGGCATGCTCTGCCAGGTTAAAAAAGTTAATGCTGTTGCATTCCACCCTAAGCAAAAAAGACAAGCCTTTTTCAAGGACAGGTCTGACTGAAATGCTTTTTTATGGGTTCAAAGTAAAACATTATGGTAAAAAAAATGAATACAGCTTTGTTTGTTTCTTCAGTCATCGTTAGCAGTAGGCATAAGGGTATTCTGGTTTTGAGCCCATATGGAAAGACCATCAACACTTTCTGCTTCTGGGTCCTTTGCCAAAATACCATATCCCGCATGCCTTTTACCTTAAAACATAAAAGAAAAGGTGTTGTTCTGGTCAAATAAAGAAATAATTTTTACTAGCATACGTCTAATGTTAAAGCTGCCTAAATCCTGCCAAAGACATTACAACACCATCTGCAAAACAGATTTTCATTAAATTGATCAGTTTAAAGTTAAGCAGCTAGGCAGATGATGCTTTTGAGCTAACCTTTAACTTTTAACCTTCTTAAACTGAAATCAGGTCACTCCTTTTGGGTAGTATCTTTGCTGCTTGAGAACATGGGAGGTAAAGTGATCTACTAAAATTTAAAAATCATAGCATTGATAGTGTTGTCAATCAATATTTTGTCAATAAAGGGAAAACCAAGGTAGTTCTCACATAGCTGAGTATTAGTCTACTAACTGCTGCCTGTTACTTTCTCTGAGCTCCTAAACAGTTGCATACACAATGTAAACTGCAGTAAATATACAATATAAAAGCAATGACTATTGAAGGTATTATCAGTTAATTGAATAATATTTTTGATAGACTAACTTCAAATATTTATTTGTGATTAGAAATTGATCATGTCATTCAGTTATTTGGTAAAGTAAATTTTCTTTTCAGCCATCCCAGTTTACTTCACAAAAAAGGCTACCCAGTACTTATTTATTTATTTATTTATTTATTTATGAAAGTCTTTGGAAACTATTTTATGAGCAGAGGACATGATATATGTGCTTCTCTGAATCAAAAGCTATTTGAATAAGCTACAAAATGGCTGCCTTAAGAGCAGTTCCAGCTATATGTATTTTACATCCACAGAGACAGATCACCATCCTGCCTCAGCTTCCCAAATCTGCAGAAGCTGAATGCTTCCTCTTGCAGAATGGAAATGCACTCTGTTGCTATAGAAGCTTTCTCTGTTTACTTGTGGAGTCACCGAATGCTTCTTGATGGATGCTGCCAAGAACTTGCAACTCTTCTGTGGTTTAATTTGCTAATATCGAGCTCCACAATTCCAAAAGTAAGTTTTGGGGAAATTCATTGAGGCCAAGCTGAGTTCACTCAGGGTAAGGCCGTCTTTGTTCTGGTTCCTAGCAGCCACATTACCAACACCATTTGAATATTGCACTTCTGTAAGGAACAACCAGGCCATTTCTTCTTTAAATAACTTAGAAAACAGCTAAAGGTTCCACTTTGCCACATTTAGAATCTAACTCTAAAAGTGACATTTCCGTACTGCCTAAAATTATACAGCTTCAGAAGAGAAGCTCTGATGTTCATGGTCGCTTTAAAAGCCATGACTATGAAAAGACATCCTTTTATTCCATCAATAGTTAAGCACAGGGAGAAAAATCAAGCTGTTATGGCAACATTTATAAAAAGAAAATTCACAAAACAATAACATCTAAATAAATATAAATGACTAAAGAAAAACTTTGAGGTACTTGACAAAGCAAAGGAACAAAGTCACAGATTCTTTTTCTGTGCTTTCAGATGGTTTTAGTATTAAACTTTTTATTGCCAAACCATATTCACAGCACCTTAATTTTAAAAGAGTTAAGAGGAGCTGCTTGAATATAAACACAATTCATGAATATTCGATATCGCTCCCAAGGCATATATCTATTATTCATACAAATTAATGTTCTTTTTTTCCTTAGGTGCTCTAAAAGTTTATCTGATGTATCAAGAGAAAAAAAGTTTACAACTATCTTGGTATCAACAGCTTCACCAAGACCTGACAAAACGATCAAGTCTGCTAGCAGATAACTTAACAGACTTTCAAAACTGTATTTACTTCCACCTTGAGGCCTGAATGTACACTTAAAATTAAGAGTAAAGTTTTCTGGGTGATGTACAGAGGCATAACATTCTGTTATAGAGCACACACATCTAGAACATTTTGGTCATTTGGGACACATTGTAGCACTTCATGACAACCCCAAATCTTAAAAAATAATTCTAATACTCCAATTGATATTTTAAATGTGACATCACTTTCCTTCAAATTAACCTTAAAATGACATTATATAAAAATAGTGTATGTGTGTGTATGTTATCTGCTTTCTGAGAGTCGTTAAACCTAGTGGGGTTCAAATTTCCAAGCTTCTCTAAGAAGTCATGAGGGACAGAAACTTTTTAAAAAGCTGAGATACAAACAATCCTAGGGACAAGACCTTTAAAAATACCTGCATCAGTAGAGTTGGAAGCCTATGGTTAACAGCCAGACACTTTCAATTGTCCTACTTAGGCCATGAAGCCTAGAGAGTATCTGGGAGTTTCTGGATTCCGTTTCCACTGGGATATCCTCAACCGATTCAAAGACTGAGCCCCAAAGGCTAGTGATGGTCCCTCACTGTATGATAGCTGCACTACTGAACTGCTCCATCTAACAAACCAGGATCTGGCAAAGAAGCAGATTCGGCAGTAGGACATTTTTAGTGATAAAGGCCAAGAGTTAATACTCTCTCCCTCAGCATCCCACATCAAATATTTTGTAGGACACGCTGCAAACCCCAACATATTTGATGAAGGTTTCTCTAAGGGGTTGGGTTGAGTGAGTGAAGAGACAGTACTGCTTTGAGTAGATAGTTTGTGTACCTTATGACTATATTTTTTTTAAAATTAGTAGCTGGCATCTTATTTCCAACAGTCTCAGAAGCTTTGGCAGTGAAGAAAAGCCATCTGAGAAAAGCCTTCTGCCTTCCCTTCTCCTACTCTATCATTCCTAACTGTGGCGCCATTTGCAGTAGCATTTCTTTGAATGGCGGCATTATAAAACAAATAATTGAAATAATGCAGGTTAACACTCCAAAAAACAGATGGGGACCAAAATTAAAAAAAAACAAAGAAAACCAAAAAACCTGACTTAGAGTGTGGCTGCACAGTGTAAATGGAGAGAGCAAAGAAAGGCTTCATGGATGACAGGGAGCAGGAACTTCTAAAGGGAGTTTTGCTGCTGAAGCAGGCTAACTGTGTCACTAGAATCTCAGCGCTTTTTGTACTTTTCATAACAGGATGTTGGATCTTAAAAAAAAAAAAAGCAAAAATATCACCCTCTAGAATTAAGAAAAAATGCAATTTAAATAAAATACATAAATAAATTAGCAAAGCAGCCAGCACTGTGGGACAGTATAATAGACCAAAACTTGTGTTACTGCTATTTTTGCTCACAGCAGATACACCGAGGTTACAACTATCAGGTTAGAAAATGAAAATCTATGTTACTGCCTGTGCAGGATGTGTTAGCTCAGACCAACCATTTGAACATGGTTGAATACCAGAAAGTGTTATTTCTTGCTTAAACTAGAGGTCTGCTGAGACTTTTCTGTATTTGTTCTGGATGTACAGGTTTTCAACATGATTAGAAAACCAGCATAGTTGCTGTAATCAGCAGATGACTCCTGATAGTTTAGTTATCACAGATTTCTAGTATAAATCAATAGGTAACACTTGCAAAATGGATTTTCTAATCATATTTAGAGCTTGTTACAGTGACTAATGGTTTGCAATATTTCCTGAATTTTTATATCCCCTAGACAAAAGAACTTTTTAATAAGCTACAAAGTTATTCATCTTGGAAATGAATGTGTTATATTTTGTACATGAACCAAGACAATCAAACCAATCCAGTAAACACACTGCAGAAAATAAGTTACCCCATAATTACGGTTTGGAAAAAGTCATGACAAGTTGTGTAATAAATGGTATTCATCACTCCCACATATTCATTATATCCACATAGTTTTTTCCAGTAAAGATAAAAATATAGTTGCCATTCTACTAACATATTTATCTACACCACACCCTTTCATGTTTGTGAAAAATCATTACTAGTTTGGAAAAGAAGGGCAGACAAAAGGATGACACTGCTTACTTTTGAATATACTTCGTAATAATGTGGCATATTGCATGTGCTTACTGAAAATACCAATGTAAAATAACTTGGCTGTGATACATTATGGTTGCAAACAGATACATAAGCCAGAAAGTGATCTCCTTTCCCTATGCACAGTATGGAAAAATCATTGTTTTCCATAACCTCTGTTAAGCTTCTGATCAAAATGTAATGGACAAAGTCTGAAAAGGTTATGAGAGATGTAAAACACCTCTAGTCATTTATTACAAGAGAACTTTAAAAAAAAAACAACTTATGGACCCTGTGTTTGCAGAAAATGCATCCTAAACAACCCCCAGGTGACTTAACAGCACTCATCTGTAGCACTCCTCCCTGACTAACCTGCAGTTTTTGTTTGACTATATGCATGTTCAATAAACATTTACTCTACTAATTAATCGAAGTCCTGTTTGATGAGCACTGAAAGGGTTAATTTCCCAGCCTACTTGGTGCTGGCTGGAGTTGCTGTCACAGACTTACCTTGTAGAGTTTCAGGGCTGCCTCATGCCTGTGATTGGTAGTATGTAAGCGCAATTTATCCACGCTGTTGGTGTAATAGTCACAGGCGTTACATTTTAGGTGAACTGGGTTGCCAATGGCAATACACTTCAGCCTCCACTCATTAGTTTTGCCGCCTTCTTTAATGTGAGCCACCAGCTGATATTTCTGCATATGTTTGTCAGTCTTGCAGTGGAGCTGGAAGTTCGCTTTGAGCTGAGTGTTGTAGTTACAGAGCTTGCACTGGTAGATGTCTCCAATTACAGCCCTCCACTCCTCTTCGGGGAGTGAGCGCTCACTGCTCACATGCACACTTAGGGCCTCCAGGCTGTCAGAGGTGAATTTGTTGCAAACAGCACACTGGAATAGCTTCAGCGCTGGGTCACTGATATAAGGTGACAGCTCTCCTGCAGTAAGGAGGGACAGGTCATCACCCATTAGCTGACCACTGGCAAGCCGGATTTCAGGCGGCAGCTCATTATTTACTACAGGAAAAAAAAAATTAAAAGGGAAAGTAGAGACCAGCAAGCATAGCACACACAAAGGAATCCGTAAAATAAAGCCTTGACAAGGAGTTTGCTTTCTCTAGAGCTTAAACTATAAAAAGCTGTAATAGGATTGAATCAGGATCAATTACAATCATCCCTTTCAACTTCTAAATTCCCTCATCAGATAGCTTTAATTACTCCTACTGGGCATGATGTCATTCTGGAATTTGTATTTTCAAAGGCATGAAAGTTGATCAATAAAATAACAAAACAGCAATGCTTTTGTAACTTAAAAGGCAAGATTAATTTACACAGCACTAATTGTAGTTTTGTTATATCCTTTAAATGATGCTAGAGGTAGGTCAATATATATATCTACAATACAGTAATTAGGTTAAGAGTATCTATACTAACTTAGCTACTTTTGGTACCAGATCTCAGCATTCCTAATTTTAAAATATACCCAGTGAACAACATGGGTACAATTTAGGTACGTCAAAAGGAAACATTACAAATTAACAAACTTTGAGAACTCTTTTTAGTACAAGTCTGTACCATTAGGTAACAGATTCACAGTACACTGCTCACACATGAGCATTTGATTCCAATTTGCCCTTCTCTTACACTTGGAATACAGACAATTTGCTAACTATAAAGGGGCATTGTCAGGTAAGAAAGAAAAGATTGCATTCCTGCTGGAAAATGTTGACCTATTCAGATAATTAAAAACTGAAGAAAACAGAGCTGTCTTTATCTTTTCTAGTTTGTTAATTTGATAGCACCTCATTATGTGATCAATTAATTTCATTCTTTACCTGTGGACCCTGCACACATGGGTGGAGGAGAGAAAAATGGGATTGCAAGGATGCAACCATGTCAGGGGGCCAAAGCAGAGGCAGGTGGAGCTCCTTGACCTCTTTCTGGTTGAACTTGCAATGCTCCCATCACTCCTGCAACTATTATCTAGTATGTGACTAATTTAGCTTTTACAGACAAAACTCGATGCAAGATGATGAACAAAACAACAGGTTTTTGTCTTCCACTGTAGCTCTGGTAATCGTAAGTGCCAAACTACCACAAGAAGACAAAGAAATACTGACCAAGTCCCGGTGCCAAAGCCGCAGCTGTTGCTGGATCAAGCTGGAATGGATTGATCATCATCTGCGGGTCTGCTGGGTTCTCCAGTTTCATTCCAGTCAGGCCTATGTTCTGGGCTAGGTAGTACTGGTAGAGCTCTGCCTCGGCGGGCGCAAGGCCTAAGTGCAGGTTGTGCTGGATCTGTTTCATGTTCTGCTGCAAGAGCATCATGTTATGCATGTGCTTCTCACTGGTCATGTGAATGCGGAGGTTCCTCGCCACGTTGGTCT
>VZTH01018007.1:201862-203362 GCA_013397815.1 Aleadryas rufinucha
TTTATGAGCAGTAAGTAATTTTAGGCAGATACAAAATGGGTTCTGCAGCGTAGCATCTCACCCTTCCCCTTCTTCCCACAGCCCTGTGCTGAACAGTCGTGCTGTTACAATTTTCTCTTAAAAGGTTTAGCAGAAGTAAACTATATTTTTAAACTTTCCATCACATAGTCAAAGTGAAAAACAAAATCAGCACAGTAACAAGTGTCATAACATCTTTTCTGTTACTTAATCAACATTTTTAAATAAGCTTCACATTTATAGTTGTCTCCTTATATAACTTCAGTATTAATCAGTACTAAACAATGACATCAGCTCTCTGATCACAATTGTATAAACAAGAGTATATTTCATTCCAATTAAAACAAATACTAAATCTTTGAACTGGCGAGCAGCACACAGAGAAACCATAATGTATATTTCCATACTTGAGCTGTTTACAGTCTTTGTGGCCATGTTTGCTATCAGATAAGGTAGGTGAAATCATTATACCTTGATGAGGAATTAAAAATTACTGGCATAACTTACTGATTGTACATAACATGTGATGGAGCATGCATCCATTAGAGGCTACGGCATCTTCAATATTTAAAAATAAAAAAAAAAATCTCCTCCCGAGGGACCTTCTATGAGAGTTATAACAAAGTTTCACAAAGTCATAGATAAAAAAATTTACAAGGACTGCCTCAGAACAAACATTTTTCCACAAAGTCTCTACAAGAGATTTCAATCCTCTTTACAAAAGCAATCACAATGCAAACCATACAGTAAAAAGAAAAACCCCAAAATGGATATATATTAAGCACGTATCTGTATAGCCCTAAGACATCAAGAAAAAATCAAATCTCTGCCAATGCTATCAGCTGAGTTCACAGAAATACATACCTGCCGCTCTGCTTAGGGTTTAAAGTTCTCTCAGTAATTCACAAGGCCACCAACTTTGATCATATAAATCCTTTTCTTGGAACTAATGGCCAATATACAGAAAACCTTAAATTGCTAACCTCTGCTTTCCTCCTGGAGAAACTGTGCTCTAAACTCTGCTCAGCTAAATTACAAAAACCCACCTACAGCCAGATTTGCTAATGAAAAGGGGGTGCTTTCTGAACAATAGGAGAATTCCTCTGCATTTAAAATGCAGAGTTCCCATTAGAACAAAGAATCACAAATGCCAGTTTTACCTCTGTTTTTTAATTGAAATTGTCCCAGCCCTCTTCTACGGTCCAGTGAGACAGTGTTTGTGAAATGATTAAAAAGAACGTGATCTGATCAAGAGGATGGAATAATGGGAAAGGAATGCTAGGTTAGCCACAGTGCTAAGTGCTGGGAAAGAAGACCAAGAGGCTTCTTAGCCTATTGTTTTTATTCCCATCTGCTTTTTAGCCATCTCATAACAATTTGGATTCTTTATTTACTCTGGTAAAAATGGGTTAAAAGTTGCACACTTGCCTCCGAATTTGGTAACAAGTTAAAGAAATCTTTTGCAAAAAAAAAAAAAAAAAA
>VZTH01018007.1:203408-220461 GCA_013397815.1 Aleadryas rufinucha
AAAATAAATAAAAATCCCTGAATTATATCAAGTTTCCAAAAGGTCATCACTGTCTCTGCTGTGGCCTTTTCCCCATACCAAATCCTCTATCAATATGTCATAGTGAGTTAGGCAAAGACAAAAGAGAGGCTCAGTGTGAAAACTGCACATATATCTAATCCTGACAAAGCAATGAATAGGCCTTCACAAGTATAATTATACTTGTTTATTTGTTGCCACGTACAGAGGACTGATGAAAAAATCCATCAAAGTGGTATTATGCAGACACCAAGAGCTTCTTTTCTTTGGTTGCTAAAGCCACATTGAGGCTTAAATTCCTTATTGTTAAATTCAGAAGAAAGAAGAAAAAAAAAGATTTTGGTTGGACTTTTTTGCATCAATTGCTGACAGATCCTTTGTGTATAGTGCTGTATTATTAGATGCATTAGCTAGAAACTTGCTCACACTGCTTCTCATTTTAGCCCATGCTGCAATCCATAATTATAAACTACTGTACACAGTACCTTTTAACAGGGTGTGGTAGGCACTTAGCTGACCACGAGTTGAACAGATTTTAAATTGCCCATTTTCCCACAATCACTTGTTTGAAATATCCAAATACAGGTAAGCTACCTGTCCTATAATTACTATGGATATTTTCTTTTCCTGAAGCTTAAAGCTGCCAGGAAGGAGAAGGTGGGTCACTGTAATGCAGAGGTGTCTTTCACTTCAGCCTGTTTGGTGCAAAAGATACACAGCAGTTTATCTTCCTCTACAGAAAGCCATCTAGACATTTATCAGAAACTTGGGCCCAGTGTAGTAGCGAAAAACAAACACACCAGTCCCTTTCTCCCCAAGCAAACAAAAAACATTCTAAGAAACAATAGCTTGAGACAAATGAAAGTGTTAGAGTGGTTGATGATATGAAGAAAAATATTTTTCAGACTGAACTATTAAGTAGCCATTAAACTCTAAGAGATCTTATATCAAATAACTTAACAAAAGCACATTTTGGGTGGAGGGGGAAAAAAGAGCCAAATAAGCTTTTTCTTATGGGATAGAAATATATCAAAGTAAAAGCAATCTGCATAGTTAATGTCTTTGTGAGCTTTCCAATTTAAAACAGAAAAGCTGTAATTTTTCTTTGCTGGCAATCTGGAAACACTCTGGAGTTAATTACAGCTGATTCGAAGTGAACCACACAAACAAAGACCAGTCTATGTCCAGACAATTATACTGCATTAACCAGCTTAGAGCTTCCTGCTGATGTTTCAGGGCTCTTCTATTACACCCTTCTACCTTCCCAGCACGATAGAAAATGCTTCTGCAAGAAGGAATTAATGAAGAGAACTGCAAAAGAATGTGTGACGACCTCTCCTGACACGGCAAAAACTTTCCGCCCATGTCACGACAAAGGGGAGAAGGTAATTAAGTTTGAATAGAGGGATGTAACAAAATATATTATGCATCTAAAACAGTACACTGAAAGGACAAGAGGGGGGATGGAAAAGTTTGCAAAAGACAAACTTGAGTGTACTGTTCAACTCGATTATTTTCTCTCATGTTCCTCTTATCCACAAAGGCTAATACCGAACATCATTCCAGCTGATTTTTAAACTCTTACAATGAAATCTCCTGAGGCTGATCAGCTCTCCTTCACTGTCAGGATAGGATTTGCCTCTTTGTTTTCTATCCTAAGGAGCAACGGGAAAGTGTACACAATGGCCATAACGCTATTATAGGCTTTGGAATTTTTAATTTAATTGTAATGGTGAAGAACTGTTGCATTACTCTCCTGTCTTCTTTCCACAGCTTTAATGAAACCACTGCAGCTGTTCTCCTTTTAAAAGCAAGATCAGCAATCCCAGCTTGACAAAGCTACTGTGCAATATGTTTCTTTTGTTGTTGTTCGGTTTTGTTGTTTTAGGAAAATGTTGTAATCATTATGCAAGATAGGCCTGTGTCTTAGGCTACTTCTGCAAACAAATTTGGCTTCTTTTTTCTTCCAGCCCCCCTAGTTTGCATGTATTTGTTCTAACTGAATATTAATAGCTCACATTGGTGTGAGACAAGAACATGAACTGTAATTACCCTTCTAATTCTCGCTTTCATACCATATTTCTACTACTCCACCCGACACAGGTTCTGTAGTGATTGCTTCATTAGTGATGAAGAATGGCCTAATCAGGTAAAGTATTGCTAGAAAACTCTTGTTTGCCAATACTAGGAGAAAGCACCAACTTTTTGCCTTTCTTTCTTTATGGAGAAAGGTGCATCTGAATGATAGTGACCCAGTGAACATTAGAGCATTAATCACCTCCCTTTGTCTCATCTATGCAAAGTAGGATTAGAGTTAAAATGATGACTGCTTAATCCCTTTGATTTTCTTTTACTAAATAAATATTAATCTACAACTCAATCAGATCCTGTATTATAACACACACAATATACACTACGAAAGGTTATGTAAATTACACTCAATTTTACAAGCATGCCATTAATGGAAAGAGCCCCCATGCTTTCCCTTTTCACTCCTCAAACCCCTATTAAATTTGGAAGTTCAAGTTAATAATCACACTAAATGTAAAGCTTAGCTATTGAATCCATATTCTTTTTCCCTTTAAAGAATTTAACTGCATCAATCATTTTAGGAATTAATAAATTATATTTACTGTGTTTATTCATATGTCAATATTCCCAATCTGTAAAGCTTTCACCATTTAATCTCTTTAACTCTGACCAAAGTTAGTTTACATTAAATGCTGTTTTAAACTCACATGGAACTAAATTAAATAAAAGCAGCTAGAAAATTAATCCAAATTATCTTAATGAAAAATAACGCTGCCTGGATCCATCACCTGTTCTCACACACTATGAAAGAGATCATTTGCATTCACAGCTCTTAAGAAAAAATTACAGAAATGTAGATTTTTGCTTCATTAAACTTAGGTCTGATTTAACAAAAAATCTAATATTAACATAAGTAAGTACACTAAAAATACTTTAATGATATAAAATAGAGCAGTATAATCTTCTAAAGTGTGAATTATCACAAGCTTTGTGATTTTACTGAAGTCTGGATGTACCCTCTGTCAGCATATTCGAAAGGTAAGAATGGATTGCAAAAGTAACAAATAATGACTAGGGAGTCAGAGTGGCTCTCTGCTGTCTCAAAACAAACTGTGAAATAAACATTACAGTACTTTTTTGCTTGCATGCTAAAAATGCTGCAATTATGTGTCTAAAAGTTACCACGAGGCAGGTAGTCAAGCAAACACTCCAGGTCTCGGGGAGATACTACAACTCCAGATAAGTTCAGAAAGTGTCCTGATGAAAACAAAATATAAAGAATCTTGCTTTTGAGTAGATTTACAAGACTGCAAGACTCTTCTAATTATGCATCTGGAATGAAAAAAAAAAGCTGTGGTATTGTAAATCATGTTAAACATTTAAATATTACTCTGTATTAAAGTCAGACTGGTCAGTGAAACTACAGGATGTTTTTGAAACAGTTTAGTTATTAATAAAGCACTTTTTTTCTAGAATATTATCATGGCAAATTTGTTTTGTATTGCCAAGATCAGCTGGGCGTTTTGTTTTTATTATGCATAGTCTTTTGTCATTTTTTTGTTCTGCAAGTTAATTTGACTGCTATGCATAAGTGAAGTGAGCAATTCAGTAATTAACTTTGGTGTTTTAAAATGTATGAACTTTAATTAGATTTCATTATAAACAAACAAATGTCAACCATAATTATAAGCTCCTTGGTTTAACCACATATTATCCCTTTTCAAACAAACTTGATGTCAGACAAATTAAAATCAAGCAGCCAGCAATTTTGAGTTGAATTTTACATGATCTGCCAGTAACCTGATTACTTTAACTTCAATATCATTACAGGAAAAGTATTTCAAGAAAAATAATTACAAGAATTCCAACAGGAGACAAGCTTAATTGTATTGATTCAAAAGATGCATGTATATAGGAACCATGCTGGAGGAATAATGTTATCTTAAATCTACAGTTACTATTAAAATTATATTGTCTGGCATGAAAAAGGCAATTTGAGATCAGTGTCTGGAAAAGCAGAGATACAAAACTAACTGAAATAATTATCTTTGCGCCTTTATACTTTAAGCAACAAAATATCAATGAGGAACAACTTCAAGGCATGAAGGTTTGCAGGTTTATTTACTGACTGGTGTATCTATTAGTACCAGGAACAAGTGGAGCTGTCAGGACATAATGAAGGTAAATGATTAGTTAGCACAGAGACTGAGCTCTTCTTCAATGCAATAAGAGTTAATTAAAGTTTACCACCAAACATCAACCAAAGCAGGATGTTGATCAGGTTTCAGCATTAAGTGCAAACAGACAATAGTTGGCAGCAATTAGTGCAGCTATCAAATGACATGCAATTATAATTATACATTTAAAATAGCTAAAGGCTTGTGGAAGGGAGGGAAGAATCCCATCAGCTTCTTTGACTATGTACAGTCAAAGTGCAGGAAACAGGTATCAGATATATCACTTCAATATTGTAAATCAATAGAATTAAACAAAAAAAAGGTTGTACCAGCACATTATCTGAAAAAGGACAATCCACTGTACATGAAATGGAAGAAATCTGCAGGCGACTCCTAACGAAGATAAGTACTAGTTAGATTAAATAAATTACTTTACTGCTGCCACTCACACTGACACACATAAACAGGGAAGTGTTTGGGGTTTAAAGACTGCTGGCTGCAGCTTTACTACACATTTTTATGCCAGACTCAAGGTTACATGGTATCTTTAGTCCCTGTGGCCACATTCACAGCATGAGAAGGCCCAGAAGGACCCCGGGCCCGAAGCCCATGACCACAAGAGCTGGTTTCACATGCTAGCTGCAAGCCTGCTGCGAGGAAGCCTGGGCTTCCCAAAGGCAATTGCCTGGTACCTGAGTCACAGCCTAAGGCTCTGCCACACATCCCCTCCTCTCCATCCCCTCCAATCAGCATGCAAGCCAGTTCTGCCTGCTCCCAAACTTATGCCCAAGTCTGGGGAAAGAAAAAGGAAGTGAGAGATTTCCAGCATGGACAAATGCTGTGCATTGCACAGTGGCAATGCAGACACGCGAATGGTCCAGCGTACACCGAGGGCCGGTGCTGCTACTGCCACGCGCTGCTCCTGCTTGAAGGCCTTGTGGAATGGTGGCAGCTACCGGATCAGTGACACAACGGAGGCGGTAACAATTTTCTTCTCAGTCTCCCATTAAAACCAAAGGAAAGATGATAAACTTGCAGCAGCACCTTTAATAGCAACACCAAACAAAGGAAAAACTGCTCTCAGCCCAGTGCTGACAGCCTGCTGAACGCCCTCAGCATGGATCTGGGAAGTTAAAACACTCCCAGTTCTGCAGTATCAAACACACAGGACATACAGCAAAGCAGGTAAATAGCCATTACTAACTGGTGTAGCCCAACAGACAATTAGCTACACACATCCAGTATCCGGACAATTCTCAGTAACTGCTCCATGCACTGGAGCTGGAATAACTCACTCCCACTCACTCCTCTTGGGCTGGCATAGTGCAGCTAATGGGATTACCTGTAAGGACCTACACTGTTCCACATGAGCTGAATAGGTCTGGCAACTAGGATCCCCACCTCAAAGAAATCAAGATCTCTTCAGCATTTTTATGGACAACACAGTGGGAAAAGCACCCCGCTCTTCCTAGGTATGTAACAGGAAGCAAGACAAAGCTTTCCAGAAGACAAGTAGCAGGTTTCCAAGAAAGCTAAGCTGTGACAAATTAAAACCTGATGATGAGAGGAGCAAAGGGGCTAGACAGTGGGATTCATTGCTGAAGGATACCGCTGAAATAATGAATCTACCAAAGTTAAAAAAAAAGAATGGAAACTGGCTGCCAAAATTATCCAGAGTTATTGTAATGAATGTGAACAAAACAAAAACAAAAACAGAAATTGTAAGAGATATTAAATCTTGTTTTTCAGAGGTCTAAAAAATTTGCATTTGCAATCTTGCCAAGGCAGGCATATACAACAGGTTATCCACATCTGCCTATTGTGATATTCTTCAGAAGCATTTTGCACAGACTAGTCAAAGAGAGAAAAGGCTGGCCACCACAGAATCCCAGTTTGGCAATCAGTATGTTTTCACATTGTGAATTACCCTGAGTAAAAGAAGTGTCTAAAGTTGGGAAACTATCCTTATGTTTTATTTGAACTAACCCATGCAAAAAGATCATCAGCATCAGTTTGTATTTAAATGTGGCAATAATTTCCACTGTGTCAAATTCAGTAAATCTTCTTTTAAGATTGTAAACACCATATTTTTTAATGCACTTTTTTTTTTAATTTTAGAAGGAAACCCATATACATATGCAAAATGCATTAAGATAGGTTTTGTTAGTATGTTGGCTACCAGTTGCGATTTTCACTGGAATGTGCACACGTTCACATTGCTAAAATTATTTTAATAAAATGCTTTACTGCTTTTCATAGTTCCTGGGCTGAAGCCTAGAGCAGTTCTACAGATTTTTTTTTCCCTAACAAACCTCATTTTCCCAACTAATTCTGTTATGCTAGGGATTTGTGCACAGAGTTGGCTAATCCCAGTATTTCCCTAGAGCTGCATCTAAGCTATGGCCCACTCCCAGCACAAAAGTGTCTCCAAAAGCCCTTTCGCCCCCTTCAGCACTGATACACTCATTGGTCCTGACATTTTCACTTCAGCCATGACAAATGAGCTGATGGCTGTGATCAGATTGCACACGAGGACTGCTTTATCAAAGACATATCATTAACTCTCATCACTGTCTTCCATTATGACTCTTTTGGTCAAATCTGTTGTGAAAATGCAAGTCAGTTTAAAAATATAACCTAAACATAGCAACAAACAAAGTTCATTAAAAAGCAGGAAAGAAAACCAGACTCGGATTGGATCAGAAAGAGTCTAGCGTTAACTAGATGTTTCTCTGGGGATTTAAGTAACTGTACTCAACCTCTGCCCCAGTGCAAACATGGCAGTTGACCGTCTTCGAAAGGTCCCTTCCCCCATTGTGGACTGTGAGCACTACTTTGCCTTTTTTAGAGAAACAAAAATATAGCAGCAGCCATCAAATATGTCTAAAAACAAAGTCAACTTTTTTTTCCTTTTTAGTCTCTGAATCACTTCACATTCTGTGTGTCTGCTCTTATCAAAATATGTTTCTCAAATAAATCCCTTAAAGAATATAAAATTTTCACTTGAATCACAGCCACATAATCACACTGTTTTCTGACTCACATTAAAAACACCAACATAAAGCACTGTCCGAAATGGAAATCACTCAGCTCCGTATGAATACCACAACCTTTCTGTCAAGTTAGAACCTAAGTTCCAGTTACATGGTTCTTGTTACATCTAGAGGGTTTACAAAGTATATATTTGTTGTAACGTATTCTAGCAATTCATCTGAGAATACACATCTAGCGGAGTCAACTGTAACACAACAGATCTTGGGAATGGAGGTCATGCTTTGAGATAAAGTGCTATTCACTTCTGGACCATGCAAGAAGCTCTTTATTCCTGTTCTTATTGGCATCAGTTCCCCCTTACCAGAGCAAGAACAAAGCCAAGTGCTCGTGTGAGGTTTATGAATAAATCAGAGGTGAGCCACTTTAAGTGCTGCCCATGATTTCCTTGTTGACAGTGAGCACTTAAACAGGCTTCTATGACCAGCAGCTCCTGGCAAACCTTAATGGCTCCTAATCTGTACCCTGCTTCATTTCAGGAAAGAAATGACCTACCCCAATTTTTCTCAAGTCTTCACCTTTTGGGCAACTACTGTCCCACCTTTTTAAGAAATTCACATTTGGGGACTGTCCTGTTTCAGTGACAAGTTTTCACATAACACACAACATAAAAATCACCATTTTCTTCCTTGAAAACAAATGACAGCTAATAAAATATTATTATGCTGTGCAGCCTAAGTAATTCCCAGACAAACCATTACACAATTCAGCATTTGTTTAAATTGCATAGATTTTTAAATGAACCTAAAAGATACGCAGTATATTTGCCTCCAATTATTAAAATCATATAAAAAATATGCTGAGAGCAGATTCAACCCCTCTGTACAGCTACAGCTGAAATCAGGAATGCTTATAAATCATTACCACTGACTGTGTTTTAAAAATTCAAACAGCCTCAAAATCTATTTTTAAATCATACTAACATTGAAAATCAAACTGATTTAAACAGTAAACTCTGTGCTGGGCCAAACTAATCTGGTCTGGAACATTAGAATCCAGCTGTGGCATGACACTAGGTGTTTCAGTATGTACGTCTTTGATGCACAAAACCACTCAGAGACCTATGCTGTTCAACATTAAAGCTGTATCCTGCATGGAGAATAGATTTCAACATGGAATGAAATCCTTCATTTTTAAGGACTCTCTTTCCCTCACAACGCCTCTTCTTCCCCCCGCCCCCCCTTTTTGACATGTCACCATCTCCAGATGGCTGAATTGACTCTGTAGTAGCTGAGTTATTGTCAGGCTCCCAGTTTCTGCTACATTTAAATACTAACATTTTTTTACTCTGCTGTCTCTTGTTGTCTTTCCACCCACTCGGGAAAAAGCTGTGATTTCAGTGAGTGTTCCCCTCGGGGCCAGGGGGCGGCTGCCTGGCAGCGCTGACCTGCCGCTGCTGGAATTGCGGCGGGTGCCTCAGCAGATGACGCTCTTCTTTGCAAGGGCCGGATCCAAACCCAGGGAAATCGATGAGGCAGCGCTGAACTTTGGAACAGGCCCTCAGTCAAAACTGGAAACTGCAAAAATACTGGGGAAACCACCCATCAAGTGAGAGAGAAATCCACAGGCCAGGCCAGTTAGGACTTAAATCTCCAGTGATGCTTTTCACTGGAACTGAAATGTTTGTCCCAGTGCACTGGCAGACGACTCGGTGATAAATCATATTTTTCTTCCCTACAGAAATCAGTTGCTCCTGCTGGAAAAAGTCCCAAAGCACATTGCTTTGTTTTAGCAGAGTGGCTCATGGTTTTGTGTGCATGGGGTGCCACTTCCCACCCCAGAGATGACTGCACTGCAATGGCAAAAAAATTCTTTTTTTTTTGTGAACAGTTTGTGAAAACTCAAAGGAACTGAGAGATTGAGGGCTGACATATATAACTAAATAATTTATTTTAGAAATGTTACATTTTCTTTAATTTAAACCCTTGGTGCTGTAAACAAAACCAATAACTGTATTTCAATTTAAAAAAATAAATAAAACAGAAAAGGACCTGAGTGAAACCCACAGGAATAAATTCCGTGTTTAAGGAGCTACTTTTCACTCAGAACCTTATTTTCTGGAGTAGGGAAGGCATGGGAAGAGTTAGGTGGTAAACAAGAAGAATCTTAATTAAAGGTGGACAGCCATGGTTTCTGAAACAGGCAAACCACCCACATTTGAAAATGTCATGTAACACCTGGCAAATCCAAGGGTATTTTTTCCCCCTCTCTTGTTATGAAAGCTCTGGTCCTCTGAATACCAAAAATCAAAGGACTATCCCCAACAGATACACAGAAGTAATGTTTTTGCCATGAAAAAGAGATTATTCTTATCTGTTACACTACCATCTTCGGGAACAAGTGTGGAAACAACTGGGATTACTCCAGGTTTCCATCAGTGCCCCAAACACTGGAGCACTAGCAGTGACAGGTGCCTTGTCATCTCAGATTAGGTGAATTTATAAGGCAGCCTCAGTGTCAAAACAGGGAGGAGCAAACCTTCAGTAGCAGCCTCTCAGAGACCCTCAGCTCTGCTGTTACCTGGTAAAAGGCAGAGAATTGACCTCCTCAGCCTCTCTGGAAAAATTCTTACTTACAGACCCTCTGGTGCCTTCCTTAAAAATGGAAATGATAGTACAAAAAGAGGAGATGAAACCTTTTGAATTTGATTTTACGGGATTATTGTCAAGTGGTAACTACAGGCCTGATTCTTTTTCCACTAATATCAAAACTATCTGTCTTGCCAGTTTTACACCCATGTTACTCCTCTAATTTCAGGGCAGTAATTGTTAATTTAGTTCGGGGTGAATGGGAAGAATCTAGTTCTTTTGGTTTTATGTGTCATAGGCACACATCAAGACAGGCCTTTCGTATGGATGTCTTTGTTGCAGAAACGGAATGTTTGTCTATTTAAATACAGTTTTAAATGTATATCTAGTGTGCACATCGCTTGTTCTGCAGACACTGCTGCAGCCTATATGGCACATGTTTGTTTTCAGAGTCACCGTGGTCTTTCATGTACATACAGCCCTTAGTTTGTGAACTATTGACCTGAAGGACTGTAACACCTTCTTAGGAGCTGGGATCAGATCACTGTGAGTACTAGAAGTCTGCTAGATTTGTCTGTAAAGAGATCCCAGATTATGTTTGTTTCTTTAAAATTTTTCTCAAAAATACAAAAAGCAAATAAAATATAATTCAGACAAATTGCAATCTAAATATATATCTCTCTCCTTTTTCTTTCTTTTAACTGAAAGCCGATTCTGAGTAATGTGAACATAAAGCAGAGTGTATTGATACGGCTAACTTTTATTTTGACCACGTAACTTAGTTAAACCATTCCTCAGAATAATTTTTTTAAGCAGAAAATGTAATTCCTCAACAAATCTGCCATATTTCACTCTGGCGCAAACTTTTCTGGTTAGTTTGGAACATGGCAAAAGTTGCAAAAATAATGAAAATACTGGTATAAAACTGCTATAGACTGACTATTAAAAAGGAATAGAGTGACATGTATTATAGACTAAACTTCCTGCTTTTATTTATGCAAAACAAGTTTATCTCTACAGGTCTGCAAAATCCCGATATCAATAAATGTGTTTATTAAGCCTTTCAAAAACAACAACAAATCTCAACAACTACCAAACAAAACCTATTAGGTTTGTTACACCTATTCAGCAAAAGCAACTCATATATGTCTCAGTTTCTCCTCTCTGTGCATCTGTTCACATAAATATATTTTGTGTTACATCTTATTCTTTAAAATCTTGAATCCCAGAATCTCAGTGTGCTGGGTTTCTGCCCATTCAGTAAGAATGCAGACACCACATACGTTATTATTAACCCATGTGTTATCCAGTTCTACAGTGGCTGGAACTTTGCCAGAGACAACACATGGTGCTTGGTTAACAATATTTTTAAATATAAATTAATTTATTTTTTTAATTAACACATTTTTCTTATGGAAATACACTAATAAGCTCTTCCCAGAATGAAAGATATACCCTAAGCATATTCCTTTCAAAGAAGTTTTAAGGAATTTCATAAAGTAAGCAGCAAAACATTCTAAAACCCCCAGAAGGTCTTTATCTTTGTTTGAAAAAAGAGGATTTTCGTGACTATTCTTCCCAAGCACTTTCTGCATTTACAGTTTTGGTTCATTTATCCATAAGCAATCCTAATTTCTTAGAGGCATCTCCAATGTTTAAATATTACCAGATCAAGCCCAATACTGAACTAACAAGCATTTACAAATAAATGTTCTGCAAACTGGAAAAAATCCCCAAAACAAGTTAATATTTAGTCTGACTATCAAGAGTTTTCCACAGTAGCTCTAAGTTGGTAATTATGTTGACCTGATAAAAAAGAGAGCCTATTTAATATGCACACATACAAATAATTATTCACACTGCATTTGATTTACATACGTACAAAAGAACCACTTCCCACTTTCAAAAGTGGCTCAACACTTATGGTATTTTAACTGCCCTAATTACTGTTGAGAGAACATAATTAGAAGCACTGATCACATTGTCAACAGCTAACCAGTTGCAGCCCTGGCTGGGGGCCTGATCCTGCGCTGGCTGGAGATGAAGGGGGCCAGCACAGATTGCAGGAGGAGGCCAGGGCCCTTCTTGCCACCAGAATCTACGGGAATCCAAACGTTTTTAACAACCTGTGTATGCTGACACAGTCACGCTGAACACCCCGCTCCTTATGTGCATGTATCAATTGCTATTTCAGTAAGCTTTCTCTGTTTTCGAAGGCGAGAGAAGAGAGTAATTTTTTCCCCAGCAAGGCTCCTGTACCACTTAAACACTTAGCACTGAGTCAGAATTCATAACTTTTTCCAAAGGAGAAACAGTTTAATAATTAAAACAGATATTGACTAAACCCTGCTTCCTTGAATACCAAACTTTTATTAGATTATTATGTGTTGATGCATAATTTCCATTGGCAACTTTTAAAGCAGCTCCTTCCCTCCCTGCCAGCCCCTGTCCTCCCTCTTTCTTTCCCCCAAGCAAAATGCTGGGAATCCTTGATACCCAACAGTCAATATTTGGTTTGCCTGTCATGTTCCTGGAGCTCCCCTCCATACAAACTTGTGTTTCTCACCCTTTCGCTGCACTACTCTCCTACGTGTTACTTCGCATGATGATGTAAATTCGGGGCATCTTAGCAATTTGATAAACCTGAGCTTCTGCTTGTTTTCTCAAGTCTTGGACAAACATAACTTTAGGGAGAGCTGAACATAGGCATAAAGAAAGAGGAGCCTGCATTTTCATCTTCCTTTCATCTCAGTCATTCAGTCAACCATTCAGTGCCCTATTCAACAGAGCTTTTCATTATGCAAAAAAATGCTAATCCTTTTCCGATGCTTTCACACTTGTATAAACCCCCATTCCTTCGACTGAAAAGCAATTATATCAGTTTACCTTTCTGTCAAAAACAGGATTAATATTCCAATACCAGAATCTCCTTTATTTTCCTATCTTTTGCTTTAGGAAACTAGAGATTATTAGTGGCGGTATTCCTTAGAGCAAGAATACATTATTTTAAATATGATTATTTTAGCCAAAGCAAGAGGGGGGAGGGGGAGGGAGAGAAAAAAACTTCAGTTGCTGCGGAAACTCTTTTCAGTGACAGAACTGACCTTCCCTTTGCAGAGGCCTGAATAGAATGAGCCTCACTCTGGTCTATTAATCAGAAACAAATTATGAAAGAATGTGGCTGGACTGGTTGACACTATCCTGTCTTGGGAGACTCAGTAACAGCCTAGTAACAATGTCCTCTTCATGGGTAATGAACAGCCATGACAAATGGGGCAGAGAAACTATTTATTTGCATATGCAAATTCTCACACAAGGGAAACATGTACAAACAAGTGTCATTGTAAGGTGGATTAGGCAAACAACGCTTTCTTTTTAGGACACTCTGCAGCCCAGAACATTAGTCAGCACAATTAAACCAGTCTCCATGGAGACTAATGAAATTTCACCATGGTATGAGTTAAATTAGATAGCTAGTTATGTGTTTTCACAATCCAACTTGAAATCCATTATTGTTTCAGAACAATACAGCAATTGTGCCTGGCTGATCTTTGCCAGCTCAACAAGCTCCTAAGTTGACAATTTGCATATGTTAATATAATTAAGCACTAATTACATGAAACTTGTACATATTCACATGCACTTTCCCTGGGCGCTTCTCAGTTTGAACCTTGGCCAAGTCTTTAACCCTTTGAATGAATTTGGAGCAGCAAAGCTCTGCCTTCTGGGTACAGCCCCAAGGCAGATGCAGAAAAGCTCTTCATTTATAAACACAAAGCTTAACCTGGCTTCTCATATTTCTATCAACAGGCTAGAAAACATTTTTGTGTGTGGTGGGGTAGGAGAAAGGCCGAGGGGTGGAGGAAGCTGGATTGGAAGTTCTGTAGACATCCAGCTCTGGTGCCCATTTTGCATATGAAAACACAAATATTTACCCACCTATCAGGTCACAAACACACGTACTGCCATTGTCACAGGTCTTCAAGACCCGACTTGTCAAAAACTACACGGGTTTTTATGTCAATGCTCTCAGATCCACAAAAATGGGAATGAGAAAAGGAAAAAAGAGCAAGCAGTAACTAATGAGCTTTACATAAATATATGCAGAGGCAATTAAGCAGTGTTAATTACTATGACAGCAGTTAATTGAATATAATTAGATATTTTAAGCTACTGACTAAGGCATAGTTAAGATTAATTTTATTGAGATTAATTGTAAATAAGAATAGATTAACTGTGTTTTGACAGGCATAAAAAGTAGATCTGCAAATTAACTAGGAGAGCAGAAACTAGCACAAAAATCATATATTATCTTAATGTCACACCTCAGAATCATCTGCTCAATAAACATGACTTTTCAAACCCAAACAGACAGGAATCTTGAAGAAAAACAAACAGCTTGCAGAGATTAAAGAGCCTTTTGTCCTTTTTCATGTGCATTTCTTTTAGCAGACTAAATTAAGCGAGTCTGGTGTACGTTTTTAGGAAGGAACATTTCACACTGAATGGAAAAAATGTTCTATCACATATGAAATTCATGCAGCTGTGCGGAACCTAGTCCAGATGGTCTAAGACTATAAAACAACACTAAATGATAGACAGTAGGGCCTTCCCAAGATTATGTGATAAAGTCACAACCTCATATTCTGACTTAAATTTTCTGTCATGTATTGTTTCCTTCCAGATCAGATAGCTCCATTTTAATTTTTAACTGATCCTGAATATTCAGTGGAAACTCTCAATAAACATTATTGATAAGCATATGAGCAGAAATAATAAAATATTTACAAAACGCCCCTTAGCTTAATTAAAACAATGCTGAATTCGAAGTGTCCTGGTTCCCCCACAATACCAAACTGTTCACACCACTTAGCTTAAATAGGTAAAATGCCTGGTTTTAAATATGCTTCAAAAAACCACCATAACACATTCTACCAGCAGATTAATTCATGCATGCTGCTTAAGAAAATTAACAACAAGGCTGAAGAATGCTGAACAAATCACTAATAAGAAAGGAGCTTCAATTGATTTTGAAATAAATCAATAGGTGATTAACACAATATTTTTAAAGCAGCAGAATGTATATATATTATATAAGCATATATATTATATTTTCAATACCTTTTTAGCTCTTAATCGAACAAGGGCTTTACAACAGTGAGCATGTCCCTATATTGACTATCAACTTCTCTGGAATGCCTCTAGTCTTTTATAACGAAAATCCAAAAAATGGTCTGTGAAACAAGGCTACGACAAGCCATTCTGCAGTGAAAGATTTTAAATCATCCAGCCTCTTCTAATAGACTTGAGACTTATTGAGGTAGAAACCATAAAAAATGAAGAAGGGAAATTTAATCCCTGAAATATTGATTTGCACATTAATATCATATAGGCAGAGGGCAATTTGGCTTCATGGAAATGACACATTGTCGACCCTTGGTGAAGTCAGAGCCAATCTAACTGCTGAACATGTCTGAATCTCAAGAGTTATTAAGGGCTTCCCTTCTTGCCTTTATGACTTTTCTTCAGCCTACCAATGCAATCTTAAATGTATTATCTTTAAGAAATAATTGTAAAACCTCAGGGGTTTTCCAGTTAATGGAAGGGAGGCTAAACCACATCAGATTCTGAAATGCAACATTAAACCCTTGCAATCAACAAAACCACCTCAATTCTCATCCATCCAGTGCAGGATCTAATACTGTTATTAGAGATAATCAAATTTCATTGTGTAAATTTAGGCTCATGGTCAGGATGGAAGCAGTAAATTCTGCAATATTAAACAGTGATTTTTCTCAGCCCCCTTTATATGTTCTTTGATGGTGCACTATCTCCACAAATAAACCTAAACTATTCAAAAATCAAGGAACACATCTGTCGCCCTACTCTGAAAGATGCACGCAATGTCATTTGCCATCTCCACAGCTTTCCTTTAGTTTTAACTTGATCTAGCGGATAAGTTCCATTTTAGAGAATAATAAAGCAGTATCACTGCATAAACCAAAAAGCAGGTACTATTACTCTGACTTACACAGATGGTTTACCTGACCTTTCTTTGTTCCTTGGGTAGGTTTCACTTTTGCAGATTTACGACTTTTTCCCTCTATATTTCATTGACCCTCTATGTTCATTATCATAAAAATGAAAACTACTGAATACATGTTTATGTTGGCAAAGTCCAAAAAGCCCACGACTAAAGGATAAAGAGATGCTACAATGCACTGTATGGATCTCTAGATCGTACACTATAAATATTCAAGCACAGATAACACGAATAACTGAATAATCCTGGTGAGCTTCAGCTCTGGAGCCAGGTGCAAGAGGTTAAAACAGCTGGCTAGCCATCTTTTATTTTGTGTGCCTTCCTACCGGCTGAAACCACAAACCCTGAAAACTAGCAGATATTCCCTCAAGGTTGATAGTCTGATTTTTTTCATTTCAACCAGTTTAGTAGGATCCCCCAGTCGAGAAAAGACAGAAACTCCTTAAATACAGGCAGCTGAATAGGAAGTGGAGCAATGATGATTAAGGCTCTTCCCCCCCACACCCCCCAACCTTCCCCCGTTTATTTCCACAATCTTCTTTGTGCACCTTCCCATCCAAATGTTTGTATTCCTTATTTCAAAGAAAAGCACTCCGGATCGTTCTGTCAGTTTTGCCAGTAAATATAAAGTAAAACAAGTGTTGATGGCACTGAGAGTGTTACATACCCAGGCTGTGTTTTTGCATTGCTCTCAATGGAAGCGATCGATGCCCATGTCACAGTCGCGTCCCAATCGCAGCCAAGTCTCTGCCTCAATCTAACCAACAACAGGCAGGGCTGCAAAGGCTTCTCACTACCTCTTCCATCCATCCACCACCAAACTAAAAATATAATGCTACATATGATCTTTTTAAACACTCCACCACCGCTTCTAAGGATCGAGCCACCAAATCCAGGGGAAACACGATTGAAAAAAAAAAATACACCATCAAAAAAAAAACCACCCTCACAGCAGCCACCCCAAAAGCACCCGAGCCCTCTCTTTCCACTCTCTCGCTCTCCTCCTGCCAACTACATAATCCTTGATAAAACCGGAGCAAGGCTAATAAAAAGAAAATTAAAAAAAAAAAAAAANAAAAAAAAAAAAAGAGGACGGAATGGAGCCGAGGAAATGCAACTGTCAGAAAACGGGATGGTCAGACTTCCTGAGTGAACCTGCCTGTGTCTGGCTTAATGTAAATCTCCACCATCTTCAGCCTGGCAAG
>VZTH01018008.1:0-11318 GCA_013397815.1 Aleadryas rufinucha
CTGTTATAATCCAGGCTTTATTTTTCCCCTGCCCCGAGGGGTCAGAGGAGAAACAGGTCCGAAGCAGGTCTTGAAGGAAAACAAGCAACAGAAGCCTAGCCGATGGACTGGCTTCCTCAATGACAGTTGCAGGGGTTTAAGTAAGGAGGAGGGGAAAGGGGAGGAGAGAGGATACAACCAATAGGGAGATGACAAGGGATGACAAGTAACCAATTACAAGAGACAAGGGGAGGAACTTATTTGAATGAACCAATCCCAACGGTAACTGAACAGAACCTTCCAGAATTTAATTGACTAAGCAATGAACTTATTATTAAACATAACCCTAACTAACCAATGAACAGCCAAAGAACATGGAGAGTTCTGGAAGCTGGGGAGGAGACAGGCCCAGAAGCTATGCCCAGTAGGCGTGGATGTTACACCCCTGTCCCCTCCTCAGATCCGCGCTCAGAGGTGGAGTCCTGGGCGGGGAAGTCAACCCACTTGATGTCATTTATTCTAAAAGTGGGTTGGGCCACCGCCACACAGGATGTCTTCTGTAGCGATGAAAATCAAGATACGTTCTATCATCCATGTCTTCCTTCTGTAAAAGAGTGAGGGCTAGGCTGATGTTCCCATCTCACTTCTCATGTCCATGTAATGTGTTCCAGTTGTGCAATAATTGTATGGACCTGATCAAAGATCTGTTCAGTTTTATGGAGAGTTGTTTTCTGTCCTTACTGAGCTTTGAATCAAATGCTCCCATGCTTTTAAAGCTATTTTATCCATAATAACACTTAGCTGAAGAATTAGATGTGCTTTATATTCTAGTTAGAAAATAAAAGAAATTAAATCAACAAGTAATGAAAATTAAACTCAATTAAATAGGGAAAATAGTCTGTCCTTCCAAAGTGACATAATTACCCTTGCTGAAGAATGATTTCTTTAGGCTTGTTTGCATGTGGTCCAATCATATATGTGAATGCTTGCTTAAAATACGGCTCAAAATAACTGGCAAACAAATAAACTCACAGGCCAAGGAACTGAATAACTCAGTTTACATTGTTTCCTGCCAGCAATAGAGTATTTTTATCAGAAAATTGGTGACCACATGCTAGAATTTTATTGTAGTTACATTAATCACTGGCTGTGATATGGTCTTGTTCAACCTCAGATGTCCACAAAACTCATTTACAGTGCAGATCACATAGTTTATTGCTGGATATCTTGTTTGGGATGAGATGAATCATTACCTCAACATTCCTGCTTCTCCTCATAGACTGTGAAGTGAGCCTGAAGTGACAAGCTCGGGGGTGGATATTTACCTGGAGCTTTGCTTCTCCTCAATGACAGTAGCAGGGAGTGGTGACAGACACTTGGCTGCATTGAGTGTTGCAACACTTAAGTGTCGTCCTGAGGGACCATTCCTATAGGACCATTTGATGTTCCAAAGGAAAGGAGAAGTCTGAATGGTGGTCCATTTGATAGTCGTGCAGAGCTGTCTCCTGCTTTGAAAACAGAAAATCCATTGTTTGGCCAGGGGAAATTTCTACCCTGATGGTGAAAATTGTATGTTACCTCTGATCATATAATCCTTTCAATGAAAATGTTGTCTTTCCATCTTTATTTACAAATTTGTAATTAATTTGAGTTTTATTTTCCAGACTTCACTGCCACAGAAACTGCTATATAGGAGGAAATAGAGGGATGGATTGTAACTGGAGAAGTTTTGTTTTTATGAACTGCTCACTTTCTTTTAAGGGGAAGGACAAAATTAATGTTTTATATATGGTGCTCTGCTCATGTAGAAGGCAAGAGAAACTTTCTTCACGTTCTCCAGACCATATATTACTTTATCAATGGAATTTCAGTGTGAAATTTCTAAAATCTATAGGTCAATGAGACACAGACATTTAAAAACTGAAGTCCTTGTTGAAAATTAGAGTAGTAGTGTGACAGTTAGGTCATTTAGTTGTTGTTTAAGTGTTAATCAAAATCATTGCTCACTAGCTGCTCTATGAAAGAGCTAGAAATTAATTTAAATCTCTGATTCTAGCTCCAGGACTTCAACAACAAAAATATGTTCCTGAATAACTGGCAATTTTGTATTCTTAAATTGTTTCAAAACACTTTGCATGTTTTCAGTCTTGGATTTCTCATTTCATTTCGTCATCTTTTTCTTGCCAAGATGTCCATTGTCTGGCTGGGGAAAAAAACATGTTTATGTGAAGCTCATATTTTGTTGTTAAAAAAGTGGTTTGATCTAAAAATTCCATTCATGTATGGTCTTTTCCCCAGACTCTATAGAATCCAGAAATTTGCACTCAGTTGGACTTTGAGACTGTAATTCATATATCTCCAATTAGAGTAAATAGACTTTAATCTGACTGCTACAATGTATTAATTTCTTCCAATAAAATTACAAAAATTGCAACCAAGTAAATTGTCACAACACTCTGCAATGATGTTTTTAATCACATTTTCATTCTGCTTCTAATTTATCTGCTTACAGGGTTATTTATTTGTCCCTCTTCTTATTTTTCTCTGAATTTTTTTGTCATTACTTTCTTTGATTTTAGTAGAGCTTTTGGTATCAAATCCTACTGGAAAAGAACAAAGAGCCTACACAGCTTAGATTGAAACTCTGCTTNAATCTATAGGTCAATGAGACACAGACATTTAAAAACTGAAGTCCTTGTTGAAAATTAGAGTAGTAGTGTGACAGTTAGGTCATTTAGTTGTTGTTTAAGTGTTAATCAAAATCATTGCTCACTAGCTGCTCTATGAAAGAGCTAGAAATTAATTTAAATCTCTGATTCTAGCTCCAGGACTTCAACAACAAAAATATGTTCCTGAATAACTGGCAAATTTGTATTCTTAAATTGTTTCAAAACACTTTGCATGTTTTCAGTCTTGGATTTCTCATTTCATTTCGTCATCTTTTTCTTGCCAAGATGTCCATTGTCTGGCTGGGGAAAAAACATGTTTATGTGAAGCTCATATTTTGTTGTTAAAAAAGTGGTTTGATCTAAAAATTCCATTCATGTATGGTCTTTTCCCCAGACTCTATAGAATCCAGAAATTTGCACTCAGTTGGACTTTGAGACTGTAATTCATATATCTCCAATTAGAGTAAATAGACTTTAATCTGACTGCTACAATGTATTAATTTCTTCCAATAAAATTACAAAAATTGCAACCAAGTAAATTGTCACAACACTCTGCAATGATGTTTTTAATCACATTTTCATTCTGCTTCTAATTTATCTGCTTACAGGGTTATTTATTTGTCCCTCTTCTTATTTTTCTCTGAATTTTTTTGTCATTACTTTCTTTGATTTTAGTAGAGCTTTTGGTATCAAATCCTACTGGAAAAGAACAAAGAGCCTACACAGCTTAGATTGAAACTCTGCTTAGGTGTTGCATAAGTGTACCCACAGGAATTGTAGCACTCGGAAAGATTTAATGTATGAATTCTAAATCACACTTTCATACCATTTATATTCAAGTGATTCTTGGAATATCTTTTACTTGCCATGATCCAACAGTACTGGCAAGCAATATTTTAGGTGCTGTCAGATCTCAGGAGAGGAATGTGCACAGGATGAGACAAGGAATAATTTTATATGGATTTCTTTCTTTGAAGCAAACTGATCAGGCAGGATCTGAATGATTGTCGCTGGCATAAAATAATTACATGTGATTCTAGTTGTTCAAATAATTTTGGTCCAAGATACGGCTGAAGGGTGATCTGCAGTGTTCTATCCACAGTAAGAACACCTGGTCAAAGAGACCATCTACAACAACCTGGAGTGACTTGAGTGTAGATGATCTTGAATGGAAAGTTCTTCCCCCAGTTCAGCACTTGTAGTGTAGTATTTTCATGAAATCTTCAATAGCTTATTTATCACCTGCAAAATCCCTTTCTGTAAGCCATGATCATCTTCCTATGCCAGCTAAAATATCCTCAGGAAGTTTGTCTGTGTTTTACCCACCAGCCATTTCTGTATCATACTAGAGCAGCCTCAAACAACTGCTGAACAGCAAAATTGGCAGTCAGTGATGTGCAATATTCAGTAGACACATTGCTCCTTATGTTCACTTACTTTCCTGATTTAATGCAGTATTTGCTGCTATTACAAGTGTTTTACACAGATGTCAGTTCAGATTCCCATTTTTGAAGAGAAAAAAGAAGGATTTGCCTAAGTTCCCTGTAAAAAAAATAGAAGGCTTTCTAAAACTGAAAATTTAAAGTCTGATAATCTCTCTGGTAATTCTTCTCTTTCTGATTCATTGCTTTATAGGCCAGAAGTATGAAGCTATGAAATTTTTAGGTCTGATGCCATAATGTCATTTCTAGTAAAGGTGTGACGTGACAGCCTTTAACATTAAAGACAGGAATTTCAGGGTTTTTTGCAGGCGTACAAATTCTGGAGTTAAAGCATTTGCAAGAGCAAATTTATAAAAATAAAAACCTTAAACCGTAATACACTAAGCTGATCTGTGCTTCTATACTCATATCACTTCAGTTCTTTTGAAGGTGCAATTTTAACCACGATCAAATGAATATTAAGATATTCAACTTCTCATCACTAAAAAATAGGTCTTTTTTTAGTGGAGAATCAGGGAAAAAGTAATATTGAAAGTTTTTTAAAATAAAGATTTAAAAATAAAGTGAAATATTCAAAATTATTTTTACAAATAATATATGAGGTGAAATTACATATTTGAAAACTTTACCTCTGGTATAATGGGCTATCAGGTTTTTTTGCAAATGCCATTCTTGAGATAGCATGAATCCTTCACTAAAAATGTAATAATTAATATTACACATAAATGCCCTCTACCATTTTAATTTGTTTTTATTAAAATGTCAGACAAAGAACATTCTAATAAAGACAAATTAATATTTTAATTTTTTTTTCTGCTTTTTGTGTTTTAAATTCTAGGAACCTGAGTGCTTTCCTTATGTGTCTATTCATATTGGGAGTTGCATTCACTGAAGACATTTACAGCGAGTTTATTTACTGCAATTTTTAATTATTATATATTAACTCTCAATGACTCCTTAATCAATGGACAGAAATGGGCTCTTTAAGGAGGAAATTCACGTAACTTACATTGCATTTTTATTCTCCAGTGAAATGATTCAGACCCTTGAAGAATCTATTTCTTTCTGTTGGTTGTAAATTCTGCGCAAGTTTACATGAACATGGTTGTGTGGTACAGACCTATTCTAGGCAGTAGAATGCTGTCTGATTTTCCATGAATGACATTTTGTAGTAAATATATTTTTATTTTCTATAAGTCAATAATGCAGGTTTTATTTATTTTAAAAAATCCTATTTTTCGTATTCTTTGTTATTAAATAAGTTATTTAAAACTAGTTGAAGAAAAAACCCCTATTTCCTCCATTTCTACTTTTCCTAAAAATTACTAAAAACTACTCCTCAAGGATTAACAGAAAAATTACACCTAAAGTTCTTGTTCTGCTAGTATAAGTGCACTTTTTTCTTACAAGAACTATTTTTCTATATGTTTGTGTACATCTATTTGATATTAACATTACAAAGATATTTGAAATTCCACAGTTCAGGAAGTTATAATACTAAACAATTTGTGAAACTTCATAACAATAATGATATTTCAGATTTTATTGAAAATCTACCTGGTAAAACTAAAATTTTTATTATCTAACCACACACAAGAACAAATTCAGGAATTAATTTATCTGCACATGGCCATGCTGCATTATAACATACTAAATACACACTTAAAGATGTTTTGATGAGATGTATTGATAGTTTCTAAAGCTAAACACTTATGAAATCTCTACAGAAATGCAGATCATTACCTAAACATTTGAAAAATTATTTGCACTTGCAATTCACATGTATGGCTTAATTTCAAAAGCTCTTTGGTATCTTCTAATTTCTGAAGCACTAATTCAGGCATTTGCTCTGCATTCAACGATTTACAAACCCCAAGAGTTCCGAACTCTCTTCACTCTTGAGGCTACTGTATTTCATTTAGCCTCATTATTTTCAATTACATGGCATAAAAGGGATTTCCAGCATGACACATGGGAAGAAATGGACACAGCTCCTATAACTTGTGAGGGTATATAGTGCATACAAGTGCTATTTGCCTGATGTTACGCTGCAAAGACTGATGGTGGTGGGATATCTTGTATCTGAATGGTTAGTAAGCTTCAAAATTATCTTCCATTTCCCATCTGTTTCTATTTAAATTTGCAAGATGTATTAGCACGACCCCAAAGTGTGCCTTGTTATTTTGACCCATTGCACTGTAATTTACATGAATAGGGAACAGAAAGAAGCTTCAATCAATAACTGGAATCAAAACAACCATGAAAATCTGGATCCAGATGCTCTTCACCCTGTTGCTATAGAATAAACTCTTCCATATACAATTAGCCTCCAGTTTTAAATATTTGTCTCTTTAGATCCATTTTGTACTATCCTTCAGAGAAGCATACCTGTAAGACATTAGGAATTACTCTGAAAATCCACCTATACACAAGGCCTGTATGGGACTCTTTTGATGATGTTTGTGGTAGATTGGACCCAAGTTTGTACAGTTATGAGTTTGTAGTAAAAATAAGTAAAGCTTGTTAATAACTCACACCATGTGGACTGAAAGAAAGTTCCCTAAAAAAAATAAAGCACTCTTGTCTCAGTTTCATAATAGGAACAGGGATAAAAGCAGTAGCAAAATAAGCAAATATGTTTCTAATTGTGACCTTTAGCAATAAGGAAAAAGCGGATGAGGTAAACCACTAATGAAACCAGTAGATTTTGGAACAATGAGCAGTTTCCATATTAGCTTTCCTTATGTGTTGATTCAATTAGGGGTTCATCAAGTCTTTCTTCTGAATTGTCATTTGGCTTTTTCTGTGGTCAAACAATTTCAGATTGTTGTAGATTTATATAAATTTCACAGGTAAAACTGTTTCTTAAGCTTGGAATTAAATCAACCTATGTCTTACTACATCTTTATGTCACTCCAAAATATCTCAGGGAGTTTGTAAATATTTGGATCTTCATTTTCTGAAAGAAAATGCATCAAGCAACTGTCTTCAGCTTACTGAGACAGGAACACTGAGTTTGGGCATGAGTACAAATTTTTCCAGGTCCTGTTTACTGAGTCAGGATCCTAGATTCTGAATGTCTCCAGAAAAGCATAGATTTACAGACTTGGTAACATTAGAGCTAGTGAGTATTTTACCACAGTGATACTTCAAAAAGAATGGAGGCAAAAAAAGCAAAAACTCCTAACTCTGTACTGTGTCTATAGAGTGTATACATATAAGTACATGACTATATATACATATATACACACACGTATACATGCATACATGCACATGTATACGTGTGTATATATATATATATAAATCCTTACACTCTTCAAAGAGGAAAATGAAATAGCCTTTAACATAGCACTTTCACTGCGATTAAGCAGGAAAATTGCTTGAGCCTTCATGAAAGACAATTTGACATTGACCCTTTCCTGGCAAATTCTGTTGTATTAGTAAGTTGGCATTTCCTAAAGAAATGTTTTCAGAAGGTTTCTAGTAAGAACACTAAACTGTGTTACAGATTATAGGCACAACTCCTACCAATTTCAGCAGGAGTTGGAAGTGTCCATCTATACACTTAAGAATGAAGAAATAAAAGTGCTGGAATTTTGTAATTTACTTTTGTTGCACATGTAGCCCTCCTGCCAGGTGTTAGTGGTAGTAACCAGGACTGCGTTCAATAACATGTCTAGGGGACTCCCTCTAAAATAAATATAAATGGTGGCTTGGTCCCCCACCTAAAATACCAACATTTAGGAATTTAATAATTTAACCTTTTACAGGTGTTCCTTCTCCCATTGCAAGTATGCAGGAGTTCTGAGAATATGAAACCACAAAAAACCTTTTATTTGGGAAAATATACTAAGTATATAGTTTCAAATAATAAGGAAAACCCACAGAGCATGTTGGGGGTATGACCAGCTTCACAGTTCCCTCTGTTAGTCACACAGCTCCTTAAGGTGTAGCAGTCTTTCCAATGGCAAAATAACCAAGCAGCAGTTGGGACCTCAGGTGATGTTACTCTACAGCACTTTGTCATTATGAAAGATCTGCACTGTTCTTGTCATGGTACCAGTTTGGGATTTTGTTTATTTGTTTGATAATTTGTTTTAATTTTGTTTGCTTTGGTTTTGTTTTTTTGTTGGTTTTGGTTGGTTGGTTGATTTGTTTGTTTGTTTGCTGTTTTTTGGTTTGGTTTGGTTTTGCTTTTGGTTTTCTTTGTTTTGTTTAAAATGCAAAAGCAGGACATGGACCTGCTGGAACAAGTCCAGAGGAGGCCATGTAGATGTTCAGAGGACTGGAGCACCTCTCATATTAAGACAGGCTGAGGGAACTAGATGATCTTCAAGTTCCCTTCCATCCCAAAACATTCTTTGATTCTATGTCAGATATAGCATTTAGGGTGTTGCTTTCTGATCTTAGATACTGCTGGTCTGCTCCTGTAAATATCTTACAATATTGACCACTGAAGAACCTGTACACCACTGTCAGAATTTCCTGCTAAAAAAAATTTGCATAAAGAAATGAATAATTACCAAAAATTAAAACAAATAGAGAAATACTTGTTTCTCTATAAGAATGGAGGATTTGTTAAGCTATAAAATGGTGTTCTATTGTAGGGAATATAGGTTAGCAGAAGTGTCTTGCATATTCTGCTGAGTTTTGGGGTTTTTTTAAATTTCTGTTAGGTTTCTTCAAATCTTCACTAATTTTCTGAAAAATAGACAGTGACAATATTAAACATATTACTGAATGTTACAGTGTAAAAATTAAAAGGAAAGAGCAGTGAAAAATTAAAAGGAAAGAGCAATAAAAAATTGAGAAATAGAAAGAAGATATTTTGAGAAATTAGAAATATCAGTCAAGAAATTGTAAAATACAGTTGTTAGACATGAATTCTAATGCACAAAGGGAAAATTAATGAGACACCCCAACCAGTTGAAAAGAAAGAATAATGAGATAGTAAATTTCAAAGGTGTTTGAATCAGATAGGAATTCATAACACAGCATGATGTCTTAGGTGGATGTGATATTGGTCTGTCTGGGAACATCCCATTGTGTGTCCTTGAATATAAGTGATCACACTGCAGCACAGGGACTATTCAAAAGGATGCAGACAAATTGGAAAGGACTTCACAGATGTGAAAGAAAGTATATGAGTCCAGATGTTGATTAAGGAGTGCTGTGCTTTTGTTGGCGCACTTTAGAAAGTAAATCCGTACACATGCAGCATAAATACATAAACATGAGGGAAAGAATTCTTGTTTGCTGAAATACAGGAAAGTACAGTGGAAAGTGCATTAGAAGGGAGGTAAGATAAGAGGAACAGCAGGGAATATCTCTCACACTAGGAGAGTCTTGTGGATTAGATGAAAGGATCTTTTTCACCTGCAGTATTTAGAGCATGCTTGCATGGAGGGAGGTAGCCTCACACCCCTGTGGTTTTATGCAGGAGAGAGTTTGGGAATTTTGGACCAAAATTCTATTCAATATATGAATGGTGTTATTGGGTATGTGTATCATTCAGGGAACTGGGCATTGTTCTGCGGCAGACTTGGAATGACTTTGCTACAAGCTGGAATTCTCTCACCCTTGTTTATCCATCCTTGTGTGACATTGAATCAGTTGTCAGTGTGAAAACAGCAGATCCATTAATTATTATGGATTTTTTTCTTTATATTCATTTTATCAGCTAATGAGAGTGACTGGGTTGCCAAGTGAACCCTGATGGACATATAATGCCAGCACAGAAGTCCACAGTGTTGTTTGTTATCAGTTGTTATTGTTAAAGCTACAGGAAAGTGGGTGGGTTATGGGGCTGGCCCTGGCCTGATGTTAACGGAACAAAGCATGAAAAACTGCTGGACATGACATGAGAAATTGCTTGACATAGCAGATAGCAATGTAAGAAGTTCAAGAAAATAGCAAACAGTACTGGGGGAAGGGCTGGCTTTCATGGCACTTCAAGTGGCATCCTGTGAGGAGCAACCAAACTTCTGAGATAATTGAATTACATCTGGACCAGGCACTAATCCAGTCTTTGGAGAGTGGTCTTGCATTTGATTGTCCCAGCCTTATCAGTAAAATAAATAAAATCTGTTCTTATGACCGTATCACATGAGTTGAGTCTTCTTCCATGGTCGGAAAGCCTGGGATTCTAAGGGAAATTTTCCCAAACTGTTGTCACCAGTAAATTAAAGCTGTATCCATTCTAATTGCAAATAAATATGCCCTAAACATGAGTTGGAAGTCACAACTTCCAATTCAGTGGAAGACTGAATCCACCCTCAATTTCAAAACATCCTGGAGGGTTTAGAGCTTGTTCTGATTTTCATATAACAGTATTAGAAACAATTATAATATTTCATATAGAAACATGTCTATAAAATAGTGCCAGCAAGTGCTATAGCAGTAAGAAGAATAATAAAAATACCAACAGCAACAGCAATAAAAATACTGATAAATTGAAGAGCATCAGCCACCAGTAACCACGTAAATATAAAGAAGAATATTCAAGACAACCTTGCTCAGAGGCAAGAATTAAAAGGGTTAAATCACTGGGATAGCAGAGAGTCTCATTTGATCATGCTTGTCTTTCACCACTGTCCATCAACAATTTAACCCGTAAGGCTAAGCTCCATGCACACATTTGCACCTCACTCAGCTATTAGGCTACTCTGGGAAGTCTGGTTAAGCAGAGTATGGCTATCACAGAAGTTTTTATATGGCTGACTGACATTTATACCTACCATGTCCCACAGGCTGTATAGAGAACACTGTTTAGTGCCAGAAATGTTACATCTTGGTGGGTGAACATGATACAGCCATGATGAAAAAGAGAAATACATTAAACTACAGCTTTGGGAACGAAATCCTATTTTTCTGGAAAGAATGATTTTGTCCTGGATTATCCTGGGGAGAATCAGTTGTCCTGGGTTTTCTTTCTTTCTTTTTTTGCCCTTAAATAAAATAAAAAACATGCTGAGTTCTTTAACTTCCATCTGAAACCACATCAGAGCTGAGCAGAAGCAACCTTGTTTTTATCAAGATTTGATCTTATGCAATCAGGGGAGATATCTGGATTACTGATCAGAGCTACTCCGTTGCTCAGCATAACACATTTCTCTGTCTTCCATTTTGTAGTTCTTGGCCTTCATCCAACTTCAAAGTAAACCATCGTGAAATGATTCTTTTTCTTTTTTTTTCTTTCTTTCCTTTTTCTCTCTTTTTTTTTTTTTTT
>VZTH01018008.1:11332-71554 GCA_013397815.1 Aleadryas rufinucha
GTTTTTTTTTTTTTTTGTTTTGTTTCGGTAAGAAAATACAAACTGTATGAATTTACAGAAAGAATCATGACAGTATTTTAGAATTACCTCCACATTCCTAGGTCTGCATTCTGAAAGGAATGTCAATAATAGGTCTAATGCAAACCCCTTGATATCTGTGGGGATCTTTCATGTGAGTACATGAAGCCTTAAATCAATCCTATTGGAGAAATGTGCATGCCTCTGCTTTATGCATTTATGCCTAGTCACAGTTTCCTAAATGCTGCCTTTGCTTTTGAAAATATGTACAAAGGTTGGTTTGAGAGATGGAGGTTTGTCTGGATGCCATTCTGTTACAGACAAAGCCAGGAAAATCCTGAATGAGCTCCAGGAAGAGTGAAATTTGCCAAGACACTAGCTGAAGCAGGAGGTTCTAATTTGTTTGGACACTAAGTAATATGTGCATGAGAGCTTCTGAGGGAGCAGCAAGAATGGAAGAGAGCACAGGGTACTCCAGGATGAGTGACTACAATGTTTGCTCTTATCTCTTTGAACATTTTGGCTCCATTAAACTGTAAAACCGATCCTTGGCTGTATTGATACAGCCCATTGAGGTGGTGGCAGATGTTGTGCATCTTCACAACATGTTTGCAAGAGAAGACAGGTGCATTGATACCCTAAAACAGGAAAGCAACCAACATAGAGCTGATTGAGCTTTGTAACCATGTCTGGATAGTCCAGAGCTGGATAATTACAGCTTAATTTTCAAGGTGAATTTTGCCTGAAGTGGGTTTAGAGACCATGGAATAACATGGATTCAGTGCTCTGGGCAGGTAGAGCAGGAACACTGAAGAAGGGACAAGGAATGTATTGACTTCTGAGGCTTTCTCATCTAAAAATACTTTTCTTCTACAGTCGGAAGAAAGCAGTAAGCTTCTCAGACGATTATGAATTCCTTATGAAATAGGTATTCTCGATGTGTGAGGAGCATCACTTTATAGCTCATCACTTTTCTCCCCCCTGAGGAGGAAAATTTGACATCTTAGATTTAGCAGATGAGTTTGAAAGCTAGCCTTCAAGACAAGCTCTATTTGAACGAAATGAGATATAATTAGCTGGCTGTTTTCTCCCTGGTATTTTCTTATTTCCCTGGAACCATCTTCTGTGTTCTAATACACGAAAGTATTAGAAGTATTTCAGTGAAAGATAAGGATAATACATTCCCTGGAAAGTTGTATTTGATTTGTTTTGGACCCTCTGAAAACTAAGCTTCTTCTGTGAAGAGCTTTAAAAGAAAGAAGTATGGCTAAATGTGTCTGGTGAGCCCTATTTTTCATGAATGTACTACTTTGGTGGGGTAGTAGGAGAGAAAGGGATGAGGAGGGTGAGTAAACCATTTTGGCTTTACAAAAGGATAGAACTGCATGACTGGGCATTAATTTAAACTGTGTGACCAAATTCAGCGTTTAGAAGTGAGAAGTAATGAAAAAGAGGATATGTCCCTCTTGGCTACATATGTATTGCCACAAGGGAGTCTGAGCTAGGTCTTATGTCACACAGAAAAAAATTGTGAAGATGTTTGAATCTTGCTTTGAAAGGAGATGGAATAGAACAAACTTTCAGCAAGGAACAGAGAGGAGCATAGGAGGTTGTTGAGTCTCTGATGTCCTCAAGCTTGAAATGTCCCATCTTCTGCTGCAATGGAGATGTCAACTAAATTAAGAAAAGTATGAAAGTATGAAAGTATGAAAAAAGCAGCAAGGGTGAGCAAAGATGGTAAAAGGCAAATGTAAGTAAATAAATATAGCAATGACATCTCTATTCATGTAGAAAAGATACACACTATTCTGAAATTAAAAACTGTAATTTAGTCAGATTAATAATACCATGAAGTCTTAAAGATTTTCACTCGTGAAAAAGCTGCAGACATGAAAAGATAAATTTTCTGAAAGATACAATAATTTTATTTTTATGTGAACCAGCCATATTGCCCTCATAAATGTCCTGCATTTTGGCAAATGATTTTTTTATCAAGCTTACATTAAGCTTTAATTTTTCATTAAAAAAAAAAAAGAAAAAATAGGAAAAATATTTTTAAAAAAGAAAAATGAAAATAACTAAGAAAAAAGCTGCATCCTTTTTTCAGGAAAATAAAGAAGTAATTGAAGTATATTAATTGTACCAAAGGATAAGTCTAAGAAAAATAAATAAACATAGCAAAAGTTTTGAGTGCACAAACAATCGATGCTGTTCTAAAGTTACTTCTTTCCTTCAGACGAGGTAGTGGGCTCAGAAGAATCTGACAACTACCTTCTTACATCACCTACCTCCTTGATTGAACTTCTAATCATCAAAACATCAGTCAAGAAAAAATTATTTAACATATTCATAAGGTACAGTAGCTGTGCTGACCACCAGAGAATCTGTCATTCCTGAAGCAGGGTTCATGGTGGAACAGGCTGGCTATGAGGAAGATATTTTGTGGAATACTGAGGGGGGAAAGGGTGGATAGAGAAAGGTGTAAATAGAAATTAAACAACAAGAAAAAAAATCTTAAAAGTGCTTTAAGCATCCTAACACTGATTTTCAAGCCTAGTCTTATTATTTTAGTTCTTTCACATGCAATGCTGAAAGCTTTGTTGTTGTATATAGCAATAAGTAGTCTATGAATATCAAAAAATATTTTTTTTCCCATTTCAGTTAATTGGTGTCTGACTCCTTATATTTTTATTGAAAATAATTCATATTAAACATTTCAGGTCCTGCCCTGTCTCTCTGTATATATTTTCAAATAGCCACCTATCTTGAATTTAGTCTTGACCTCGTTGTGTGAGTCTAGTATTTCATTTATCTAGACACAATGAATCTTTCACTAAAAGGAACCAAGCCTGCAGAAATATAAGATGTTTTGAACTCCAGATAGAACACACACACAATCTAGTTTGCAACAAATTGTCATTTTGACAAGGGCTAAGAACAGAGCTTCAAGATTTTCATGTGTTTTGGCATATTCTTCAGTGCTTTTGCTCAATGGAAGTGATCTATCGGAGATACTTTTTGTCTTGTGTCTTAATTCTGAAGACTTTAAGACAGCTTGCATGAATCTACATATGGAACATAATAGCTGCAGAGCCGTCAAATGTTATGGCTGATCACGTGAGGTTCTTTCAGCTCCAAATGTTGAGGTTTCAGCTCTAGATTCAAGAGAAAATGATGTATGGAAAAACAATTCAGAAGAGAGAAGAAAAGAGAGCAAGAAATCTGTGAGTAAGAAATTGAAGACCTAAAGCCTGAGTAGGAACACGGAAATATGGGAGCATAAAACAGAAACAAAATTATGCCTGGAACATAAGGACAGGGAGAAGGAGTAAGTGAAAAAATGAGTAGGAATGGGAACATGCATTTAAAACCTGAATGGTATCATATAATGATAACAATGTAAGAGATCTTAAAAATGAGCATAGTCTAGAGATTCTCAGAAAAATAACCAAAAAGCTGTGATGAGATCTGAGCAGAGACGAGATGAATCTGAGCTTATTCAGTCAAACCACCAACTCCTCTTGGAGCCTGAGCTGAATTTGGAATAAGTTCCAAACCTCAAGTTTTTAATTTTGGTTCCAAAATAAGATCTGGCAACTCTCAACAGGAAAGGATTTATTTTCTTCACTACCCTCAACCAGGGAAAAGTCAAAATGTGAGGGCAGAATAGGGGATGTTGAAGGAGAGTTGGTCAGTAGAAAAACAGAAAATAATTTGGTAGAAACTGCAAGTAGAAAGGGTCAAAATGAGAACCCTCTATGGGAACCCAGGCAGTAACACACCACTAAATTATGAATGGAGAGAGAGAGGCAAATGTTATGTTAAAGAAACTGAACTTCCTGTGCTTTCAAGTTGTGGTCATAGCAAAATCTGGACTTACTAAATAGGTTGCATTTGCCTTGTAGGGTTCCACGACATAAATTAAATGACACATGTAACATGCCACTCTGAAATGTGAAATTATTGTAGAATGAGAATTTGAACAATGAGAAACAGCTTCCGCTTCCACTTGAAATTTCCTGTGCAAAAAGGCCTCAAGATTTGTTTCTTTTTATAACAGTTACATGTAAATAGGCCAAAGTGTCTTAATCAAAGTTTATGATTAAGACACTTATGCAAAATTTTTAAGTAGGGTTAAGGAAGATTTATACATTATGATTTTATTTACAGAAATACCAATATTGTTACTTAAAGGACCAAAAGAATTTTCCCCTGATAACATCAAAGAAGTGGATCTTCAAAGAGACAGAGAATTCCTATATGTAGTAAAACTGAGAAAATCCCCATTCTTAGCTAGCAGAGCTATGCTAATTTAAAATAGCTAGAAACTGGCCATTAATTTCTCTCTCCCTTTGCAGATTTCTGTCCTGTAAGAATTACAGAAAGTACATTACTGTTGAAAAATACACAAACGCCTACTGAAGTATGCATCTTGTGACATTTAACTAAGCTTGTGGAAGTCCCACCTTGTAATATAATAATAAAAACAACTACTTGTCCTGCATTTGCTATCCATAAATCTCTAACCACTTTCCTGGAGGACAGTATCATTGCCTTGTGACAGATGGTGAGACTAAGGAGTAATAAAATAAAGCAAGTTACCCAAGATCACCCCAAAAGAACAGCAGCTCCCACTGCTTGTCCAGTTCAGAAGTCATATCAGGAAAAAATACAGAGACAAGTCTGCGGGGGTGGTCTGAAACACTTCTGTCTGCAGAATTATTTCTGCAAATTTGTGGTGGAGGTAGAGAGTGGTATATGTAAGTTCGGACTGAGAGAAAAGTCTCTGCTCCTCTATGCAGACTAGACCCATCCTATTAGCCTGGATTCCAGCTACTTTCACCGAAAATAAATATGTTTAACAGGGGCTACTGAAGGAGGAGGGACAGGAGGATTAGATGCATGAATCCTAAAACATACTAACATGCTTTGTATACATTTTCACTCTGAAAGTTGAGCTTTGGTTTCTTGATGCAACTAGTTTGTGGCAAGAGCTGAGCATGTGACGTTTATCAGCACTGCTAAGAAGCCCAGCAATAAGTCACTACAGAAATATTTATTGCCTACTGGTAACCGCTGGTAATTGCTGAAAAAACAACCTGAAAGACATGTCTACACTCTTGCTGGAACGACTCACCATGATGTAATTCCCTAAGCACCTCCACTAGGAGACAGTAGTAAAAACTTATGAACATGTTCTCCCTGTTAACATTCTTTCTTTCTCTCTTTAATATAGCTGAAAAAAAGAGAAAAATCAGTGTGCATCCATAAATTCACTACAAAACAAAATCAGTTGCTGTAAGCGGGCACAGCATTGCACAAGTACATGTTAGAAATTCCTATAATCTGTAAGGGTACTGCAATTTTCTTCCCATTCTGTTGTCAAGGAGTTTAATTCAAAAATATTTTCCTCATTTAGTGTTTAAAGACATTATCACAGAAATGGACCCAATTCTCTACTTGCTGTCATTGTCAAGCTGATAGAAAAGCTGCTGATGAAATAATACTAAGTCCCTATTTTGGTCAATATTCACCCAGTATTTGAGAAAGCTCTCAAGAAATTAATGCATCTTTTGCAGCATAAGAAGTGACAAAAATTTGAGGCTTGGTGAGATGCTGTTCTCCCTGCAGCCCACAGTTCCTCCTTTCAGCCCCATTCAGGACAGGGAGCAAGGACACATCCAGGTTCAGAACAGCCAAAATATCAGATTGGCCAATATTTGGGCAAAATCACAGCTGCAGATCCTGGTCTGCTACCTCTCAGAGGCAAACTGTTCTCCTAACAGGGCAAGTCTTTAATTACCATTCCTCCTCCCCCTTCTCTCCCCCCACAACACACTCAGAAATTCCCAACTCATCTGGTTAGTTTCAAACCCATATTTACACCAACTGGTTAGTTTTGTTCTATTAGCTCTCAGACCATTTAAACCATCTGTTTTTCCTCTAGCATGTCCTAGACCCCTGACCTGAGTGATCTCTACATTTGATGTTTGTCCATGTCTGAAGTAACTGCTTTTAGAGGTGACAATCCCAATTTCACTCACTGGTGTGGCCACGGTCCCAGACCGTGCTGTGTGGTTACATGATGCCTTTGCATCTTCTCCTCTGAACCACCTCCTGCCACATTTGAGCCAGGGTTATACAGTCCCTGCTACACATGGTACATCAATAGGGAATATGCACATTTTGTAACCACAGAAAGAATCTTGAGTTCTAGTGCGCTTTATGTCTCCTACGCTATTTAACTAGCTACAAAATTGTGATATTTTTTCCAGGAACAATCTCACAACAGAGTGTGCCTGGGTTTGATTTCTAGGGATTCTTGCTAAAATTTCTATATGACATCATCTCAGGCCCTCACCCAGAAACCTGGGAAAATAAATTGCCCTGTCTGGGTGTTCAGAAAAAGAAGTAGTTCCTCATTTAAAAACAATAAGTTTACATAAAGAGAGTTAAAGGAACAGAGTTTTATCAGGGGGAGAGGCCTTCTAAAACATTACCTTGGGAAACTTAAGTAACTAACCAAAGGTGAGACTGCTGTCCCCAGGGTCCAGCCCTGGCCCTGAACTCGTCCTACAGCAGCAAGGGGTGGTCAAGGTTATGGGCACTGTCCTCCCCCCTTCAGTTGCATCCAACTCACACAACTCATTATCCAGGCTCTAAATCCAATTTGAGGGCAGTTTAAATCTTCTGGCCCAAGTCAGAGGCAATCAGTTTGTAGTAGAGTGTGGGCAGTATGGGATCCTCAAGGGCAGGTTATTGCATCATAGGCAGCTTAGGAGCAGGCAGGGGGTTGGATAAATTATTCTGGCAGTGTTGGAGTTTGCCCCCCAGCATTACATTTTTCCTCCATTACAACTTTCTGCATCCTTCTCCCCATGAGTTCATTGCTTCTGAAAAAAACACACAGCTTTTATGGACACAGATGCACTCTTCCAGTGTGTAACCTGAAATTCAGGGACTGCTGGATGGAGCTTGATTAAACACACAGATGTGGCAGAGAGATATGTCACGCAGGCTTCTCTACCACTGGTCTCAGGGAGGGACCACCAAGCTGAGAAGGCTGGCCCCACTCTCTTAAGAGTTGTGTAGCTTCTGTGACCTTGTCTACCCATCCCCAATAAAAAGACCAGGCTTCTCTTGCCAGAGAGAGACTACTTCTCCAAGGGAGTTCCATCATTCAACAACCAACTCACTGAACCTCTTCTACTTGCCACCTCATCTCCTCTTGCCTCCCACCACAGCCACATCTTGCCATGATTCTGCTGCCAGAGTGTCAGTCTCCCCTGCAATACAAATGTCTAATGGGCCAGTTCTGGGGGTTTCTTGAGAATTTTTAGATGGAAATCAGAGACATATTATGGGAAATATTGACTGAAAATTAGGGTTTTTTTTTAAAAAGACACTTGAATAATTTAGTTTGCAATGAGGCAGATGTAACCTGAAATGTTTCACTAAAGGGAGGATATGGACCCAGTTTCTAAAAATATTCTGTTCTTTTTTCTTTTTTTTTTTCTTTCTGCCTATATTTTTATAAAAAAGGTATTTTGTGCATCCTGTAACTCAGGTAAATCTCAGTATAATTATATATGAAGAAAAGCCCTTTTCTATCCCAAGAGAAAATAAAAATGGGAAAATCAAAGGCTTTTTTGCCAAAAAGAAAAAAAGTGAGAATATTTCCATACAAGGTCACAGTTACCTAAATAAATCACAGCCAGCTTCACACTCCAGACTGTATTTATATTTTGAGCCAGAGAACATCTGTTTAATAGTGGGTGGTCATGTAACAATTTCATAGACAACGGGGCCATCCGAATACTCTTGGAGATGTCAGAAAGGGACTTACCCTGAAGTCAGTGAGTTGTAAATGGGAGGAAAGTAGGCTCCACTATTTTGGAAGGTTCTCTTCTCAGAAGCCGAGTAAAACTGCATGCCAGTATCTACATGGCAAAAGACAGATTGTCCAGAAAAATTCTTATTTAAAATGTAAAGTACAAACCAGAAGCCCACAGCAGTTCCTCAGTAATAGCTGCAGTATTTTCTGCATAAATCCATGAGAAAAACTCAAGATATGTCAGTGGCTTCCCAAGGCAGCAGAGTTCTGTCTCCCAGTATCTCCCAATGGTTGGATGAGGAGCACAGGGAAGGCACAGACCCTGATAGTTTTTACCTATACCTTACACAGGCCAGTCACATGTAAAGGTAAAGAATTAGCACAGAAAATGAACTCCATATAATTTTGGATGTCTTGAGGTTAAGAGCATGGACATTACTAGAGCTAAGTATTTTTGTTGTCCCCAGGCTGTTGACAACAGTCTGGTGCCACTTGCAGGCACATCAAACTTCACTGACTATTGAGGGACCTTAGAGGAACTATACCCCTTTCCACAGCTCCCGAGGAACCAAGAACACGATATGCCACAGGGAACAGAAGGAGAGATCATTGTTGAACACTTTCCTTTGAGTATCTGAGGTGCCTCATTTATTTGGCATATTATGTATCTTCCTTCATTTAGAATTTTTCCCTGAAAGTGTATGTCTATTTATTTCACTTCAGGAGGTCAGAAAAGGCAGGGAAAAGGAAAAAAAATGATGCCTATACAGAGCTGCCTTTCACCCTAAAATATTTCTGTTGAAAGCCTCTTCTGGAATATAAATATCCTGATCCTTGTTCCAGTCCTTTTTCCTCCTGAAGGGACCAAATCCATCTCAGCATCCTGTCACAGATAGCCAATGTATTTTTCAACAAACTGTCTTTGATTAAACAGTCTTCAGTAAATAGAAAAAGTGACATTTTCTATCACTGTTACCTCAGGTGAGTCTCTGCTACTAGGCTAAACACTGTAGGCTTCTCATGCTAAATCTGAACCAGGGAATCCTTTGCTATATCATCCAAAGAGCAGGCATCTAATCATGGATAGCCTGTTGCTATCAGCCCAACAGTAGGGTTATGCATTAGAATCCTTTCTGCTGCCGTGAAAATTTGAAGTCCATTTTGTACAAGGCTACTCTGCCAGAAGTCCAAGAAAATGTTTCAAGATTGAAGATGAACACTTCATTTTCCAAGAATCCCAAAACTGTAGGCATGAAAAGGACAACAAATTGTTCAGTGTCATGAGGCCCGAGACATTCTACTATTGCCAGACTCAGAACTGAAGATTTTTGATGAACTTTAAAAGTAGATGTCTTCTAACTTTAGGTACAGACAACTCGCATATATGCATTTTAAGGCTCATTAATCCCTAACTCTTGCTTAATTTCTTGTGTGTGTGACTAAGAAACTTTATTAAGAGAAAAAAACATGCCAACAATCTACCTTCTTAAACTGAGGGAGCAATGAAGAATACACACTTGTTAAAAAATTCTGCAGTGTGGGAAAAAAAAAAAAGAAACTCTGCTATGAAAAGAAAATTATTTGTCCATTTTTATGCTTCCTTTGCTGTTTCAGTTACCTGGATATGAATGGGCCTTATTGAAAAATTAATAACAAGAGCTTAGATGGGAAATATCCATAGGATTTTGTATATAAACCATTCTTGTCTAAAGGTCCTGTAAAAACAGCTGGTAGATATTAGGGACCAGCATTCCCTATACACAATAAATAGGTACTACAGTATCCTACATTGGTATCCTAGAATACTGTAGTAATATTGTTTTGGGCTGCATGAGGATAATCTCAGTACTTACAAGACATCATAACTATATTAATCAATGCTGATTTAAACCAGTTGTGGATCAGACACGGGGAGAGGTGGATTTACTTTAGTTAACTCAAATCTGATGTGCTACAATAATCAGCAGGAACAAGATGCAAATTGCTCAACCTCTTTAGACACCTCCACAGGTTCAGACTTGCTGCCTTCTTGCAGTGCCTGTTTCTCACCTTTGACCATGAAGGCATCCCAGGATGATCAGCGCAAATGCAGGCATCTGCACTGTGGGATATTTCACTGTAAGTGGTAAAAAATGAAGTAGAGATTCACTGAGGGAATTGTATCAGACTCATCATTTCTGAGTAGAAGTCCAGCAAAGAGTGGGCAAGCATTATTTAAGTTCCACTTAAACCTCAAAGTAGACAGCCGGAGCACACATGAGCTCACACATGGGAGCTCTGCACTTGAGATCATTTCAGTACTGTACAAGTAGCCCTTCTCTCCTGTCTGCGTAGGAGTGTAACGTGTACTATTACAAACCATTGTTGTGATAGCAGGGATTCTCTGACTATCTGCTGTGGCCAAGTTTCAGTAACCTGGGAGAGGCCACATGATAAAATCAGCCCTGACACATACTGGTGCGCTTATATTGAGGCTGATTTGGCCCTATATATGTCAGACAGAAGTTTGTAATAAGGTTTCCTTGTTCACTTCTCTGACAATCTGCTTCAACTATTCTCAGAAATAACTGCTAACGGCAGATTCACTCCCACTGTTCAGCTTCTCTTTTTCTTTTAAACTGAACCAGACGTGAGAGACAATGTAAAACCCTCAAAGTAACTCTAATCCATTTCCAAAAGATGCTTCAGATTGTACAGTAGCCCAGGATTCTGTTTTGAATAAACCCATGCTCATGCTCTTTTCAACTGAGTATTTCTAATGTAAGTGCCTGTGAGGAGGAGGAGGAGGGGAGAGAGGTTCATTAATAATCATGATGGTTTCAGCATTGTTGCATAACTCGGTCAATTTGATCATCTGCTGGGCTTTATCAGGTTTGTTTTATTGCAGTTTGCTTGTGCCTGTGCAGCTCCCATTTTGGGGAGTTGTAGTTCCTGGGAGCTTTCATGCTATCCCCACTTCCAAGCACTGTAAAGCGGCGGCCTGCTGTTTTAATCACGCTTCTCTTTCTCCAATGTTGTTTGCGCCCTGGTACAACCCATCTGCCTCGAATCGAGTGCTCCACTGGGGCTGCACACATCTGCCAGCCAGACTACCTTCGTACACAATTACTCAATCCACCGTAAGGCTCTTTAATAGGAAACAAGTGTGACAACGGCAAGCCTTTTTTCTCTCGCTCTCTCTCTTTTTCCCTCTCTCCCCCTCTCTCTTTTTATTTTTTTTTTCTTTCAACCACATAGTCAAACCGCCCTAATAGAGATGAAGCTTGATAGATCCACCCAGGTGTAGGTGAAATGGTAGAGCCTCAAGCGTAATAGATGCCGTGCTCTTGTGCTGAAGTTCAGCCCCGTGTCCTGAAGGGTTGTCTGGCAGCACAGAGATGGGTTGCTCTTTGCACAGTTAAAAAGTCAATGTGCTTCCTCCAGCTCACATGTATGACTAATTTAGAAAGCAACCTGGATCTAGGTGAGCGCTGCAGAACTGCCTCTTCTCTTCAGTGCACAGACAAAGCACAGCACACAGTAAGTGGAAAATTTTTATTTACTTATTTTGCTTGGGAATTAATTAACTGTGTTTACCTTTGAGGGAATCCTCTAAAGGTTGGTGCAGAAATGAAGCAGAATAATGATTGCATGCAGATCCCTCATGTATATCTTCCTGTTTCATTTTACACTGTGCTCTTGTCCTGCTGCTTCAGCCTGATTACTCAGAATATACAGCTGGGCTGAAGCAACTTTCTTATCTAAACCTGAGCTATATAATGATATCTGTAACACATAGGTCTATTTCTCTATTAAGGGGTGTGTCTGTACAATATCTGAATATCTGATTACTGAGCAGAAGTTTAATCACTTTCATTAAAAAATGGATAAATGGAAATGTTAAAACTAAGAAAGTTAAATAGTCCAAACCTCCTTTTCTTTTTTCTTTTTTTCTCTTTTTTTTTCTTGGGCAGTGGGGGTGAGGAGGGAAAGGAGGAAACAAGAGTTAGAAATGTTAGGTATTAAAACATCAAAAAGGGAAGTAATTTAATGTGAAAAAGAAAGCTGCATTATTTTGTTTACCAAACCATTAATTCAAACATACTGAGAATGTTGCCAAACTATAAACTCACAAGCTGTATAACTACAGTGACAGTAAAGCTCGAAACAAGAAAAGAAGGTTGCTTGTCTAAAATGCAAGAGGCATATTAGAACCAGATGTACAGAATCTCAACTTTGAATACTCAGTCTTTCATGCTTGGTTTAAAGCAGCCTTAAAATTGCCTTTACTTTGCATTTACAACTTTGGATTCGCTGTTAAACTGCACTTGAACTTGAAGTCAAGATTTGATCTTAGCACACACGTATTATTTGAGCCTCCTACCAGAGATTTACTTTGCTATTGGGAGTCTATTTACTACTGTACTGTATATCCTGAAGGACATTAACAAGCTTTCTGTGATGGACTTTCAGGTGGAATGTAAAATGTAAAAGAATGTGTCCGTTGCATATACAGAATGTTTTCTCTGAGAAATAAACACATGCATTATAAAAGGAATTTGCCAGCACCACAAGCAGATGATGATACACTGTAAGAATGCATACAAGTGTGTCTGAATTTATTTTCTGGAGGATCCAATGAGACAACACTTCTCACTTAATTTATTCTGAAATATTACTCAGGTTGGGGGCTGTTGTCAACACTGGAAGTGGAAGAAATGAGTCTGCACAGTTATGCCTATAAAACATTTTCATTAGTCTTCCTTTCTGCAGAAGAGGTATTTTCTTTGCTCTTGGACAGACAAGTATATATGGTTCTTTTAATTAGCCATGGCTCAACTGCTACAGTTATCCTTTGTGCAGGATAGTCATTAGCCTGATCTGATGCTGAAAACATCCAGTCTGTTAACACCGAGATTCTAAATACAGCAATTTAAAAGCTGAAAGTTTAGGAAGGTAAAACAATGATTCCAGAAGAAATATTTAGACCTGTAGATTCTAGCATCAGGCAGTGGTCAACGTGTACCCCCTACAGGGAGAGAATCTAATTTCATTGTCTCCCTCATTCATGAACACTGTAAGAGTTCCAACTCTTACACTTGAGTACTGAAGTTACTCTCTGGCTCCAACAACTGCCTCGTAATGGCTGGGACAGACTGTGATTAATAGAAAGTAATTTTCAAAGAACTAATAAACAGCATAACTAATAAATAGCAGTAGGCATTTTCTTTCTCTTAAATTGAAGCCAGTGGAAAATGGCTTTTAGACTTTAAAAGACATAGTCAGCAGTGGTTTCTTTCCAGTTACAAAGTGCAAGAATGAGTTCACAAAACATTCCTGCTTACTTTAAGTCAGCTGCATAATGTGTGGGTCTTGAATACAACTTTGCAACAAGGCATAGATAACACTACTACATAAAACATGGCCCTAGACATGGTAATATAGACATGAGGTTAGGGTACAACCAAGTACAGGTGAGGTGACAGAGTTATGGGACACATTTTTGTGTCAAACTCACATCTGTTGTAAAAATTTTGAGTGGTATTTCATAACTTGCTTTTAATGCAACCCATTGCTCTGTAAGGCATTTAGGGATAGGAAGAAAAAAGGATGATGACGCAACCAACTTAAAAGTTTCAATTTATATAAACATACCTGACAAAATTTATCCCCGTTTGCTGGTTTATTTAATTCAATAAAAGTAAAAAAAAGCATCGTGTGTTTTGATCATATGTGATGTGCTAGCTAGTGTGCTTTAACATAAGTCTTTATTTCAGATATTATACACTTGCATATAAGTTATAGTACCATTTACTACTTTTCAGTGCATTTTTCCAATAGAACAACTTTTAAAATATTTTAAATAAGCATCGTGTGATTCCTCTCCTTCCCATTTGTTTATCATGACTATGAGTTTTGAGTGTATGCAGGGTAACCACTTAACCTACTTATTTTATGTCTTTCACCATGTTTCTGATACATATGCACGCTTATATACACATATATACTCCCAAAGAATGCTATGTCCTATGCTTCTCCACACTTTGAAATGGAGTTTTGGATCTTTCAAGACCTCTTCTGTTGGCTTCAGCGTCCAAAATAATTTCAACAAGAAAAAATATGGCATTTCTATATTTTAAAGCTGAATCCTGACCTCAGCTACAACTCATGACTGTAACAGAGTTTTGGCTTTATGCATAAACTTGATTGTCATTACCCTTACCCAAAAAAGATCAAGGATCTGAAAAAAATATCCAGATCGTAAAGCATATGTTAGTCACCTAAATGTTCAGACTTAAATTTTTCTCTATTAAGCTCTGTTGGTTTTTTGTTTAAGTGGATGAATACAACCCTGGGTAGCTTAGTTTAGGCAAAGATGTTTGAGATTTTTTGCTGTACCAGTTCCATGTTCAAAAAAGAGCCCAATGTCCAGTTGTCAGTTTTGCTTCAGATTTATAATGCAAGCATAGTGTCTAACACATCAGTTAACTACAGTAATAAATATGTTAATTAATCAGGCATTTTGAAAATTTTGTTAGTAAACATAATCTTACTATACTGTTTACTAACAAAACCACTACAGACAGAGAGATTAACCACATCTTTTTTCTTTCTATAACCAACATTTCAGCAGAAGGCTTTAATTTCACTCCCACTTTCTAGTGTAGTGGAAGCTATAGGTATTGTATGACACAATGAACCCTGTTTTATCTTCTTTGATACTATTACTCATGTCTGCTAAAGATTTAATGAGTCTTAAACTGAAAAAGATGTAGAAAAAGTGCTTATAGGCATAACAATGTGTTACTGATGAGCATCAAAAGATTACCAGGACATTAGCTAGGGTTACAGGGAAACCTCAAATAATGTATGTTCCACAAATCCAAAATATTTTCCATAAGCAATCACTGATGAAAGTTTCTCTTCATCTGTATTAATATTCTTCATATGAAGCATCAATTCTAAGCTAGTTCAGGTCTTTTTTCTGCTAAGTCCAATGTGCTTCAGGTCTAGTCAGCAAGCAGTGCTAGTGCTATTAACATTAAAATCGCCCCAATCATTTACACCAATGCACTGCAAATTAGCAAATTTTACTTTCCAATGTTTTGGGTGCTTCTGTGACTTTATGTAGAAGTGAACACAGTTTGATTTTCATTTTTCTTACATTAAGTAAGTATCAATGCTGATTTGATGCATGAGCTGCTACTTAAGAGAGCGTTTTGGGTACTGCCATGGAAACTAAGCCTTTGATCTAGGAAGCTTAAGTCCAGTGATAATTAGGTTTTGGTAGTGAATGTCTGACACATACTTTTTAAATAAGGTTTAATACCAAGTAGGTCTGATTTAAAGATAAACAAATATTTTAGGAATCTGGATACAATAAGATTTCTTGCTGATGTCTATATTAAAACTAAATCACCTCAACTATAAAAAAATGTTTTTCAAAATTTCTGGTGGATTCAGACAATGTTATATTTCATGTCCTGCTGCTCTATATCAACATGAAAGTCTTAAAATACCATAAAGCTGTTCTTTTTGCTTATTTAACTCATTGGTACTACAGTAAAGAGGTGTTGATTTGTTGATTGTTGATAATTTTGCTCTTAATATATAGGCTTGCAGATGTTCACATAAAGTACTTGTATGAAATAATGCTGTCATTCTGATTTATCATTCTGGTACTTTAGTACCAGTTCGTGAAGTGGTTTTTCTCATAATTAATGGTAGGTTGATCTTCAAAGGAGCTTAGATGCTGTTGGAAGCAGGTACAAATATTCAGGAATAATGGAAGTTAAACTTCAGGAAGAAATAAAAAATCATGCTTTTCTAGAGACGAGCTGCATACTACCCTCTTTTTCCTATGAGGCATTGGAGAGCAAATGTTATTAAAACAAGCAGCAAAGGAGTGCATTTTAAAAGCAACATGCCTCTCTCCTTCTTCTAAAAATGTGAATTCACTTGAAATGATTAATGGGAAAGGCTTTCTGGGGTTTTTTACTGCTGTTCTTTAAAGGGTGATAAAGATATATGAACCCCATGATATGCACAAATCCCATGCACAATGACTACGAGTTTGATTCAGTAGCTTACACTCTGGTGTAAAACCTCAGAAAACAGTGGTAAGGAAACCATGAATCAGAATAATTTATTTTTCATTATTTTTTTTCCTTTAAATTTCAGAGTGACAAAAATATTCAACTAGACTAGATTGTTTTGGGTTTTTTTCCTAATCTTATTTTGGATTTACTATTTTAAATTCAATTCAGCTGTTATCTCAGTTTCTTCCTTGGAGTTAACAGCAGGACACAATTTTTATTTTGATTGGTTTTAAAGTAACACCAGCTATGAGTTTTGTTACTCTGACAACTTTAAAATTAAAAAACCTGTAAAATTGGGACAAATTGGCCAACAGTACTGCACAAAGGAAGGCCAAGGTCAAAAATTAGTTTTTTACATTTCCAGAATGTTGTACTGGACTTTAAAAGCTCCATGAATGTAAGCCAGTCTTTTAAACATCCACACAGCAAATTCACATGGTGCATGTCAGAGATGTGGGTCATACCTGTATAATAACATTAGTGTTACCCTCAAAATTTACGTTGAATAAAATGAAAGGCATTGCACAAGGTAATGTGTTCTCCATTGGAAGTTTTTTTACCCAGGTAAGTTTTCTTACGGTGCAAATGCACCCTTACCTCTGGGGAACTGATACATGACACAGTTTTAGTAATGTTGGTTTTTAAATCATTGGCCCTACGCATCCACACAAACATAGATTTTCTTTTCAATGCTGTGACAAAACTCCCCCTCTTGTTTTTCTAAATCTTATTTTATAAAATTCCTAAAGAACTAATTTGTTAGTTAAGTCAGAGTATATTCCTGTTCCATAGGAAGTCTTGTGTTTGACTGAGGGAGGGCAGTGCCTGATGGACTTATTCTCCTAGTAAAGATTCTGAAGAAGACGAAAGGTCCTCTATAAGGGCACAAAAGTTACAGACGAGTATGTCACAAACAATACCGCCTCTGTCCCATGCAGAGTCTTTCAGCATCATCCTCAAACGTTTTCCTAGTCCAACCTGCCCTAACACAAAATGGCGTATTCACCTCATTATCCCAGGCATCATGCTTTAAAAATGTCATTTAAGCAGCTGAAACAAAGCCTTCATAATATTTCACATGAATCAAGATAAAAACAAAACAAATAGTCATATTTTAAGGTCATAGTGTTGCCACGTGAAGACTTCTGCCTCTCCAAGCCAAACAGAAAGCAGAGGGGATATGAACAGGGCCTGAAGGCAATGGTTTTCAGAGCTCTTTGCTCTGTAGGGAAAAGCATATTTTGGTTTGTTTTGATCACCGAGACAAAGGCTCATCCCTAATAAATCTTCCATTGGTTAATGCACGGCTGAAAAGTGATACAGCACTGCGGTGTGGATGGAGAGGGATAGGATAGAACAGAAGTAACAGATAATCACAATGCCAACTTTATTTAGTGGGAAAAAACCCCACACTTAATTTAATAGACATGATGTTAATTTCCCTTTGATGAAATAAAGATTTGAGAAGGCTGTGCAGATGGCCAGCACTGCAGAGAACAGCTCTGTCAGGGCTCCTTACACATCCACAAGGGCACAGCATGCCAGCAAAACTTGATGGTCCATGGATCAGTGCTTCCACCTCTTCACAGGCCAAATTTCCACAAGCTGATGAGTGCATGTATGAGGTGGCAGGGATATACCAAGCTAAATAAACCCTGTTTGCTATTTCATGGAACTTCTTGTGGTTCATCATTTCTCCAGGTGACCTTACTTGGCAGCTGTTTTAGCAGAAGAAAGATTTAATGACATGTCAAGTGAGCTACTCTGTTATCACTGCAATGGCTCCCCTCACACCAAGTTTAAGGCACATTAACAGGGTATTGTGGGAGAGCAGACACAGCTGATGCCCATGCAGGATTGGATCTGTGAAAAAACCAGATAATGCTGTCTCTAGAGGGAAATTTCTGCCAAAATACACGCTGACTTCCATAGTGTGTGTATTTAGCATACGGTTTTTATTTAGCACCTTTATAAAGATTTAAATGTATATATACTTGCATTCATAAAAAAATATGTCAATCGCGCTCCACATTATTAGATTTAAGATCTTGTAGGCTACAAATTTACTTATTGTTAGCATTTATCAGCATTTTCATGACCAAGTACAAATTTGATGAGGGTTGACAACACCCATTTGCAGCAATTAATACAATCTCACAGAAAACACGGGTTTATGAACCTGATAATCTCAAGTGTTTTGGATTTGTTTGAGTTTAAAAATGCCAGTGGCTACTTGTCAAACTTCATTTGTAAATCAAAACTGTTTTTCAGTTCTACACCTGCAAAACAAGTGTTCAAAACTTGTAAACTTCTTTATGGATATATATTCTTGGCCTTCAGATATAGTGGAAAGAGTCCAAGACAATTTTTTATGGCTGAATTATAAACACCTGAAAAATAGAGTTTGAAATGAAAATGCTGACATAGCTTTAATTATTGCAGCATGAATGATTTTATTATACACTATCCACAGTGTCTATACATACAAAGTACATGCTCTAGTGTTCTAATATTTCATTTAAGAAAAAAGCAATTACTTAGCAGATGTAGAGACCTACGCATAAATGGGCTAAAGCAATACCTTTATGCTGTTTGAAAACCTATATGGAATGTTATTACCACATAAAAGGGTTTATACTTTAGAAGACTCAAAGGTACAGAGAACCAGCTAAAGCAATAAACTGCTCTGGTATACTTAATTAAAAAGCTTCATGTTACTGAAGTCAATTGAAAAACAGAAGGTTTGATTCTTTAAGGTAATTTTGTCCTTTTCTGTTAAGTGCTTATCAAGTGTTAAAGAATTAAAATGCTGTCCCAGCAGTTTAAATTAAAAATAATTTGCTTTTCTTCTATTGAAGGCAATTCTTTATGCTGTCAACCTAGACACATGTAATAAAACGGGCAATGTGGATGTAATTGGGTGACATGGTTGGATTTAATTTACCTTTAATTAACCAGAATTGTAGAAGAAGAAGGGAAATCAGTATTGAGACATTTCAAAAACCAATTTTTTAATGTCAATCTCTTTAAATAAAGCTGGAAAACTTTGCAAAAAAGAAAAAACAAACAAGAGGATTGCTGGAATATATTCCAAGTTTATAAGCACAGAATGTTAGAGTGGATTTTGACTCAGTCACATAAAAGACCAACCTCCAGGCTGGATTTGTTAGTGAAACTAGAAGGCTTCTGAGAAATAATGGATTTCTGTGAACATTACACTCTTTTAGTGATGCTGTGTGTGATCCATTTTAAAGAAATCAGTGCTTTTCCTCTGTGTTTTTTTCTTTTTTCTTTTTTTTTTTTTTTCTAAAATGGTGGTATAACTTCATGAAAATGCCTCTTTTTGGGAAGTCTAAGGCTTGCATGGACTTTCTCAACAGATGAGTGTGGAATGTATGTAGCTGAATGAAGGCTCTTATTCCCTCTTTCTTGAGTGAGGTCTACATTGTCCTTGGCATGGTTTGTGCTGTGAGGTGATTCCAAAAGCAGGCAGAGAACAGCAGTGCCCTGGGGCCCACTCCCAGGACACACTCTGAAGACAAAAGCCATGAGGTGGGTGGTTTGGATTTACCAAGCCAGGTCTGTGTCGTGCTCTGGGAACATCCACGTGGAGAGACCTGCCAGCTCCCAAGGCTTTATGTAGAGGGTTCAGCACAGCACAAAGAGAGCAGAAATCTGCTTCACCTGTAAAAAATAGGAATTAACATAGGAATTATTGCTGTTTCTATGTCTGCTCTCTTTGTTCAAAATTCTGCACTGTTTTACCCTCTAGAACATGTAAATGGGATCTAGTATTCAGATAACACAGACAATAAAAACATTAAGAACACATAAGGACACAGTCTGTTGATGGCTTAAAAGAATGTTTAGGTCCCATGTGGTTCCAGCATGGTTTTATGTCTGGAGAGAAGAACAGAACAGGTATATTTTTAATTACTTGGAAAGAAGGGGAAGAACTTGGTGGTAGTCAATTTTAAAGCTGTTTAACCAAATTTACAGGATATAGGATAACACATTCTGAGTTCATTCCTATTCCAAAGCTAATAGTCACAGTAGAATTAGAACACTTGATAAAAAATTCCAGATTGCTACAACAGTTAATTACCATTGTTGAATTACTGATTTTAATTATTCTAACTCCAGTTCCGACTATTCATTTTTGCAACATTAATGTCCATGTAATTTATAGTCCTTCAATCTTTTTTTTTTTTTTGGTCTAGAATATTGTGGTGTTCTTTACAGATACTGGTCTCAGATTAATTTCTAGTTATATAGCCTCTTCTATATACTCACCAAAGGCAGGTAAGGACCTCCACCAAATGATTAATGTTTTAGGTTGATACTATTGCCCTCTGGACATAACTCTTTCCTTCCAATGAAAGACCAGTAGTAACTATAGAAGGACTCTGTAATACTCACTTCCAATCTGGAGATGACTGTATTAGGTGCTTGATGATACACATGATAAATCTGGAGCTGGATTCAATATAATGTTATAAATTATATTGTCAATCTCTTTGTTCACTCTTGGAAATCCTCTGAAAGCATGGGCACCAGATCTGGAAATGACATCCAATGGTAGTTACACTAAGGGAAAAAAGTATAGAAGTAATTTAATTTCAGTAACTCATACTTCTTTCCTTGGTTTTGATTACAGCCCTTCTTTTCATTTCAAGACAATGAAAATAGTAATCCTATCAGTTCTGCTTGTTGTAGAGGTGTGGCTTGATTGGTTTTTGTGTGACTCACATTTTACATCAGATCATGTAAATTAGAATCAGGCTCCGTATATATAAAATTTTAGGTCTCAATGAGTTCATATTTCATTTAGTCCTAACCTTTTCCTTTAATTAACTGTACTATACCCATACTACATAATGCAACATAATATTTCAATCAATCTTTAAGCTAGTTTCATGAGAGGATATTATGTTTCTTCTGCATGATATATATTAGGTGAAATCAAATATAGTAAAATCCTATATAGTTCACATTCAAAATGAATATCTACTAAACAATCTAGCAATTTAACTTGTAACAAGGATGCTGACTAAATTTATAAATAATTTCTTCATTATTGTCAGAATGCAGGAATGCAAACCAGCAGTGGGGCAAATTTTCAAATACAGTATGGATTTTACACACACTATAAAGTAGGGGAGAAGGAAAGAGCAAGGCAGCAATATGATCTTAACATAGAAAAGAAATTTCCTGTTTTTCAGACAGGTACATTTAACAGTTATTACTATTTCACTATAGTCATGTACTGAAAAACTTATGGGCACAGAAAAATAAGTAAAGCTTACTTCAGAATACTTTAAAACAAGCAAAAATTTAAATAGTGTGGTAGTCTAATATTTCATTTTCCAATGGCTAAAGTGAGTGTGGAAGCAGGTCAGTAAGGAACCATGAATCCACCCTTGTGTTCCCAGTTGCCCCGGTATAAATGTAGAAATGTTTCTTTCCTGCAGAGGTTAATATCAGAGAACAGCAGTGCCATCAAACCCCTGGCACATGTACAAGCAAGAAGTGAGTCAAGCCTGAAAACAATGAAAACAGATAGGAAAGGGGCCAATTAGTCATATCATTGATAAAATTAAATATGACACAAATAGAGCTAATTATGTCCTTGCTCTCAATTCAGATTTTATTAGTTTGGGAGCCCTCGGAGGTAGCCTAAATTATATGTATTATGTTTAGTTTGATGGGATTTTTTACCCTGTTTGCTTTATGTCCTCATGGGCTGGATCCCCAGCTGGCACAGAAGAGTTACTATTACCTTCAGTCGGACTGGAAGCATTTACACAGAGGAGGAACCCCAGCTGGATTTGTTGGCTGACTAACTGGACCCTTGGATAATTTTTTGAATATTTTTTTTCTTCTTTTTTTTCTGCTTTTTTACATATGAAAGCATTTAGGTTTTAATCTCGCAATGTTTCTCTGCAAGCTTGAGAAAAATGAACATTAGCATAAAACTGCTTTGATGGAAAAAGGAAAACTAACAACGTAAGTCTCTGCAAAAGATGAAAAACGTAGCTGGGGAAAAAAACCCTTTTATTCTGCAGCAGTGCAAATGTGCTCTGTAGCACAACCTTGATCTCTTAGTTTCCAGATCCTGGAACCAGTTAAAGTTCGCGACAGTCCTTATTTAGCATGTGCGTTCCCACACAAACAGAAACACAGACAGGCAGGGGATGGCGTATCCAGATCTTGTATGAAGTAGCTCTCTTTTATTGTGTCTGTAGCATAGCACATGGAACCAGCAGTAATAGGTCTCAGCTGGCACTTTAATAATACTAGTTATAATTACAGCCCCGAAAGATGCATTAAAAGAACATTATTATTATTATTATTATTATTATTATTATTATTATTATTATTATGGTGGAGTTAATCACTTCTCTCTTGCAGTATCTGGAATCAGTGCATTTGCTCACATGCCCCTCACGGTTTGAATTGCACGTGTAGTGCCAACTTTGAGAAGACAATTTTCAGTGTTTTGTTTTCTCATCATCGTTTCCATGGGTGGCTGCAGATCTTCTTATAAATACAATATCAAATGCACTTGCTTTGATGACAGAACTTTGAATATCTCTGTGGGTCTTGCTTCTCTACTATGCCAATTTTTCACAAAATATGTATCTATATTTACAACTCACTTTTCAAATAGAAAAGTGCTATTAATCCAATTTAGGAGACATCCTTTAGCAGCAACATGCTCTTCCAATTGATTTACATGGTACAAAATGTACATTACCTGATATTTGTAAAAGGAAACTCCTATTGCAGATTTGTTGTGTCATCAAATAATGTCTATAACTTTAATGAAACATTTACTAATTTTAAAAATTATAATCTCAGAGAGAATTTAGAGAAATTTGAATTGGCATAATTGCAAAGAATAACCATAATCCATTAATGTTGAATTACTAAACAGAGGTCAGTGTGTCAAGTGAGGGTCATGTAACAGCACTCCATTCCCAAATCCATGCACATGACAGAGGATATAGTGGCCAGTCTTGTAAGAGACCAGCTGAGAAGCAATGACACATTAGAGAAATTTTAGATCAGTTAAAGTGCAATACTGTGTACTGATTCACAGCCACTGAATGAACCGTGGTTGTTGAAAGCATATCTTAAAACAAGAGAATGAAGTGAAGAGATGTGAGGTTAAATGAAAAAAGGAGACACATTAAAAGAAATACAAGGTTGTGTTAAGAGAAAGAAATAATAAGCAGCAGCACGGGTACTCGATCAGATTCCTTTACCCTGGGGCACAGAAAGAAAAAAAATGTTCACAGGGAATTTCCTTGCACTTTTTGCTGTTGGAAATTAAACTTTCAGTTTTTACTTCTATACTTGGTCAAAAGCTCCCTGGAATTCCATAAAATTAGTTTTTCCATGGGTTTCAGCAAGTTTTGGATCAGAATCTTTGAAGGTGAGCTCTGAATCAGGTAGACTGACAGCAGACAACTTCCTGTAGGATGTGTGGATGTGTGAATAGATGAGGAGGGGTATTCTAAGTTTGAGTGATATATACAGAGACAGAAATTTTGAGCATCCACCATCAATCCTGTCCCTTCTTTGAGCTATTTTATTCCTGATTCATTACAGAACTTTGCAATGAGGCAATTACATTATATTGGCTTTAAATAAACGAGGTTAGGTGCTGCAAATGGTATTTTTAACACCTGTTGAGAGTTTTTCCTAGCTGATCACAAAGGAGGCATTTTCTGCAGATGTTGTTTTCCTGCAAAATTACTAACTTAATCTTTCCATAATACCAGCAGCTGTAACAATACCATTAATAACCACTTGACTGCTTAATCAACATTCATTGGTTAGCAGCAGCTTTCCACAATGTTTTTAAGATGATTTAACACAAAGGTTGGCAGGAACTTTTTGATGGAGTATTTTTTGTGTGAAGAAAATCCCCACTTCTCACAGGTACTTTTGAGAGGAACGTGTCACTGCTGGTGGTAGTCTAACCAGAACCCATCCCCCAAAGTAAAGGGTAGCACGGGTGGTTATGTGGAGCGCAAATGTAGAGATAGAGAAACTCACACAAGATTTTTGGGCACTCGGTTCCTCTCTTTAGGATGCTGTTTGGCCTGCTGAAATTTCTGCTCTTCAGGTGACAGAATCAGAGATAATTTTCTTTCCACCAGCTGAAGGCCTCTGGAGCACAATCTGTGTTGGGTGAGGGTGTCCATCCTGACATCCCTCAGCTCAGGCTGGTTATGGGAGAGAGCAACTCATAGCTTAATCTATATTTATCATGGACTTTACACATAGTTTTATTGGTTCTGGAATTGGTTCTAGATGTTTTGGCTTGGGAATTTAATCCTTTTGGCCTGAAACATTGTGAAATGAAATCACTGAAGAAAAAGACCTGAGAATTCCATTACTTTTGTATGAAAGTGCTACTATGTGAGATATTTTTTCCAGGCATTTAAGCTAAATTTTGGATCCTTCAGTCTTTACCCCTCTCTGTTGAGGCTTTCTTTCAACCAATACCATTCCTAGATTGTCCCTTACCAAATATAGTGCCAACTTGACGAGCAGATGTGTTAATTTCCAAAACTTTCATCTTGACCTCTTATAGAAAAAGGAGATACCTTGTTTAGTCTGAATGTCTTTTGGTGAAAAAGTACAAAACCTTTAAAAAGATAAATAAATTTGATATGATTTACCCTCTTTTGTGACAGCGGAACATCACAGCAGGACCTGGATGTATTGCAAATGTTTAACAGGAAACAATCAGCTAAATGTAGAATAAGATCTATTTGGTAATTAAAAGGATGAATATTTTTACTAATATGAAGATTATGAAAAACTCCAATCATTAGAAGGAAGGTGGTTTTATTTTTTGCTGTGCATGATGAGCATAATCAACACCAGTAATTCTTAAATACCAGAATACTCTTATTGATCAGTGGAAATATTTATATCCCTGGTGTGGCTGAGCCCCAGGCAGCTCCTCACTCAGAAGGCAGAAGTGTAAAAGTGAGAAACGCATTGGCTGAGATAAAGACAGTTTAAAAAGTAAAGGAGAAATGGGGAAGAAGCAGAAAAAAACCAAAAGCCCACAGAGATTGATCTTTGGGCAGACATATATGTGACCTCATGTGTTCCTGAAAATTCAGTGAAAATGGCTGTAGCAAATTCTTATGCTAATTTTTTCACTTCATTTTTGATATTTTTATTTATATACAGATTAGTTTGGTAAGAAGAATTGCTTTAATTCCAAAAATTTTATGGCAAAACCAAAATTAACATTTTTCAAGTCATATTTCCTTAAATGTGAATGAATATTAGACTACATTCATAGACCCGTTAACATATCTAGTTGGGAGTAATATGGATATAGATTTTTTTAGTGGAAGTCTTAGAAAGCTTCCAAGATTCTGAGGGGATTATAGTTTTCATTGTCCTTGAGACAATTTAAATATTTTTTAATGATTGCAGTGCAAACAAGGCATTACTTAGTTTCACTTTCTGTCATCAGATACAAAACAGCCTAAACCATCCGTGGAAACAAAAGATTATGAGCAAATATAAACCAAAAGTAGGGTGAGGTGAAGGATGGACATTTTTACATAAAATTTTTGAAACCTAAGTCTGAAATTTCTTAAAAGCATTGATATGTCTTTGACTTTCAGAATTCTTAATTCCCCTGATCTTTATTCTCTCACAAAAGTTTCTTGCATTTCTGTAGCATAAGCATCATTCAGCAGTTATTAATGCCTAATTAAAAGCACAGTCATGGAGAAGTTCCCTGAAGAGCTCCTTTAGGGATACCAGTGTATCTGTTCCAGACTTGTGTCTCTTTCTGCTATTTCTGAGATGAAGATAGCTGAGTCACAGTGAATGCTAATTTCTGTAATGACATTGCCTCATGCAGAGGCATTCTCTCTGGAGTGAAGAGCTGACAGTGCTGCAAATGCATCAGCTCATTTAGAAGGACCTGAACCAGCATTAACCTGCCATGTCCTCCAGGGAACACCAGGTAAGAGGAAAAGAAAGAGAAAAGTCACCTCAACAGAGAAGTTGTTCTCCATGAAAACAAGTCTGCTTTTTGCTTTTCATTTCAACAATTTGTGTCAAAAGTGACCCAGGAAGACACAATCAGGATTTTTTTTAAAATTTTTTTTTGTTCTTATTGCGTTTTATGGACTTCACAGTCTTTCTCCACTCTGCCTCATGCACCTTCTTAATTTCTCTCTCTCCCACTTTTCTGGGCTCTACATTTATACTTTACTGCTGTTCTGACATATTTTGCACCTTTTCACATCCTTTTCTTTTAGTATTCTTTCTTGTGCTCCTTAGTCTCCTTCTGTTTCTCTTTATTTGACTTTACTGGACAATACTTTTCCTGTTTTCCTGGTTTTACCCATAGTTTATATGACATCTTGCTGTTAAGAGTTCTTGCTTTCTTAAGTCATTCTTTGGTTCTTCCCCTGCTCCTCAGATACCTCTAGAAACATCTTTGTCTTTCCAACTTCTGCTATTTAAAGCCTTCTTTTTGTTATCTTTTCCATTATTTTCATGCCATAAAATGTCTTGTAGTGAAGAATTTGCAGCAGATGCTGAATACATAAAATGGTTAAAGTCTTTGTTTTAAATCAAGGATGTTGGTATTACTGTAGGGGGAAGGTGCAGAAGAGACACGTGTAAGGACTCAAATCATGTCTCTGGACACTTTCTCCTTTAAACTCTTTGCCTGTTTAGAAAATGTTCAGTATTTACTCAATATTTGCTATGGTAGCAGTAACAGTAAGGGACATATGATGATGGACAAAGTGACTTTTTTAGATGCTCTAAGAACTGAATTTCACAAAAAATTGTCGCACAATACTGTGGCATATTACTTCAGCCTCAGGTGTTGATTTTGCCTCACTAAATTCCTAAGAATATGCTTATTCTTCCTTCCTTGTCCTAATTTCTTGCATATTGGTGTATATACTGACAGGCAGTTGCTACATTTCACCTCAGGGATTTCTGTACTTCAGTGCTTGATGAAGTAATCCCTTTGTCTAGGTTCTATTTAAAATCTCTTGGGATAAAAGGTAACACATGAAGATGTGTAGAATTGCACTCATTCCATCTAGCTGTAAAAAATTGAAAGACATGATAATACCAAAAAAAAAAAAAAAAGAAAGGTGCAAATTATAAAATTCTATGAGCAAGAGATATTAGGAAAAAATACTGAATCCTTTAATTCCAAAATAGCATCCATCCACACCTTGATTTTTAAACAGGCATTTCATTGGGTGACTCATCTGTAAAATGTTGAGGTCAGCAAATAACATTAACATACAGTAAAAATTCCTAATGGCCACCCATTCCATGTAAAGTATCAACATTTTGCTTATTGTATATGACACAGAAGGAGGAAGTAACACAACCTGCATTTTATTACTTGAATCAGATGCAAAAGGTTTTCAAAACTTCAAATTCAACTGAAAGCAGCTGTTGGGAAAATATCATTACATTATACCTTAAGCTACAAAAGCCAATTTAATGGTGACATTTTATTTTATTCAGATGGTTCTTTCTTTTATTCTGCCTAACCCAGTAAAGCCTGTGGAAATTGTATCTGGATGAAATCACCAGAAGGTGAAGGGCCCATGACTAAAAACATTCTTTAAAGATTATTCAAGGTTAGAGTCAAATGGAATAGCAGCACTAACGAGAGCAAAGGTCTCTATACCTACAGGAAGTAATATTACATCGTTTAGTAGGGCCTATAAGAAAACACAGTCTTGTTACTAGATTTGGTTAAATGTCAACTAAAGTGCTGAACAAAACCATTAGATACTATAGCAAACACAGGTATTTTGAAATGCGGGGATGTAATTTCTCCAAATCAGTGTAGAATGGAGGCTGCAGGTGGAATTACCTCACACCCGATTCACTTCCAGTTAGAGTCATTGGACCAGTTTAAATAACTCTTCCCCATATTTGACTAAATCATTTTTCTATCTGTCTCACATCTTGGATACTGATACATTCATCCTACTTGGGGACTGAGCAGAGCCATTGTACCTTTAACTTCAATAGGTATGATAAAAATCCAAGGGCAGTTGCTCAAGTCAGCACAGAGTTGACCCTGTGCCAGTGTTCAGCCCTTGACTACACTCGATTGAGGTCACTTCCAGGAGTGTGAGTGTAAAGTGCCCCTTTGGCACTTCCCCTGGCTTCTGCACTGCAGATGCAGTTGGCAGCCCTCAAAAAATTTTACTTCCATGGAACTGTGATTATTACCTTCCGTAACTAGTTTAGAATTTTAATTTTGAGAAGACTCTGTGACAATCAGTTTAGAAATTTAAGTTTTCATTTTATGGAAGGAAATACTACTCTCTTTTGTTTTCAGCCTGCTGCCAGATACCTTCTCTTGGTACCCTGCTGAACTTGTTACAAGAAATGCTGAATGCTATGTAATCAGCTATTAGGATCAGAAGAGATTAAAATATAAAACCAAATTAGTCCTTTTTTTTATGCTTAGGAGGCAAATCCTGATTAATTTCAAGAACTGAACCCAAAGGAATAGAAATGTGTATGGAAACTAGATATACAGTTCCTTTAGGAAAGAAAAAAAGAAAAAAAATTGTAAAATAGCAAAGCCCAGGGGCACTGCTGGATAGACAAATTTGTACATCTGCATCTTCATATACCAGGTCCAGTAATGCCACCAGCCTGAAAAGTTACCTTAATAATGAGATGATTCTCTTACATGCACATTCCGATTATTTGGGGCATTTGTCAAAACTCTTCAGAAAAAAATAGTCAGCACCCTTATTTAATAGAAAAATGAAGATGGGGGACTCTGGAACTTGTCAGGAAATCATCATAGTTGCATCTAAACATGATTATAACAAAATATACAAGACTGTGTGTATACGTACGTCTACCCTTATGTATATATATTTTCATCAAAATCTAACTTGTGTTTCAATATATCAGTTTCACTTTACTAGCATTCCATGATAAATAAAACATAACAATGAAACTATGCTTAATTCACAAAGCAAACAAAATGATTTGGTTTTCCTCCAAATTCAATCCCCTGAAGTTATTAGATCTTAGGATACCTGTTACTTTCAGTTTCTTCAAAATTCCCCCAAAACAACAAAGAAAATCTTGTTAGACTATCTGTTATTCTTTGTAATGTTTCTGAAGTTTCCACATACCTTGAAGTTCCTAATTCATAGTGAATAGCACCAAACAAATCTAACATATATTTTCTGGCAGAGGTTAGGTAAGCAGATATTGCAGATTATTACAAGAAGTAACTGTATTTTCCTACATGTCTTGATAAATAGCTGTCCACTCAGTAGTCACTTTCATACATATTTTACAATAAACTTGAATAGAACTGTTTTCTTGTTATGTGTCTACGCAATCAAGCCTTAAATCAGGTACCTTTTACTCCCCATGAATGAATCAGGAAAAGGACATTTTTACCCATCACCACAAAGACCTTCCCATACCAGAAGCTTAAATATACAGACACAAAGAATTCTGAGAAAATTCAGCAGAGTCGGTGCTATCAAAGAAATTTTTGCAAAGAGGACAACCCTCATTCTCCTGAGTAACAGTAATGCTGAGGTGGGAGAATTCTCCAAAAATTCCCTTTGATCCAACTCCTCTCTTTGCAGTTAAAAGTTCATTGCAGTGGGGTTTGAACTGATGGATAGATTAGAAGAAGGGAATCACTGCTAAAGTTCTGCAACTGTTATGAAACATAAACATTAGGAAATTAATTGATTTTTCCCAACTGGATTGCATATGTTGTGCACTATTTGAGTTGGCAAGGCATAAATAGGTTGGTCATTTTGAAATAGATCATAAAATTTCTTCAATTTTTTTTTCCATTTCCCATGCAGCATTCCCATTATTTACAAAGCCAGTGTGGTTTTCCCTGTTGTTTTGGAAGTCTTTGTTTGATCAAAAAATACAAAATCATATTTCTTCACGCATGACTTATGCATCTGTTGACTTATGCATATGTTCTAATGACTGTTTTAATGCAAAAAAGATGGAGTGAAATAAAAATGAAATGGAGAATTTGTGTGCTTTTATACTTCACAGTTCATGTCTGTTGAAAAATATGGCAACATTCTACTGTATTAAGCTAATTTGTTTATACAAATACTGCTCTGTGTACTTACTGCAAATGATGCACACACTTGTACAACTGGAAATGTAGATTGACATGTGAGGAAAGATTATCTTACCAAAACCTCTTCCTAGTTCAATTTTTAAGCACTAACAGAAAATTCTAAAACAAGAGTATCTCTCACTGGAGGCAACGTGCATTTGCCAGCTTTAGGTCTCACAGTAACGAGGCATTTAAACATGGGAACTGAGAAGGAAGGGAAATGTTAAAAAAATCTACTCAAACAGAATTTTCATACTATCGTTCTAGGTTGGGGGGAAGTCTTACTCAGCATTTCTCCATGAAGTAAGGATGTTTTCCTGTGCTCAACCTTCTTTTCAGGCTGTCTGGCACACCACACAGCATGTATAATTTGCATTCCACATAATCTACATTTGATGACTTTCATGGTATGCTGTAAAGCCCACCTTTCTTTGAAGTATTTACAATTATTGGAGAATACAAAGGGTTGTGGATTGTTAGAAGGGCAAGAAAAGAAGTTTTAATCTGTCTATTTGCTGGTTGTAATGAACACCGTTGTTTTACGTGAAGAAGGTCAAGCAGCTCTTTTGTTCATATCTATATCATTATAGCTGCTTTGCTATAAAAGTTTTCTTACAGCCACCTAGAAGCATATTTTAAAACATTATTTTTAATTAACTTCATTTTGGAAATAATTCTGCCTGCAGTGACCATATTTTAGTGGAAGTCACTCTCAAAGTATAACAAATAGGTTAAAGTGTGTCTGTTTAGAAAAGTTAGTACAAATCATGTGTTACTTTTTTATAGTTTTGCAATGATTTTCAATCATTTAATCCAAGATGAAATTACACAGCTCAGCTGGACCAGATAAAACTTCTAGGTCAGAAACCTCATTGCCATCAAGGAACAGAACCAAGACTCCCATGTTATGGATGATATTCCAGTCTGTGGGCAGAAGTCCGTACTCCAGAATATGTGCAAGGTGTATTTAGTCTGCACCATATGCTGTAGCAGAGTTATAAACAGATATTTCTGATGTATACCCCAAGTCATATATAGCTGTAGGTCTTAAAAAACTGATTCTAAGCATCACAAATCAAGAGGTTTACACGTGCCAATGGTTTGGAGAATGGTTTCCTGCCACACAATTCTCTCCTGCACCACTTGAAGATGATATAGTGGATGATGGAACCTGAATGTAACCCAGAATCCTTTCCACTTGGCTTTTCATCTCCTCCAGCACCATTGGGTGTCCAAAATGAACTTAAAATTCTTTGAAGGCCTTCCTGCAAATTGCTGCTTCCTAAGAAATGGTGACAGCTAGCAGTACTGTGCTAGTCTGGAACAAGGACAAGCTAAAAAAAATCTGTAATTACTCTTGTGCTCCAGCTTCTGCTGCTAAAGGGCAGATATGGCTTCAATATTGGTGCAGGAATGATACAGAGTTTGCTTTCTTCCATGTGAGGAAATCCTTTCCCTGGTGTTTAATGGAACAAATGCAGCTCCAAATGCTTCCTATTCCTATGCTAGTGTGGCATAGCATCTGGCCTATATTTGCTAATTCCTTCGTAAATCACAGACCCAGATTTTTAGAGGTTGTTGGGGTTTTTGCACAAATGGGGTGGGAATGTTTCCCTTGAACACTCTTAATTGTTTTTAGCGTAAAAATTATTTGACTGAGATCAGGATCAGACCTAGAAACTTGAAGTAATGAAGCCTATAGACAGCTGGCAAAAGCACCATTTCTCCTTGCACATTTATCTTACTCAACTTGGGGGGCCTGGGGTTAATTAGAAGAGCAAAAATTCTGTTAAACAAGGCTTTGTAAAGTAGATCTGCGTTCTTCCTGGATTTAAAACTCATTGGTTCTACTCTCTGGATAAAAATAAAAGAACTATTCAGCTCTTGGTATACTCATTTCGTCTCACCATTGACATTCAAGCAACTCAAACACAGCATGAAGTCAACCTTTGGTGATGAAACACTAATGAATCTTTAAAAGGACTGTTGATGTAATACTTTGCTGATTGGATAGTGAGCTCTTTACTTCTGTTTTCTACTTATATTCGTGCTGATTGATGGAATAGTTTTTTAGATTCCTTAGGAATCTGGGGTTTTTTCCTTGCTGAATTTTGATTTTGAAGTTTAATTTTTATTTTAGTTAGAAAACTGTTTCCCAGCAAGACAGGGAAATGGAAAGGGTTTAGTACCAAAAATAAGGTGGAGCAGCACTTTTAATAAAAAAAGGACAAATTGAGCGAGTAAACAAAAATCACCATGAGTCATTTCCTCTTTATCACAAACATTTCCCCACTTATATGGTAAGACTTTAAGCAAAATTCCCCACTGAAAATCAACGATTTGGCTGTTCAATTTCTGTACACTGATTCTCTGTGTCCTGTTCCATGCCGAAGGGTCGTTCACATCTTTTGCTCAGAGAAGCATAGTATTTCTTGCCTAACAAGAAAAGTTCAAAAAAAAGTAATAGTTTCACTTTTCCTGCAGTAGCAAATTGGTTTCATACTGTCAGTTTCTGCTTTGCTCCTTTGTAGTATTTTAGAGCAGTTTTGCTGTTCTCCCTCCTGGCATCTTATTGAATGAATGTGGATATACTCTGTTTTAAGAAAAGATCAAAATATGTCTCCAGTTTGGAAAGATTAGGATTCTGAAAGAAAATGTCATAAATACTTAGAGGTTAAAGAGATGCTATAGCAGATGTTTACATAGGTGGAATGTCTGCCATTTTCAGCACACAGACGCTCCAACATCAGTGAGAACAGCACACGTACAACAATGGAGACTGTTCCAATATCCAGGATCAAAAATATCTAGCCAATTAAAACCCACTGATGGAATTATTTTTCGATGGCAGCCAACTGCCTCACTTTGGACACTTGGAGGAATCAGGACTGTTTTAACAAATCAGCACCTAGGCAGCTTCCAAAAATGCCTTACTACTTATGAAATAATATTTATGGAAATGAAAAATAAATTAAAACCAGGACATTTTTTCAACAAATGCTTACTCAAGCTTATTTTTTCCCAAAGATTTTGTGTATGAAAGACCATATAATTTGAAAATATTTATATTAAAAAAAAGATGAGCAAAACAAGGGAAAAGTTCTGAATTTCTTACTTATTTCCAGTTATATTTTCAAGATGATTAGAATTAATACAAAGGGCAAATTAATTTGGGCCACAATAGAAATCCTTTTGTAGTTCAAAAAACTGCAGTCCTTTTATCAATTAAAAAGTCACTTGAGAGAATACACAACTGGACACCGTAAAAAAACATACTGCATCCATTCACATTCATAAATCTATTTCTGTCTTTGTCCTGCAAGCAGACTCTTCTCAAGTCTGATCATCTTTCTGAGTATTAGTCAGAAAATGTTTATCTTTTTTTAGTAACATATTTGCCTTCCCTTTGTTTTTAATTTTCTATTATTCCATCTTTTAAAGAAACCAAACTTCAACATTTTAATTGGATTCAAAAGTCTGAATGTGTGTATTGATTTAATATGTTATATTTCACTGCATGAAAAATATGATTTCCAGAGAGAAAAAGTCTTCAATCTTTTAAGGCAAAAGAAGACATCTTAAATTACAGATGATATAAGATGACTCTGAAAATTCCATGGAGTCTGCATATCTTTAGGAGCCTGTGTTTAAAATTAATTCTAAAGTGTGAGACTGAAGGTTTGGGGATTTTTAGCAAATCTCATCAAAGCATTGAAAGAATTCCATCATGTGATTTCTTATTGTTACATATGGTATATAAAACCCAGAATCTTTTGGTGTAATACTCTTAATGCTGAGAAAAGTATCTGATTATTCTCTAAACTTTGATATAGCCCCAATCTAGAACGAGTCCAGAACATAGTATTTTCTAACCCTTAAGGGGTAAGTTTTTATTCAGTAACTGTTAAAGCAGGAAAAAAACCTTCTTTATTTAAAGATGGTGCTTAATATAAGTTTAGATAATATAGGTCTTATATATAGCTTCTTCAGTAACAGAGGGTTGCTTTTGTTAATGCCTGAGGTTTTGTCCATTGCCACATGCCTGGTTTCCTAATAAATCCATTGGTATCTATTTTCAAATAATTGTTTCTCTTCTACATAATACAATATATTTTAAGCATAGTTTATTTAATTTATGGTGTATCTCAAATTACATTACCATCCCTCAGCACATTTTTAAATATCCAAGAAGTTATACTGCTGTATAAGTCAACTGGGACAAATTCTCCTCTAGTGTACATACCAAGAGAAATCCTGTATGAGGAAGTCTACATCGAAGTCAATTAAGTGGCAATCATTTGCAGCACTTAATTTTGCCATTAAACTCTAAGCAGGGACCATAATTTTCCAAATGTGAGTAGACATGCTATGATCAGGATGTCTCAGTTGGTTAGGGATTAATTCTGGGAGTTATTGAAATACAAACACGTGCTATTCATAGAGCAGAGCAAGAAGAATTTTTCTCAGTGAGTTTCACCCACAGTTAGAAATGAACTTCATTATGGCAAGTACGAAATCACAGTAAAATGAAATGCAGGGGTACCTTTCCCTCTCCCTCATACAAAACTATTACATTTACATAGTATTAGTTGAAAAATAATTTGTGTGAGAACCAACTATTTCATTATGTTCACATTCGTCACCTGCTAATATCTGATTCTCTCGTATGCACTATTTAAACCAGAACAAACCAAACATAAAACAGCCTGCAAAGTCCCTAAATATTCTTTTTCTCTAATCATGTGATAGATAATTTCAGATTAATGGCCATGTTAGTTTAACATGATAAAGTTTCTATACATGCTTCTCTACAAACATCAACAGGAGAAGGGAAATATGTGACAGTTGCTAAAGATTTATTTCAGAAATCATGCTTTTTTTTGCTTGCACAAATGGTCAGAGAGAGTGATGAGTGACCTCTTGCTCTGGGTTCAAGCCAGTTGCAAAAGGCAAAGAAAAATGGTACCACTGGTCACTGAGAGATGAACTTCCCATTTGTCAGTACAACTTCATTGGGAAAATAGGTAACAGCCTTGCTAACATCACTGACAAACTTCCACATCAGCTTTGGCCCACAGTACCTCTGCTTTTCTTACAACTACTGCAGAAATGAGTAATACACCCTTTGGGCATTCTCAAGGGCTAACTTCATTAAGCCAATAGATTACCATAAACTACTCCTGAATTTTATAATACAGTACTGACAAAGAAGGATGATATAGTGAAAAAAAGGATAATGAAGATATAAACTGTGGAGTAATACTTTGAATTGTAGAACTGAGTTAAGCCTCAAAGTACCAAATCCCTCTGAAACTTAGAAAACATAGAGACTTGGATTCAATAGTAGCTTTCTTTAACTCCAGATTTTACTCTAAGTTAAAATCCAGAATGTCAGATTAGTTAGATAAGTTATTACAAATTGATATATTTTGAATTTAACTCAGCTGTTTGACAAAGCCACTTACATCTCTGACTGTTACAGCACAGCAAGATGGAAGGAAAGAATCAGTTTCCTTCTACCATGGGATCCCACCACTCTTGCTTTCACACCTTCTAGGTCTTTCATCCATCCTTGATGAATTTGGTTCATATCTCTTCAGTCCTTTCCACTTTTATGAGTTCTGAGTTATTAAACTAGTAACACTGGGAACTTCTTAAACAGAAGCTATGTCTAAGCCTGCTTATAATAATTAATTAAGATTATAATTGTCCAAGACAGTTGTGCACCTTGTTCTCATAGTACTCTGAAACCTTCAAACTTTCTTCAGAGCTTCACCATTCAGAACAGTCCTACAGTCCTTGCATCTGCACAGATATATGTCATGACAAGGAGAGGCAGACAGAGAGGATTTAGGTTCAGTATTGTAGGTTGTTTTGTCAGATAACGACATCAGTTCTCATCTAGAGTGGCAATAGATCCATCCCATTTGCATGGCTTTTTCTTCTGTGAAAATAATTTTGTCTCTTTCCACTTCCCAGGGGACATAAGTCTGTGCTCCAGGTCAGTACAGAAGTAAAAGCTTGTCCCACCGTTTTGAACAATACCAGTTTAGTCCACCTCCGCCTGACACTTCTCTGCCTGTGTTCTAGTCCTTGAGAAGCATGCAAAGCTGCTCGGTTATTCTTGATTCCTGAGGCTGCTGGGGCATCTGGGAAGCCCTATTTATTCCCATCTCACACCTAACACTGCAGTCTCTCTTCTCTCTGTTGACCTCAAATCCAGCTATATATTTCATTGTGTAGCTCACTGACATATTCTGCTGCCTGGCATTGCCTAACAAAAAGGAGTCAGAAAAAAATTATGTGTCCATGACTGGGACTCTAGTAACATCACAGTTTTTGTGGATATACCTATAATCCACCATTTAGAATGACACTCTTCAGACAACATTTGCAATGAAACAGTTTGCTGCAAGATTCCAGCAAATATCAATGTAGTATCTAGAGGATCTGTCTAAACTGTCTGAAGAGGTCCTGCCTTGGGAATAATGCAGGAAGTACAAAAATCTCAGGACACTGTGAGCTGAACACATTAACTTGTTTGCCAAATACCAATTTGAAGAGAAGATAGAAGAATACAGTAGGATATGTTGCTAAGTTAGGAGAGCTTTATTTCACAGAATGACAGAGTATTCTGAGTTGGAAGGAACTCACAAAGATCATTGAGTACATCTCTTAATTGAATGGCCTGTACAGGGATCAAACCCACAACTTTGGCATTACTAGCACTGTGCTCCACCCAGCTGAGATAATCTCAGGGTCTAGCTAAGGTCTGGCTGGTGGAGCAGGATTCAGCAGCCTTCATAAACATGCCTGCTGCCATAAAGGTGCACAAAGCTGTCTTTTCTTGTCCTCAATCTGTTGATCCAGTGGGGGCAAAATATTCCCCCTTCCTTATTGGTACCTCCAGCACCCCAGGAGTCCAAACTGGCACTGAAGTGATAGCATTGAAGTGACAGCATTGAAGCCAACAAAGCCTCATGCGAAGGTTGTAGTGCTGGTACATAGTGAGAGAGGTGACCACATCCAAATGAAAACTGCATTTTCGCTCTCCTATTAATCCCTAGCTCTTCTTCCCCCATTACAGCACTGAGGACTTTCAATTCCCTGCTGTTTCAGGTCTCATCAGCTCCCTGACCTTGCGCACTGTGTATGGAAAGGCGACAAGAAGTTGTGGTGCTCAGCAATGCCAAAGTGTACAGGCTTATCTTATCTCTAACTGTCCCACAATATGGGACATGCCCTTGTCACTTGATGCAGTGGGTAGGAGAGAAAGGCTGAGAGGCAGCACTGGGTTGTGACTGCTCCTCAACTCGCTGCAAGCCTTGCAAGCACAAAACGCTGATGATGCAGTAAAACATTTCATGCATTTACTGCAGAAAACAATTGGAAACAACAGGGCATGAGAACATAAAATTTTTAGCAGTTTTATCACAGAATAATCACATGTATTACTGTACACCTTTATTCTGCCTCAAAACAAATATCTTTTTCTAGACCTCAAATACCTATATACTTAGTGGTTCAATATTAATAAATAAAATCATGGAAGTTATGTACAATTTTACTTTTATTTTTAACTCCCGTAATTTGCAAAGTTATGAAGCCTATATTCCATACATGTACATATAGTACATTATCTTATCAGTGAGTAGATAGTAGATTCCTTTTTATTTTCTTATTGTTTGGGCCATTTTGACATGTTTGTTTTTCAATGATTTTTAAATAGCAAATAAAAATCATAACAGACTGTCAACAAAACAGCCAACTTTTTTATGACTATGGGTCTAGAGTGATGTAAAAGTCACCGGATTCTTTTAAGGAGATATCTTTTTTAAATGCATTTAATTCCTGTCACACTACCCTAAGGTCAGCACAGGAAGGATATGTCTTCATTTGATAGCCTTAATCTAAATCTTCTTTATGGTTAACCTCTGATAGCCTTTTTGGCCTCTGTTTAGAACCTCGTATCAGACCTGTCCACTCTTCTAAATATACCCTGATCCATGTCTCTATTTTAGTATACAACCCAGAAATTACCTTTCAAGCTCTGTACACTGAGTTCAAAGATATTAAACTGGCAGGATCTGTGCACAAGTAGAAAGGAAGCTGCAGGACATCTAAAGACAGAACAATAGAGAAAATAAGTGATTTGTATTCAAAGGAAATAGGAAACAGTTTCAACTATATTAAGAGAGATAATTTTGAGAAATGTGCTAATTTTTTTACCTTTTTGAAGTTCTCTGTAGAAACCGTCCTTTTCCTCTCTAAAACTTAAAGTGAAGTCTGATAAGAAGACTTTTAATCTTTCTTTGAATCCAGATGGATTTGCATGCATTAATACTTGATTGAAATATGGTTGCAATGTCACCAAACGAGTTGCAAACTTACTCTCCCTACAACAATTGTAGCCTTTCTGTCCCTAACTTACCATTCATGAGTGAATGGGAAGTTAGGGCTTTTTGGCACAGTATATTTTTTCATCTGGCCTTCCTGAACATAACCCTGAATCCTCCCACAATAGATGTGCCTGACCACAGCCTTCTGTGGTGGTTTCTGGTTATGGTGTGGAAATGGTCACATTGAACCACAGGTCTAGCCATGGATCACCAGATAAGGTGGTATGTCCAGGTGAAGCATTACCGTGTTTATGTGGAGAGAAAACCACATTTCTGAACACATAATTGCGTCAGCCCCGTGACATGCTGATGCAAGTGTCAACCTGACTTATTACCACGTTTCAGGGCTGCCACATGCAGGTCATTCATATGGACACTCTACTATGCCATTTACATGTAGATGTAGCCTCATGAAAAAAGTCTGGGGCAAAGCAGCTGACTCAGCTCCATGTCCTGACTCACAGCCTTGTGCTCTGACTATGGGTCACTCTTCCTCTCTTCCACAGGTCCGGCTGTTTCTAGTTTTCCTGCAAAGATCTCAACCAAAACTCATTGAAGCAAAATAAAGAATCCCACCGCCATCTGTGGGCTGTGGGTCACTTCCAGACCAAAATAAATTTGGCTTTCAGTATTTGTCCTGCATTATTTCTTATTAAAAACACATTCTTCTATTTTTTTCGCTCTCTCTTCCATCAGTCTATTTGTTGTGCTCTCTCTCTCTCTCTTGACAGAGTACTGGCTGAGGCTGATTAGTATTGTGCCTTCTCCAAATAGGTCACTCCAAGAGTAGCACTGCAGAGCTTTGGACACCTTTGAGATGAAATTGGCAGCCTGCTTGCCCCAGTCACATACAGAAAGATAGAGAAAGATTTGTTTCCTCAAGATGTTGTCTGCACCAAAAATTGTGCAGAGTAAGCAACCTATGGTTTCACGCACACAGAAGTAACACTGTGTTGAGTGCTTTAAAGAGGATGTTTGGACTTTGGCAGTCTAGAAAAGTCAGTTGCAATCTTGCCTTAAGTTTGAGAATTCTCATCTTTACTTAGAGCTTCTTTCCAGCCACATATAAGATTTGTAGTGTTCACATTTCACACTGCATTTGTTAGGTACATACCATAGCATAAATCACCTGGAACAGAAACAATACCACGTGGTGAACTGAAGATCTCCAAAATGAACTGTTCATAAATGACCTACAGACTGTGGCTTGTTTTCTGGGGAAAAAAATTGTGAACATTTTTGAATTAGGGAAGGAACGAAAATTTCATGATCTCTTCATGAATACGCAGAAGGGGAAGGATACAAGGGAAGGCAGGTTTTCAAATTTTTACTCTGCTTAAAGTCGTCAAATTTATCAATATATGTTGCATTTTCTGAGTAAGTAACATTAGAAAAAAAGATTGTGTACGAAACAAAAAAATAAACTTGCTTCACTCAGTTTTCACAAGGGTTTGATCATCCATCCTGTTTACAAATGGCTATGTTAATCATTGCAATCTGAGAATTCAGTGACATTTTAGTATAAATAGTTTATGGGTCTAAGCTTTCCTTTAGACCTGGTTCTTATAAACACCGGGCCTAATTACCTTTCAAGTGTTCCTGTATCTTCTGACTAATGAAAAATCTCTCTTGTGGTTTACACACCAGTTTTTTAAAAGCCAATGACAAATAAAGAAAACAAAATTCTAATATACATCCTAATGTTATAGACATTCACTTATTCTAGTCTAGAAAGCACTTAAGCACATGCTCAGTTTACAGTCATATTTACATTTTTTTATTTCTGTTGAAATTAAGCAGGTGCTTAAGTGAATATGCAAGTGTTTTTCTGGATAAGAGTAGGTTTTTTAATGAATCACAGAGCTTTCAGCTGACCAAAACAGAAGTATCTTGATTGCAACAGTGTTTAAATATAGGATGGATCTATTACTGTGCCCCAGACAGCTGGCAAGCCAGACTAGACGTAATCAGAGTGGTCACCACATAAACAGGAAGAACATCATAGCAGCTGATATGCATCCATATGATTTTTGGTGGTATATTTAGATGTGCAGAAAAATAGAAAGAAATTAAGTGAAGTGACATAGTTTGGTGGGCAAAATAAGACAAAGAGGACAAGAAATACAGGGTGAAACTGGTAAAGAAGGAAGTTAGAGCAAATGGATAAGCAGAAAATGAAATACATTCCTTTCCAGCACAGTGAACCTAATGAGGGAAGTAAAGTTACATGGAGTCTGCACTAAAAGTTTTTAAAGCTGATGGATGCACAACTGTGGCTTCACTGAAGACACAGAATTTTTTTTCAAATAAGAATATAAAATTTCCTCCTGAGCACAGTTATATCATCGCCACAACAAAGAGAAAGTACAAACTTATTCTGGCTTCTTGTGTGTGTTTTTGAGTTTACACTTAAAAAAATACAAGCTATTCTTTGGAATATTGGGTACCTCTGTAGAATTTTGAAACCTGGAATTCCCAAGGCCAGCTGCTTGCTGAGATGTAAGATGGACTTTGATCTTGTTTTATTTATTATAGTTTACTTTATAAAAAGCATATATTTTTCTGAAAACTGCTGTGAACTCGATGTATCTGTGTTGACTCAAGCAAAATTGTGCTGATATCTACCTTGTCCAACTGCTCACATTTCAAAACTTTAATCTACATTCTCTTCAGCATGTTTCTTTTCTTCCCTTCAGTTTTGATAAATTTGAAGCTGCAAATAACCAAAGTTTCATGAAAAGCATCAAAATCCATATTAAAAACTTTATCTCTCAGTACAAGGGACCACTTCTAGGATTTCTTTTCTTTAAGTTCATCAGTGGAGGAAACAGTCTCTGAGACATCTCATCTGAATGTGTCTTCAATTAAAAAGAAAAATAAGTTTCTTCTTCAGTGATGCTTTTTGTCTTGGAGCTTGTCTGTATTTCAGTTCCTTTTCACTACCAGCAAAAAGATATTATATGTAAAATTAGACAAAAGTTTAATATTTCTCTTTATCATAAACAAATATAGGATGATATTACTTCGTGGTAACTCTCTTTGCATAACTGAAAGCTGTTGAAACTAGCTTACTTATTGAAAAGTACTATTTCTTCATGATAATCCATCCCACACACATGAATCTTGCATTACTGGACAGAGGAAATGATGAAAAATATAGGGCTAAATGAGAGGAAGGAAATATGGGGGTAAGAGAATAAAGTCACTTATCACACAGCACCAAAGAAAACAATTTTATTGTAGATGGGCAAAATGTTACTTTGCAATTTGACAGTGAGAAAAATTACTAATGACTAGGAATTTGTTTGTCGATGTATAAAAACAGTGGTGTATCTACATGTGAACCATGCATACAGTCACTTACCCCATTGCTCTGAATATTCCCTCTAGTGAAGGACACAAACCCCATCCTGCTCAAACTGTAGTGCTAAGAGCCTGGAGTAATTCCTTCAATGCTGGAAGAATTATTCTAGATGTGCTTTGTCATAACCCAACAAAACCTTAGACTAGTATTAAAAAGTCTCTGAAATCAGGCTTAGTATAGAAAATTTATTTTATTTTATAAACTAGACAGTTGCCAATAAGTGGAGAAGGAACACAGATTGCATTACATCAGCTGTGACATCCATAAGATTCAGTGTTGATGGAATGTAAAGAAATTGGTATAGAAGAATTGGGTAGCTGTGGTAGCACAGATTCTTTCCCATGGGAATTTTTCTCTTCTTCTCCCTGTGTTCTATAAATAAAGATAAGGTTTGGATGTTATTGAAACTGTCTCTGGAAAGATGGACAGTTCTACCTGGCCTATGGGCCTAGGGGGAGGTTTTGAATTGACCCAATCCGGAGAAACTTTTAAAAGTCTATATAAGTTTTAGAATTAAATAATAAAATCAGAATTCTGCCTCACCCGATCCAGTTTGGTTCTTGCACTCGGCTAGCGCTCAACAGCAACAGGTAGCAACATCCAGAGTTCAACAGAAACTCTTTCCACTTGCTGTTCTGCAGTACAACAAATTAGCTTATAAATCACTAAAATATCTATTACTGCATTTGCTCTAATCACTCTGAAAAAAGTGTCAGTAATTAGCAAGGCCAAAGTCTTATTATAACATATTCTTCAGACTTCATTTTCTAAACAAAGGAGCAGAACCCCAAAATTTTAAAAATAAGTTGGATGAATTTATGGTGTAATTGAAAACACATGGTCTGACATGGAAATGAGTCTGGTTTTTTGTGGTTGAACCCACTTGGAGAACTTAGAGTCATGTCTGTTTAATGCTAGATTCTACATTAGCATGAAATAGTGGAAATGGAAGTCCCATATGTGCTTAGATTAATAAATAGTGTCCAAATAGGTTTATGTCTGGCATAGTCAAGAGATATGGAACACGTACTTACAGTATGGGCGACATCCTAATTGATGTCTTAACAGTAAAACAAACTCAGAAGTGATTGTTTAATGATGCATTTACCCTCTAAAGCACTGGTGGTAATGTAGTCTAAGAGAGTGTTCTTAAGTCAGGTGTGACTAAATAGAGAAATTACATGTTTCATATTAATCCTCAGTTATGTTGGTAGAACAAAATTTTTCTTCTCTTAATAAAACCAATTCAGGCTTAAGGGACACTCTACAGTAAATGTTATAAATTGTGTACTTCCTGAATTGACTCAATTTATGTGTAAATATTAATGTTTGAGTATGTTTTATTTACATAAGACGCCCTTCTTTTTTTCCAGTGGAAAAGCAGATTACTATACCAAGCACAGAACTACTCAGACACTGCAAAGTGCAGACTGATAAATGAATTGGAAATGATGACTGTTGGATTTGACTGAGACCAGGAAATTAAAAGACAATATCTAACCAAGGCCCTGTTGTTTCAATTATGAATATACCAGCTTTGATTCAAAGTAAGGCTATGAACAAAAAAATGCCTATGCAGTGGGATTCAACCTCCCTTTTTTCATCTATTTTTTATGTAGACAAATAAATTTTTATTGTCATATAAGCAGGATTCATCCATGCCTTGCATTCCAGTACTATTGCTACCTTGCAGGTCTGTTCTTGAAAATATGAAGATTTTTCTATATAAACTGGACTAAGTGGATCTGGAAGTAACTGACAGACAATAAATAGATAAACAAGTGTAATTTTCAAGATCTTTTTGTAATTATGAGTGTATAATTTCACGTACAGAAAGCAGTATTTTGGTGTCTGAATACAGCCTAGGAACTGGGGTGCTTAAAATTTCTCTATAACTGAATAAATTCAGATGTATAGACAATTTATTGTGTAACACTAAAGGCACTGAATATTGCTCATAATGAAATTGTAGAAATAGAAGGTCTGCAAAATACCTTTTTTTTTAAGAAAGGAATCATTTGCCTTCTTCATTACAATAGATATATTCTCGTATTTTTACACATATAGGGTCAAAGTTTGTTTTCTGATCCCTGTTATAATGTGTTCAGAACAGTCCAGTTACTGGGAACCTCTGATTTCTTGCACCTTGTCTGACTGACCACCAAAAGCAAAAAGATTTCCTTGTGAAATGAAGCATTCCCAGCTGGACACACCATCAGAGGAGACTCTGGATTGTAAAACTGATCATAGTCCAAATCAAATACTTATTACTTATTTCAAGTGCTCTCCTTTTATGTGTCAACCTGAATTGGAATTCAAGTCAATGGCAAAACTCCCATTGACTCTCAGGAAAAAAGATTAAACTCTATAATGTGTATTAAATGTTTTGTTCTGGTACTCAGCTCAGAACTGCTGGGTGGGCTCAGGAATACATCAGACAAAAATTCATCCATATCAACAGTGAGAAAAAAAGAAAAATAGGAAAGATGCCGAAAAATCCTTTGTTCCATTGGAGAGATGTCTGTCATTAAACCAATGCCATATGAAAGTACTGGTAAGGGATGTTAACATTCTTGCTTGTGAGCAAAGAGGAAGCACAGTAACACATAAACATTCTCCCCATAGCACATTTATTCACTGTTTTTCTGATCTCATGGGAAGCATAATGTCAAGAAGAAGTTAAATTCATGGTTTAAGCGCAGTATTGATCTTCCATTATATTACCAAGATTATAAGGGATATTTTCAGAATGCCATTATGCGTTACTTTAATTACTTTCTTGCTCTTTTTATATTGTTGAGACATGAGGTGGGTAGAAACTCTAGAATGTTGCTCCCAACAATATAACCCTAAATGCATCCATGCAGTTGAGAAGCAAAAACTAGTCTTAAGATAGCAGTTATGAATTTACATATCAGAGTAATTTCACTGAGAATTCCAGGGCTGAAATCATTGTGAAAATGCAAGGTGTATACACACCATGAGCTCGGTTGGTTGAGCATGGTGCTAATAGCGCCAGGGTTGTGGGTGGCCATTTGCTTAAGAGGTGGACTCAAGAATCTTTGTGGATCCCTTCCAACTTCAAATATTCTATGGTTCTGTGGTTCATTATTTCAGCAGAATTGGGGTCATTCTTTTTCGTAGCAGGGGTTGGGGGGGACACCATATTTTATTTTCATTGTCAATTCAGATGACATGAGATAAACAGTCTCGACAATATAGAAGAAAACACCAGTTTGTCTTTGCCCAGACATTTCAATTGTAGTCTTTCATCAGTGCATAATTTTATTTATTTATTATTTTCTATACTGTTTCTAAACCAGAAACTTAGCTAGGTAAACAGCCTTCCCCACTGGCTGTAATAGTGAGCTACACTAAAGACCTGATTCTTTTAGGATATTTCCATCGTATATTTTATTAAAAAGTACATTTAAAAAGTTGGTAAATTCTGTTTTAAATGTAGAAGGATGGGTTTTTTCTAATTTGGAAGATAGAAAGCATTTGGAGAAATGAAGCATCACTTGTTTGTCCTTCTTTCCTTTTCTCTTTTCATCTAAAAGCTGATTTTCCATCCTCCAGAGAAATTGAGCACAGAGCCAAAGTTGCTGAAAAGATATTCTTTTAAAATGCACTTTGAAATTCTATCACCTTTTAGAAGTGGTGTTTCTCTGCCGGACAGTTTGTATGTTTCTGTCTTTACCTGAAGTTCCCTTATTCACAGCTTTCAAATCACCCACACCGTCCCCAGTGAGCACAACAAGGTCAAACAGCCTGTCTGTGAGTGAGGCCAGTGTTAAGTTGCATGGATGGTGATACACTGTCTTGTCATAAAAAGTTATAAAATGATAAATTCCTGAATAACAGCCAGGAGAACATGAAAAGAAAAAAAAGGCTTGATTTTAAAACCAGGTAAATGGCCAAAGAGGTAATATTTCTAAGAAACAATTTGGCCAAAATTATATGAGACAAATGTCTTTGCCTTATTTTTGCTGTGCTCTGTAAAGAGAGATGAATTTTATTTCCTTAAATTCTTTGTAATAGTTTAAAAATATGTTGACCAAAGCATATTTTGACACCTTCTGCAGGACTGGAAGGCTCCTCTGGGAAATAATTGCACGAACTGAGTAACCTTTAGCTGGACAAATACAAATACTCCTTGACTTGTGAGGGCTTGAGCAGATCAGGCATTACAGGTTTGGAATATTGTTTTCAGCAGACCTGTTCACCTTAATAAGGCTACTTTTACTGAGTAGATGTTGCAGATCAGAGGGAACATCTTGGCACACACTCAATAACGGCTTACACATACATGTTTAGATCTCAAACATCTTTAAAACACCAGGAGTATTTATATTGACTTTAGAGTCTTTTCCCCCTGAGCTTGCTTCAAGTAGTTCAAAAAGTATCAATAAGTTCAAATTTCCTTGACATTTTTGAAGGGTTTGTGTCACAACACAAACTGAATTTCAACAAAGTGTCAATTTTTGACTGATTTGACATTCTTTTATTTGTTTTTTAAAAATGAAATTAAAAGTTGAGGTAGGTCTTTGATACAGGACTGTCAATGTTACATTTCTCTGTGTTTTGTACAGCAAGCAGGTAGTGTTTAACACGTAAGTGATATAAGAAAAATATATATTGTTTCTTTTTTGACCCTGGAAGTCTAATGGGTGATTTAAAAAAGTATATATTAATATCAGTCAAGTTTTCATCAGGCCCATTTGCTTCAGAAAGAAAAGAAAGAATCTCTCAGACATGATTTTTTTTCATTTCAAGGAGTCTGACAATAAGTTTTGAAGCTTTTATATAGACAGCTTCTAAGGGTAGGATTAGGATTCTCTGCTCACTTCTAAATTGGTGGAAATGGATAGATCACCAATTTTATTCACCTCTTGCTTAAGCTACTACAGAACAAAAGCTGCCATCAGATTGGTGATGCAAAGGAAGGAGTTTTAGGGGGATTTCCAGTGACAAGCACCGTTACTAATAAATTGTCTCAGAATATAAAAACATGACTCTCTCAGGTGGTTCAGCCAGTGTTTGCAAACTGTGACCAAGTATCAGATTCCTGCCTTTTTGCTTAGCACTTGCCATGGAACAACACAGGGCTGTGACTTCTTGCTCCAACTCTGATTGCGCAGACCGTAATTAAGTATTTAGGCGAGGATGAATGGCAAAGAATGCCACTGAGCAATTGGCTGTAACCAATGCGACCTAAACTGATCCTAGATCTGGAAAAAAAAAAAAAAGGAAGAAAAAAAGAGAGAGAAGGAGGGAAAAAAATGACCTCTTGTACCCTCTTCCATGATCCGTGTATGTAGTTAGCACGGACTCCCCTGCCAGGCTTTTCATCGCTGTGCTTTTAAAACCATTAGTTTGCTTTGTAGTCTTAGCAAGACATACATTTTTGAGTCATCATGAATGAAATCTTAGAAGATACCTTTCAACATATGCCAGGCACAGTTAAAAAAGAAAAAGACCATTATGGCTCTTTAAAAAGGGGAAAAAAACCTCAGGGTGAAATGGTGCAGACGTTTTGTGGAATATGGAAAGTTTGAAAGTTAAACTATAATAAAGGGATACAAGAAAACACAGTTGTCTTACATAAAGAGCTGACAACCTGGATAGACTATAGTTCTAATAGGATTCTTTCTCCCTATGTATTAGTTTTCATCTTCTATGGTAAGTCAGGTGATGCCATTTTGTCTCCTACTAACTTGCCCTTGATATTCTTTTCTTTAATAAAAATCAGAATACATTACCAAAGTGTTGTCTGGGATAATCCAGCTGTTATGTGCTGTCACTGCAGAAATACATGACTGGAAAAATGTATATCTCAATTTATTTAGGAAAAATTTGGGTTGAAATTTTTCCAGTGAAAGTTTTATGTGGCATTTGGATAGCACTCTGTGGAACAGATTCAGCCTCCCAACTCCCAGGTTTCCTCAGTATACAGAGAGATGTGCCAAAACTCTTTACCTGAATCTGGGTTGCTGAGTCTAAACTTAGACCAGACATAGAACTTTTCTGATTGTGTTGGTTTTAACCGGCATATAGATAATTTTCTTCATAATACCTTCTATGGGGCTGTGTTTTGGATTTGTGCTGGAAAATGTGTTGGTAATTGAGGGATATTTTCTTTATTGCTGAGCAGTGCTTGCACACAGTCAAGGACTTTTCTGCTTCTCACTCCACACCACCAGCAAGTAGGTTGGGGGTGTACAATAAGTTGGGAGTGGACACAACCGGGACAGCTGACCCCAGCTGTCCCAAGGAATATTCCAGACCCATCATGCTCAGCATAAAAACCTCAGGGAAGAAGAAGGGAAGGGCAGGGGTTCATTTGGAGTGATAGAATTTTTCTTCCCATGCCACTGTCACATGTGATGGAGCCCTGCTCTCTTAGGAATGGCTGAACATCTACCTCCCCAATGGGTGAAGAAATTCCTTGTGTCCTTTGCTTGCATTTGCAGCTTTTGCTTTGATTATTAAATTGTATTTATCTCAACCCATGGGCTGTTTTCTCACTTTTATTCTCCTAATTTTCTCCCCTATCCCACCAGCAGGGAGTGAGTGAGTGGCTGTGTGTGACTAAGTTGCTGCAACAATGGTTCACGTTGACTATGGAAAGGGGGTTTCATTGCACTAGAAATCTTTTGTCAGAACCTTGAAGCTGGCACATTGTGAACTGGGGGTCAGAACCTTGCTACACTCCTATACTGAAAAACAAACAGGCAGATTTAAATATTTTAAATTCTACTTGTTGTCAGGAGTGATAAAAATCAGGTTCATTTTGCAAAAGAGAGAAACATATATACCAGTGATGGAGGTCTGGGGCACACACAATCAGAGTGGGAAGCACTCTATGCTCTTTTCATCTCTTTATAGTAAACAGCTGGGAAATGTGGAGGAGTCAGGGCCTCTCATGGTAAAGATGCTTCTCTCTTAAAGCAATAAACAATAAAAATCCTGTAAGAAAATAAGTAGTTGTTTTAACTGAAAGAAACACAAGTAGTGAATTCAGTGAGACACAGAAGCAAAGCCTTGAACAGGTTCATTTATAGAAGAGTTGTGTTGAATTTTAGTGTGTATAATACTTTGATTTCACTTTTCTGGTTTTATTTCCCTTTGATGTTTCTGTCGTCTTTATAAATCATGCTCATTTAATGAGTGGGAGGAGAGGAAAGAAAGAAAAGCCAAACTGCTTCTTCTTACTGTTTTCTACCTGCATGGAACAACCACTGTCCTAAAGTCTTACTCTGCTTATGCTCTGTAATTGTATTTGATTTAGCCATGTTAACCCTGGAGTTAAATACACTTTAAAAAGAACACCTTGGGCTTAGGACTCCTGACCTCTGATCTCATGCAGACTGTTCTCTATGCGGAATAAATACACAGAGGGAAAACATTTCCCACTAAGTGATGATATCTTTCTCATCCTCTTAGCCAGGAAAGGGGCTTTCAGGTACAATCACACTGGAGGATGTTTCATCTCAGTATAAGAAAGAATTTTTTTCAGTGCGAAAAATCAGTCTCTGGAGCAATCTGTCCAGGTGTTTGGTATATCTCTCATCAATGAAGGTTTTCAAGATATGACTGAACAGAATGATAGAGGATCTCATGTAGGATTCCCTTCCAATAAAAGGTGGGACCAGATGATCTTTCAAAGTCCCTTCCAACCTGGGATTTTCTGCGATTCTCTGATTCTCTTTCTATTTATGATTCATTTAGTCAGCAAGGAAGACATTTCTATTACAGTATTATGATTTTTCTTGCTGAAAATATCAATGAATTAAATCAAAACCTTATTAGAAGTGTTTGTTTCTACAATAAATTAGTGATTCTTTTAGGACAAATGATAAAACTAGGTAAGTGAGAGGTTAGAATAGAGATTGGACTCATGCCTTCAAAACCCAAATTATTTTTATGCAAGTGCTAAGAGAGCTGGAAAATGTCATTAAAAGGCTACTCTTGATTATGTTTGAAATGTGGCAATCAGAAGAGGTTTCTGAGGACCTGATAAAAGAAAGTATCCCTCTTTGACCTCAGGAAGACAAGAAGGAGGACACAGGGAACTACAGGTTGGTCAGTCTCACCTCAGTCCCTGGGAAGGTGATAGAGCAAATAAAGCTGGAAACCATTTCCAGGCGTGAAGATCAAGAAAGTGACCAGGAGCAGTTAGCATGACATTACAAAAGGGAAATCATGCTTCACCAACTTGGTGGCTTCCACAACAAGAGGACTGGCATGGTCAACAAGGGGAGAGCAGTGAGAGTAGTTTCTCTTCATTTTTGATAAGGTTTTTTTTGCTATCTCCCCTAACATCTTCACAGACAAGCTGCTCAAGTATGTTCTACACAAGTGAGGTGGTAATTGGTTGAACTGACAGGCTCAAAGTGTTCTTACAAGTGTTGTACCCAAGTATTGATTATAGAAGAAATATTGTAGAGGAGAAATATTGTTAAATTGTTTACTGTTCCCTAAGGAGATTGATGATGAGATCAAGTGCACCCTCAGCAAGTTTGCAGATGATATAAAACTCAAAGGAGCTGTTCATATACCAGACCTGTGCTGCCATTCAAGGGGACCTCAACATGCTGGAGCAATGACAGAAACCTTCTGAAATTCAACAAGGGAAAACACCAAATCCTGTCCATGGGAAGGATACCCAGTACACACTGGGAACAACTATGTGGAAAGCAGCTCTGCAGAGGAACATCTGTTGGTTCAGTCATACAGCAAACCAAACATGAGCCAGCAATGAGTACTTATGGCAGAAAAGACCAAAAGCCTCCAGGGATGCTCTAGGCAAAGGATTGCCAACAGGACCAGAGAAGTGATTGTTCCCCTCTACTTGTCCCTGGTGAGACCTATCAGGAACGCTGGGTCCAGTGCTGGCCTCTCTGGTACAACAAAAATACTCATTAAGTGAAGAAAAACCAGGAAAGGGCTACGAAATGATTACGAGGCTGGGCTGTCTGTCATTCAACGATGCTGAGAGACCTGAGGTTGCTCAGTCTGGAGACTGTCAGGGCGACCTTAGCAGTGTGTGTGAATACCTGAGTGGGGGAGTGAAGAAGACAGTCAGGTTCTTCCAGTGTTGCCTTGTGACAGGACAGGAGACCATTGGCATTAATTGAAAAATGATGTAGTGATAAACTGACTGCAGAACTTTAATTTACTTGCAGTGTAGCATTTACTGCGTGCAAGGTGGTGATGGGCACTCCAGTTTCTTAACAAATCATGCATTCATGGTAAGCAGGCAAATATGAGCACCTGGTTTACACACTGCATGTGTCAGAGCTGAGCTTGCTGAACTTGCTCTGTGAAGTGCATATAAAATTCTTCTTATAAAAATAACTTAAAACAGCCTGAAGAAAAAAAAATGTCCATTTTATTTAACTACCCACCTGTGAAATATGAAAGAACATCCTTAAATACTTTAGAGTGGCTTGCTGATTGTTTGGAAAATAGAAATTTTAAAGAGCCCAGCTCAATACTGTGCTTAACACTATGCTTAAATGTAATTACATGTTCAAACCCTGTTTTAATTCATTTTCAAATACCTCAGTGGTACTTAAATACACATGTAACTGTGCAATTAAATGCTTTGCTGAAAAGGTACCCCTGACAATTCTGAGACACCACGTAGTCCAAGATGCTAAATAATGCTATGATTTGAGAAACTGTTTGTAAATGTAACTATCAGTAGCTATGTTTAATGCCACTAATTTAAAATGCTGATTACATGAAAGATGGAATCTGTATTTGAGTATATTTTAAAATATACTTTTACTACTGTAAGATTCACAGTCAGTTTTCACTAGGATTCCTAACAAAACTGTAAAATCCCACTTTGCATTTTGCGTGGGCATTATTTCAGAAAAAGAATGAAGATGGTATAATGTTTTATTTTTTGAGATGTAGAAGTGATGTTAGCTGCTAGGAATGTAACAAAATACAGGAGGCAGTAAGAAAACAAGACTCAAAGTTTCACGAGAAGAAAGGTCTAGAACAATTTTTTTCTTTTTTTTTAGCCTGGCTTTAATAAACAAAGTGTGTGTAAGGTGAAGAGGGGTTTGTTACATTTGAATTTTTCAATGGACATTGAAACTTGTAATATTTTTCCAGAAATTAAAAAAAAAGTGTAAAAAAGGACAGAAATGCAAAAGCAAACCCAAACCCAAAACTCAGAACTGCTCACTCAACTTCATTTATTAAAACTGAAAAATACAAAAAGCTGTATTTTGGGTAATTTTTGTTTGTTTATTCAGTTCTGTTGTGGTTTTAAACCCCACAGGATTTAGGTGGAAGTACCAATCAGTGACTATTTTACATGCATTTTGACCCCCATCTTTGTAGAAAATGAAGTTCTTTTTGAAAATTGTGTTAAGTCATGCATAGATTAACAGAGAATGGATGTTAGTACAGTTCTGATTCCAGCTGAATTTTCTTCCATAGATGCATATGGATGTGGGCAGATGACCTGTGTGCAGTTCATACCTTCACCACTGCTGTTTGTGTAGAAAAGATTTTCTCCAGAGCCCTTGTGCAAAACAATAGCACAGACCTGGGCTGTGGATTAGTATCACTACTGTCCTTTACATAAAAAGCTGGATTACATTGCACACAACCTCTTGTAACATCTCAGCAATATCACCTGTAATCCCCTGTTCTGTTCTCTCTCCAGGAGTGCTAAATATATGTGTAATGATTAGACTATAAATATCCATCCAGTTGATGAGAATTAAACACCCTCACAGACCTGAAATTAAATTTTTTAATTGTCACATTTTTTTGTTTGTTTTGTCCGTTGATTATCTTACACAATAAGTCAGAATTGATGCCTGAGTTATGGGGGATGTGTGTGTGTTCATCTTAACTAATACAATATCAGGAATTTTATCACATCTGCTGTTGCCATATCTTTAGTAGCTCTGACTTTTTCTGTCTCACCACCTATTCACTTTTAATTTAAATTGTACTCTCTAGAAACTATCACGAATTTTCCCAGTGACATCAGTTGGAACAATATCAAGCCATCAAAGACAAGCTCTTTAACTTTCTTAAAACATTTAAATCCAGAAGAGCTTGACATATCCGGTAGATGTTTTCAGGTGTATTTTAAGTCTGGATTTCCCATTTAAAACTAATCCCACCTGTCACCTGACAAACTTCCTAAAGTGGTCCATTTTCAAAGAATGTTTGTGTATTTTTCAAGCATGCTAAGTACTGTTTGGAGTAATTCTTAGCCTAGGCTTGATGGGAAAAAAACCTTCTGCTAGAACAAAAAAAACTCTATGTATTCTGGATAAACATAATTGTGCCCCCACAATTATGTTGGTGAACAGAAGAAAACCATTGAGCTATGGTTTGCCATTAAAATTATTCATTTAAATGGGTTGTTTCCACTGTGTGCAGGTGGTAAACTTATCTCATATGTTTTTTATATAAGAGTCTGAAATAAGTGAACACTGGCAAACAGAATCTAATGGTGTCATTAAAATGATTGTAAACATGTCTGTTGTGGCAGATGTGTGCTTTCCTTCTGTCGATATACTTTCAGATTGTTGGTCAGGATCAAACAAATGCAGACTTTCAGCATGTCAAAAAAATGTCTGTATTCTAACAGGTTCTGTTTGGAAAGAAATCTGTTTCCTTCAGGCCAGAATAGCTATAAAATAACCAGACTGCCTGATCAGATTCAATGTCTACTCCTATTTTGTTTGATTAGAACTGTGTTCCCTGTATTCTCTGCCATCTACGGTTTCAGTTGAACAAGAGATTATGTGTTGCATCATTACGGTTTGAGGAAATGTTTCAACAGAGTAATAAATGTAGAGAAATATACAAAACTCAGGGCCAGGAAGTCATCAGCTTTTTCTTCTCTCTAAAAATGTTGCCCTTTGCTTAACTACAATTGCCAGCTTTGCAGTGATTATTTACTCTACTATACAAGGTAACACAGGCATGGCTGTTGTTATCCACCAGAGGATAGGATGAACTTAAACATATTTCCTCAGAGCCAAATTCTCCAGCCTAAACCAAAAGCTGATGGACAGCTGCAAATTCAGCAGAGCCATGTGCTTCCCTTCTGCTTAGAGCAGGAGCTGTGCTCCATGGCTACTTGCAAGGAAAAGTGCAGCTCTGCAGTTGCTCAATCTGCTTTCAAGCAAAGATTCCTCTGGAGTCTGGAGGCTCATGGGGAAAGAAGCCAGAGGATTTACATCCATCTGTCTGTACCCTCCCTTTGGGAAAATGTCTGTGCAGTAGTTATATGTCCCAGAGGGGGGATTCCTTCTCAGTATTTTTTTCAAGCCACGCCTTCTATAAGAAAGGATTGGTTTAGTCATCCAGGCTATAAACATCTGTTTATCCAGAATAATACTCGGAATCCTTAAGTGTTCACGGTGTCACTTGTACTAAATCCTAGTATTTAGGCTTTATAATTTCAAAATTATTTAGCTCCCTTTAGTTAGCCAAGGAACATTGCTGTAGCCTAACCCACCTCTTATACACTGACTAGCAGCTCTCATCGTTGCTCAAGTGCAAAAGGAAATCAGATCTTCACTTTGAGTAAGTGTCTGAAGCTCTACAGGCAGTGATGATGCCGTGCCAACACAGCAGAGACAGATGGTTTACAGACAGCTACAGTCACATGTCTTGGAAGTTAAGAACTTCTGTGTCAGGAATATACCAGATTTTAGATCTGGGGCCTGAATCTCCTGGCATCAGCATCAGTGGAAGTCCAGCACAACTTTGGAATTATGTAGGTGTAATACTGATGCCTAAGACAGCAAAATCCATTCCATACAGCACAATGAATCTTTAGAAATGGTAAAAGGCATAATGTGTCCCTTTCTTTTCAAAACAAACAAAGCTCTTTACCTAAAAAAGTCTTGGAATTCTTGACTCCTTTCTGTGTGGTACACTGCCTGAATATAGCTTGCTTGTGGTGCTATTAGATTGCTGTAGTTGGACTTGAGGCTTGACACCTAAGCAACCAATATCAGCACAATATCTCTATCCAACGTGCTTAGCTAATGAAAGCAACCCCCACGTTCTCTCAAACAGATGAAGCACAGAAGGTTTCTCAAGGAAAGTTTTCTTAACACAGTGTGAACTTCAGTTCCCAAATCAAATCTTTTATGTGAGTGCACCCTCAGCATAGATGAAGAATAACGTCAATGATTATTTTGCACATTAGTTCATCTGAATGAGAAAGTGGCCCTTTATAACAATTCGCTCTTCCTTACTTTCAAAAAACAAGTCCTGCCTCAGTTAAAAATAGCCATGCACAAATTTAGAATGAAAACACTTACCGTTACTTGTGGCTTTTGTGTTTCTCTGTTTACAACCAAAATTCCCAAAGAAAAAATGTGGTACACTTCTATATTTAGTAAATTGTTCTGGTGGAGAGAGAGTTAATGAGGCTGTCCATCCACCTTGGTGTTCAAATTGCCTCCTTGATTGATGATGCGGGGAGCAAACCTGCACCATGGGTCAGTGCCCAGAACAGCTCTGCACAAGAGACACATTGCAGAGTTCCTTGTGTAGGTGGAGGCAGTTTCTATCCCACAGCATTCAGACACATTAGATCTCTGCAGGAACAAGCTGAGGATTTATCATAATGGAAGTCAAAGTAGGTAATTTTTATTAATCTCATCTTGGTTTTTAACTTTTTTGCTTTTTCTTATGTAAAATAGTCTTTGATTTAAATGTTTGAAGCTCTACCTGTCATAATGCTAAGTCATTTAAGAGTAATTTTCTGTATGTTAACTTTCTCTCAAGCTACTGAGTCTTTTTTTTTCATTTTGTGCTCAGTGCAGCATAACTTTTTAAAATAGTACATGTCAGCCAGAGAACAACATAGCTAGAGGTGCTGAGACTACCTCCTCTTGGTTATGCAGTATGTCTTAGCAAAGACAGTTTATTAGATTTACTTTAACAACGCTTCTTTTATTGACTGAGTACTTTTGACCCTCAGTGCTGGGTAATTTCATGATTTTCTAAGCAGCAATACCAATAGCTTACCTGCATAGGGAGGGTTGTTGGCAGCAGCTGGATGATCAGGCAGGCTGCATTCCGTATTTCTTGTTTGAACCAGGCTGTGTCCTTCAGCAGCACTGACCCAGTGCAAAACACAGTGTCTCATCACCACTGTGCCCGCTGCACTTGCTCTCAGAATTTCTTGTTTGAGCCAGGCTGTGCCCTTCAGCAGCACTGACCCAGAACAATGCATGGTGTCCCATCACATGGAAGCCTGCAGCCTCAAGGAAGCTTCACTCTGGAGTGCTAACACAGTCACTATCCCTGCAGTATATTCCAGGAGCAGGAAAAAGGTGTTTGATGTAATTATGATCCACCTGAATTGTCTCCCTGCTAGGCTACCGAGGTGGGGATGCTGCTTTAACTGGGAAATTGGTGCACAGCTGAGCTTTGTTTCTGTTGCTTCTCTGGTTTTCACTGATATCAGAATTCTGTTAGTCCTTGGTGCCCTGTGTGATTGACAGCAGAGCAGGGAACAGAAGAGGGGGGTTATAGGCTCCTCTCCTCTTCTCCAGAACAGATCACAGCTTAGCAACCTCTTATCTGAGAAACAGATTTCAAGCTACTGGAAAAGGAAGGATTGCATCCAAGTTTCCCTGGTGAAAATAGAGTTGTAGCCATGAGACTGTTATGGCAAAAAACAGCTTCCACCTTCTCACACTCAGCTCCAGGCTCCTCTCAGTATTTCCATGGCTCCTGTGTGTGGATCCATAGGTTGGGTATGGCTGCCTAAACTCTGAATGCCAGAGAGCCCTGAGACAGTCGTAGCTACATGCATTGCTCAGACTAAAGATGCCATTTCTGGTAATTCGTATGCTAATAAATTTTAAAACTTTTTTTTTTTTAAGAAGTAAAAATTATATTTAGAATAGTATTGACTAAAGAATTTTCATTGCATATGTTAGATTATAACTTCATTGGCTATATTTTTTGAAACTTTTTAGAAACAGTTGTAGATATTAAAATTGTTTTTCAAATTTTGATAGTTGCTACTTGTGTTATTTTTCTTTTTTTTTTTTTCCCCCACAATGGTAGGCAGTTGAAAGAAGGAAACTGTCTCTAATGAAACCATGTTTAAATGAGTAAGGAATATGTTGCTTATTAGTTCAGGATTACCATAACAGTGAAAAGTCAACATATACACTTTGAAGTAGATATTCCTCATATGAATAGTATCATTCTGCTGCTGTACAATTTTTTTTTTTAAGTCCAGTCATAAAGGAAGAATTATGTGCCAAAGACCTACTGTTTGACTCAATTTTAGGTGCTATTGTTTTTGTGGTGGTTTTTTGTTTGTTTGTTTAAAGATTTGTTTTGGTTTTGTTGTCATTATTTTTTATGGAAGCAAATGTTGACTTGCTGCAGTCTTTGAATTGTTTTCTGCTTCTCTAATAGGACACTTGCCTCCTACATGTGCCAAAAACGTACTCTTGGAATAGCTCTGCAGGGATTAATTTAAAATTACTCTTATCATAAATTTAGTATTCTGGGTGCNTGTGTGTTTCCTTTTTTTTTCCTTTTTATCTTTCCAGGTTTTAGTAATCTTTTCTGTTCTAAAAGCATCTTTATTTTAAAAATTATAAATAAATCACCTTTCCTCTACAAAACTGAACTCTGCAAGTTTGGGTTTCGTTAGTGCTTTACTTGCATCACTGGAAGACTGTTAAGAGGAAGAACTTGCTAGAAGAGTAAACATCTGCTCAGAACTTCAGTAATTAGTGCTTATGCAGTTATGGCTTTGCATTTTACTACCAGGAAGTTTAGAACCTGTAATGCGGAAATGTAACACTCTTTGCCTGTCGGTTGCAACCTTCAAGTCAGATCTGTGTTGTTGGACTCAGCCCTGAGCTCTGTTGAGGAGGGAGCACTAAGGAAGTAATACTTTGGTCTGTGAACTTTCAAAGAAGGACAAAGGTGGGAGGTAATCTCCTTTTCTCTTTTTCCCCATTACTCCTGTGTATGAAGGCAGTGACTTTTCTTGCACCTCTGACAGAATGGGACTAAGCCTGATGCTTTGGTATTTTAAAGGGGTAAACTTAAAATTTATCCAGTATAGCAAAATCTCATCACTGGACACCTTAAAGTCAGTTACTCACTGTCTGATAATGACCTATACTTTAAAATTGGCATACAATAAATGAAAATCATTTTGTCACAAACCTAGACTGTAAAACTGCATTCCTAATAGAAGGTAATTTAAAGAAGAAGGAGCATGGGAAATGATAGGATATAATTTCAAAAATAAATCATGTCTAAGGCACTTTCTTTACTGAAAAAAATGTTTTTTATCCATACTTAGATTTATTCAGATCAGTGGAAATTTTTTAATAAAATGTGATTTTCCTCCCAAATGAGACAGACATCCTTGCAGAAAAAGCATATGGCTTTACAAGCGTTAGTAGTCATGGTTGGTAAATATTGGCATTAGAATAACAGGAAAGTCTCAGTAAGAAGTGAGGTCAGAGCTGGGTGCTCTGCTCTGCAAATATCTGAAGGCACAGAGGGTTTGCTGTCAGACAGTGGTAAATAAATGAAAGGTCATTATGTTCCTATATAAAGTAGATGACTTCTTATTTTTTTAATCAGAGGGGCTGAACCTACTTAACCTTTAAGTCTTATGTCATCCTCTGTTTTTTCAAAATGTTTCTGCCTCTTTACCTTATATTAAAACTACAGTTCTCAAGCTCACATCCTCCAGGAAGAAAAGCAAAGGGAAAATAAAAAAGTAACATAGTCTCTGCATAAGCAAAAGAGGATCTTTGCAATTTATGACCCGTGGCTCTTTGTAGTGAAATTTAAATTATTTTAGATAGTTTTTAGTGCAGGTATCTCCCCTAGGCCTAAGATAAAACTAGTGTCCCCTTTTGGGGAAGGCTCCTGCTGGTGCAGTCTGTGGTGCATAGAGCGGGAGCAGACACAACACAAGTTCTCAATATTATGGTAGAATAGGCGCAGTGGATGGAAATATTCTCAGAAAGGACACTTGGAACCATGAAAAAAGCTCAAAGGATTTATACATACACAGTGCCTTTGCCATACACACCCCACATATAATGTCCTGTAATTTCCTCTCTCCTGTCCCCTCCCAAATTATGTGCAGAAACATCTAATAAACTGTCTTGCTAAGACATACTGCATAACCAAGGCCTATGGATGAGAGAGAAACAGCATTAAGAAGAATATTCTGTGTTGATGCTTATGTGGACTTAACTTTTCAGAAGGAATGACCTCAGCCTCATTCCTCAAGGCTTCCCTTCTCTACAGTCCAAGAATCTGAGTCAAAATTGCTGGGACTTAAATGCCAAACTAATCTAATTTAATACTTTTAGCAATAGCTTGAGTCATGCTCTGAATGCTCTGCCTTGCTTCATTTAATTAAAAAAACAACACAAGGCAAAAATAATACAAAAGCAAGGCTGCCAAAGCCTGCAGTCTGCTTGTTTTCCAAGTAAGATTTGTTTACCAACTTTATTCTTTATATAGAGGACAGTTAAGCTGTTTTCACTTACTCATTTCTTATACTACCACCTCACCCAAGCTAAAGGCTATGAACTCTGCATTTCTTCCAACCAAAGGCGGCAAATGGTAGTTAATAATATATCACTGTTTCAACCAAATACTTTGTTTATTTAATTAAGTCCTATAGCAATATTAACATACCAGAACAGCAATGCAGAATCTTTGTATTTGTATGTCTGTTTGCATGGAAGAATTAACAAAAGAACAGCAAGACTAAAACATAGGCAAGTAGTCTAGTAGGTTATATCTTTTAGCTTTATTCTTTGAGCACTGAGGAGGTCACAACTCCAGNAAAGATTTGTTTTGGTTTTGTTGTCATTATTTTTTATGGAAGCAAATGTTGACTTGCTGCAGTCTTTGAATTGTTTTCTGCTTCTCTAATAGGACACTTGCCTCCTACATGTGCCAAAAACGTACTCTTGGAATAGCTCTGCAGGGATTAATTTAAAATTACTCTTATCATAAATTTAGTATTCTGGGTGCACGCTATTTTCTTAATTTTAGTCATACCCAGCAAATGATTCTATTAGTGTAATCCTGATTTCAATATTATCTTTTTTAGTGTTTGGAATATATTAACTTCTGCATTTGTTAACGGTGAAAAGAGCAACAGTAGTATATTAGACATAAAAAACACTGGTCTTCAACAGAGTAAGATGAACACTGATGTGCTGGTATGGCTGAAGAGTCAGTGGTTAAATGAAACAGAGTTTCCCGTCATGGTCACTGATGTTGATGAGTCTTTTTGGTTTGGGTTTTTTGTTATTTTGGTTGGTTGGTTGTTCTTTTTCGGGGGG
>VZTH01018008.1:78296-210297 GCA_013397815.1 Aleadryas rufinucha
AAAAAAAAAAAAAAAAAAAGGAAGGAACGAGCCATGAAATTCTTATTTATAAATAAGTTCTCCCTTCAACTGCTTCTTTGTGAAACATGTTGGACCTTCATTCTTTTCTTGGTGTACCCAGGCCCTGCTAAAAATGAGGAAGGAATTAAGGCAAGTGCTTTCTGCTGCTAACAAGATTTCCTCGAAATGGGAGGTTTTGGAAGAACACAGGTATGGGCTCATATGACTGTGCTTTATGCCCAAATGGAGGTGTTTTGAACTCTTTAGATGTCCTGATGTCATGTTCTCAGGACATCCAGATGCAGGGTTTGGATCTATGAAGCAAGACCACATGCTCAAGAGACAGACATCCTCCAGGCCTTGAAGAGGACAGATTTCCTCACCATGTTTTGCTGTTCTATTGCCCAATACACTGTGCATTGCAGAGCCCACTCTCAGCTGCCAAAATGTCTCTGTTGACTAAGACAAACTTGGGAGGCCATCTGTGAAGTCTATTCACAGGACTAGGCATCTATATTTAGGGATTGTCACACTTATGAGTGTAGAAAAACATAGGGGTTTTGGGTTTGTTTTAGTGTTGGTCAGGTGGATCAGGAATTTACCTTAACTTTTTAACCAGGTTGAACAAATATTCTTCTATCTTAATAAATAACAGGAGATTTAAATACTGTTTCCTTTCGTTGCTAAAATCCCGTTCCAAGGAATTTGGAAAAAATACAGCTCCCCAAAAATGATATCTTTTATAAAATTGTAGGACTTGATCAAAATTTCTTGATTGTTCTTTAATTTTTCCAATATATGCCAGGTTTTAATGTTCTTTGGAATAATTTTTGATAGTTTGAAACAGTCCTTTTCAAGCTGGAAAAAAAATAGAAATAAGATAAAAAAGTATATGGACATCTCACTGAAATGAAAAGCACTTTCCATCTTCCCAAAACCTGTCTGTCAACACAGAAGAAATATGCAAAAAATGTGAGACAAACAAGCCATATGTTTTGCTTTTCATGCATCTGGCAAAAATGTGATTTCTTTTGCCATGTTTCTCCTGTGATGAGAATTAGTTTCACAAAACTGACATCACATATTTCCTCTCATTTCTTTCTGAGTCCCCATATTTATCTAAATCCTATTCTACACTGTCCTATTTTTGGTGTCCTGGTGCATTGCCTCTAAGTTCATCAGAAAATTAAACTGCTCCATGACATTGCTAAAATTGCAGGAGTCTTTAATCCAGTGGAAAATTTAATTAGATCTAAGGGCTGAACTTGTAAGAAAAATAGTATAACAGCTCAATAGGGTGGTTTATTAATAACCTAGGTATTGCTCTTCATCATAATGAGACTTTTAGGATACCTTGCTGAAAGATATTTACTGGTTCAATCACAAATTTTAGGCACACTGCAAAATCATTGGCCTAATTCTTCTGCTTATGATGTGAGAGTTTAAAATGGATAACAGTAGTGGTCTCTACTGGTCTTGAAATAAAATATAATATAATATAATAAAATGTCTCCAAAATTCCTTCAGAAAAATTAGATCATGCCTGATCCTCTTTGATTGCTACTTCCTACCTGAAATGTAGGAAACACATTTTTATTTACATAGTCCAGTAGCAATGTGTTCATTCCCTCACTTGTTTCTTCTTTCATACCTTTGGTATCACACTAATTTCTTACTTTTCCTAGTTTCAGTGCTCAGTGTCCTCAGACATAGGATTTATTTCACTCTGTTCTACTCCACTATCATGGTTTAACCCCAGCTTGAACTTAACCCCACACATGCACTCATTCATCCTCCTCTGGTGGAATGGGAGAGAGAATCAGAAGAGTAAGAGTGTAAAAGTTGTGAGCTGAGATTAAGACAGTTCAATATGTAAAGCAAAAACTGGACTCACAAGCAAAGCAGAGCAAGGAATTCATTCTCCACTTTCCATGGGCAGGCAGGTGTTTAGCCATCCCCAGGAAAACAGGGCTCCATTATCACATGTAACAGTGACTTGGGAAGACAAATGACATAACTGAATATCCCTTCCCTTCCTTCTTTTTCCACTGTTTTTATATGCCAAACATGACTCCATGTGGTCTGGAACATTCCTTTGGTCAGTTGGGGTCAGTTGTCCTGGCTGTGTCCCTCCCAGCTCTTCACGCACCCCCAGCTTACTTGCTGGTGGGGTGAGGTGAGGAGCAGCAAAGGCCTTGAGCAGTGTGTAAGATCTGCTCAGAAATAACAAAAAAACCTGTTTCTTGCACAAATCGAAAAAGTAGTCCCATACAAATTGTGGTACACAATTTAAAAAAATTTCTTAATCTTTATTCCTTGAATAGACTCCAAAACATATCACTAACAGTAAATATATCTTCATTTTATTTTAAATATAAATTAATAACCACAGTTATAGTAATTATAGAGAGAGTAACTCTACATGGCAAAGCAAGTTATAGTATTTTTTTGGATTCAGTTAGATGGATAACTTTAGAACCCAGCCACAATATTGCTAGGCTGTTCTTACAAACTCCTATTATCCTGTTCTATATCATCTGTTCATACCATATGCTTGCAAAACATTCATAGTTCAGAAATTTTAGGTTGACTACCTCTGAATTGAGCATGTTTGCAAATATTTGTAAGACAGAAACTTAATTTTAAATGCAAAAATTTTCACACTATGAAGCTTTCTTCCTTCAGAGCAAAAGCTTCTGGGCACTCAATCAAGAAATTAACTAAAACAACATTTTCAAAATTGTTATAGCCCAAATAAAATGAAAAAAAAAATTAAAGAAGCACATAAAGAAATAAATTGTTTTTGTTGACTAAAGTGGCACCACGTGTGGAGGATGAAATAACTCAAACAGAGATTTCTTTCTGTTTCCAGGTCCTCTGTATATCATCTAACCATTTGCCACACACAAACAGCCCACAGTTTTGGCTTGCAAAATTGCCAGACTATTTGGTGCAATCCTGAGGGCTCAACTCAAAACCAAAGCACTTTTATTTCACAGAATATCAACAAGCAGAATCTGGTGCCAAGGGCTCAATTCTCAGTTATAATAAAATGGTATCATCTCATTGATTTCAAAGGAGGTGTGCCAGTTTATGCCAGAAGAAAACATGATCCATTATTAATAATGAAAACACAATTATAAACTCCACAATAGTATTCTGTAAATTTACTGATTTCTGATAGAAGTCTAGTATGTAATTTAAATGAAAGCCTCCAAAACTTCATGCTGGTATACCTCAAACCTATATCCTTTGGATCCTAAAATTTTCTTTGATAATCTAAAGAGTTGGAACAGCTAAAATCTGAAAAAGTGCATTGAATACATAAACTATCAACACATAATCACTAAATTAATGCTTGCTATAAATAAACTCATCCTGATAATTCTTACTTAAGGAAATTGATTTTTTTTTCTTACCAGCTCTTAGAGTCAGAGTATCATCAAGGATGGAAAAGACCTCTAAGATCATCAAGTCCAATCATTAACCCAGCACTGCCGTGTTCACCACTAAACTGTGTCCCCAAGTGCCACATCCACACACCTTTTCTACACTTCCAGGGATCACCATTTTCCTGGCCAGCCTATTCCAATGCCTGACCATCTTTCCAGTGAATAAGTTTCTCCTAATATGCATTCTAAACCTCCCTGTCACAATTTGAAGCCACTTCCTCTCTTCCTGTCACTTGTTACCTAGGAGAAGAGACCAATACCCATAGGTAGAGTTCATTCAGTCAGAGAAGAAATGGGGAAATGACCCTACTTTTTTCATCAGACACAGTGAGACTGTAGATGTCTGGCTAAACCTGCTACCTGGTTTGTTTACAGCTACATTTTGAGGAGGTGAATCCAAGGCTTTGGCGAAAGAACAATCTCACAGTGATCCCTGATGCATATCATTAAGTTGTGGACAAATGAGGCTCCAAATTTACTTGGGAAGAGAAAAATTATTTCGGTTATTAATCTTACTCTCCCATTCTCTTCTCTACTTCTCAATATTGTAATTGTAATTATACTTTTTATGAAATTATTGTGCTATTTATTGCACTTATGATCTTGGTTTTAGTTTGCCTTACATATTTATTTTTATTATTATAACTAAAGAACTGTACAATCAATGAATTCATATTGCTAGAATACCCACAGACCGTACTCAAAACTTGGACCACATACAATTACGTAAAATGCAGCAATCATACTAGAATAGACGGAATGCATCTGATTTGAAATGCAAGACATCTACTAGCTTGAGATAAGGTTGGCTGGTATCAAATATTTTCTGAACTATGTAAAAATACATTGTTTTCTACTTCTTCCCCTTAAATTCAGCAGAAAATAACCACAAGGGTTATAAAGTGTACATCTGAGCCATTTGTTCACATCTGTGCCTTGTCCCGAAGAGTGTTTTGGGTATACAAAACTGCCCAAGATTGTTTTCATTATATTTATTTTGGAAAACCAACCCTTCATCGTGACAGTGTTACAGGAGAACCAGAACAATAATTCCATCCTGAGCTCCATGTTGTGGAAACCAGGTGGTTTAGAACTTTTATAAAATCAAAGTTGTGCTGCCATTAGTTTGATCATAACAAACACTGACATGTCTTTGCTTTCTCTACTTTTATCTCAGTAAATTCTGACACTACTCATTGTTTGTGAACCTCCTTAGTGAACAGATTTGTTTTTACCAATAGCCTGCCATGTGGACTCTAAGTAGTAAATAACAAAAAAGAGTGGTGCTTTCTTGTAGCCCAGTACATCTGGACCTTTACAGTACATTCATAGCACTTTTAAGCATATCGATCTGATTTTTCTGCAGCTTGCAAAGATATTTACAGTTTCAAATTTTTGCAATACTTTCCAAATGGATCATATATATGTATTTAGTAATTGATAGGAATGGCATTTGGCATCCTTTTCTTGGACAAGCAAATATGCACAGGCTTTAAAAATAAATTCAGCCTGCAGGAAAATACTGTGAATGTGGGATACTTGGAAATATCTTTCTAAAGGAGATTTAACTATTAAATTTCTGAGATGGCAAGTTGGAATGTCAGATGGGAAAAGTGGTTTCATCACTATCCTACAAGGGTGGGCAGTGCAATGTAGGCTATTAATATTAAACAGATTTACTTTTTGTGAAGTGGAGGTTAGTCTCCTGGAGCATTGCCTAGAATGGTTTGCTTTGCTGACTGGGTGAAACAGGACAAAAGACAAATTTCACACCTTGGCCTTACTACATAAAAACCTGAGCTACATGGTAAGTGTGAACAAAAGATATGAAGTGGGATGATTTCTTTCAGGATTTGGTTTGTGGGTTTTTTCCTCTCAAGAAATTCTAAGCACCTTTGGGAAGGGAAAGAGAGTTAGAGAGTAGCTTTGCATAAAAGCTGGAGGGTTTTGGAAAATAAAACTCCACACAGGAGGTATGGTTTTCTTCTTAGCATTTCTCAATCTGCTTCCACCATACCATTCTGGGAGCACATTTACTAATGTTTAAAATATATTTTTTTGCTCCTTTTACTTTTAACACTTTAACTATCTCAGTGGTTTGCTCCCTTTGTTATCTGAGACAGTGAATTGAATAGAAGCAATGTGCAAACAAATGTTCTTCAGGCTATAAACTGAGGAACAACATATGAGTTAATCTCACCAATGCCTTAACTAAACCAGAAAGGTTTTCTGGTTTTTAGCAAAAGTTGAGAGCGTCAAGAAAATTTATGTAGTTAATTTTCTAATCAAGAAACAAGATAAATAACAATTAATTTAAAGGCAGAAATTTTTACCTTAATCAATCTAAAAATGGTTCTCATATGGTGTCTCTCTTGAAGTATTGTCTTCAAATTTTCATGTAGTTTTGTATTGGAAGAGGGTGGTTCTTTATTTTTATTTTTTTTTTAATTATGACTTTTGTCAAGTTGTTCTGTATTTTTACCAGAGTCACAGAGGAGGAGATAAATTTGCAACAGGAGTGCTGAACCAAATAGCAATAAGTATTGCTAGGAAATGGAAATCTTCCAGAAATTTCTTATATTCAAGAGTTCAGGAGTATTGACATATCTTACACTTAGTAAAAAAATATTATTAAATCCCCTGGAAACAAAAGAATATGTATGAATGCTGTTATTCCTCCTGTTTAAATCAAACCAAAATTAAATAGAACAACCAAAACTCAGAATGTCTTCTTGCAAGGAAGAGAGGTTGAAACTTATGCTGCTTATTTCCAGACTCTGAATTAAAGCTCATCTTGGGTTGATGCCAGTTCCCTAAAGAATAAAAGTAATTCAGAGACATTCTCAATTTAGTGCTTCTTATTTCCTCATCTGAAGGCATTTCTCATTATGCAAAGTCTTGATTATCTGGTTTTATCTGTTGGGTTCTTTGAGGAATCTTTCTTCCTGTGGTCCACTTTGGATAATTATCAGAAAGACACTATTGCCTACTTAGGCTCTTTAGCCAAACTTTATGTAAAAATATCCTGCATAGGTGAACCAGTCTTTGCCACAGGTGTGATTCAGTCAGTTGATTTTTGAGCACTTCCAGTTGTGCACTGGGTACTGCAAACCTTCCATGTATTCATTCTTTCATGCCTAGGATCAGTAAATAATACTATTGCTAAGGAATTCATATATCTATATGTATATAAAATAGTACTACTATATATGTATCAATAGTACTACTCTTTCTTTGTTTCTGTTGATGTGTTACATTATCATAAGAAAAACCACTGGGTCAGGTGAAGTTTCCTAGGTAGAAAATTTTTCCTTCCTTGGAAAATATTTCATTCGTTTAGAGAAGACAAGCTTTCAAAGACTGCAAGCTGGCTAGCAAAGAGTTGAAAATCATAGAAAGGTCCCCATACAACTGAGTGGGAAAGCTTGCTGAGAGGAGCAACAGACAGAGACAACCAGGCATCAGAAATGAGGAAAGAAAACTTCCCCAGGGCCAGAAAGAGCGGTGCCAATTTTGCTGCAACTCGAAGCTACTGAGCTGGCCAGAAGCTGAGAGCATCCCTGCAGAGGCACAGGCAAGAGCTGTATATAAACCCTTTTTTTGTACTGTGTGTGACTGAGTTGTGATGAGCTATATTTACAGAGTTGTCCTAAAGTGTATTCTAATCAAATCTGGCTTTCTTCAGGTAAAAGTCTTCCAGACTGTCTGTGCAGATCTACCTCAAAGCATTAGCATACTCTGAGTACTTTCAAAACTTCAGAAGCTCTTATTGCACAAGCTCTGACAGAGATTTTGTGCAAGATTAACCTTAGGCTGTACAGGCTTGTGTTATATGGGTTTACAGGGTTATATGTGTTTATTTATGTATATATCTGTGTTTGTGAGACATCCAGCCTAACTTTGGTGAGTTCCCTTTGTTAAATGCAGTCCCCCTGCAACAACAGAAACTTCCGTGCAGCCAAGTTCACCTTGCTTTTTGAATGACCTGCCTTATCTGCCCAGCTTTTTACATGATTTAAATGCAACCATACACTTTTTTTTTTAATACACAAAACTACAGATGAGAAGAAACTATCATTTTATTAGAAATATTGTCTTTTGCTGTGCTATGTTTTCACTCTAAGCAATACAAAAACAGTTTCACACATAAATAATGGAGTTTGTGTTTTTCAAAAATTTTTGGATGGTCCTACAAGAATACACCCTGTGGAACTGCACTCACAAAACTGAGCCACAAGTAACCCTGTACAGAATTTTCAATGCAGTTACTCCTCACAATTCTAATTCCATAATGATATTTTGTATTCGTAATGTCATAGTAGGAGGGAGTGGTAGTAATGAGTGGCTATTACACCAATGATCTATTTATCTGGTTTGACTTTTGCTTCAACCATTTGTTCACAGTAAATCAAGGATTCTTAGCCAACCTCATTCAGTGTGCTTGAGAGGAGAGCCAGATTTGACCATGCTTATTCACTGAGAAGTGCTGGACAGCCCAGTTAACTCTGAAAACAGTGATATTAGTTGTTTAGGAAGGGAGTGTCTTAGGAGTGGTAGAGGTCTGTAGAATCCAACTCTATAAGAATAATAAATGAGAACTAGGAATGGGATTTTAAGAGTATAAAAAAAGCAAATTTCCGATCAAATCACCTAAATTCCTTTCATATTAACCAAAACAACTCAGCGTATCCAAACACTGGCTTACTTTTTTGTAACATAGAAATCTCTTTCTCTGAAAGCTTTGTTGTAGAGGAAGGTAACTAGCTCAGACTTAAATATCAAACCTCAAATGGCTAAAATTTGAAGTGTATCCTACCCTAAGATATACATCTATGGGACTGATGCATTCACTCGAGATTTGAAAGCTGGTTGACAAAGAGGGCAGCAACAGCTACAAGAGCACTTATATAAGGTTGTTACATCCTCCCTGTTTGATATTCATATTTTTAGTTTATGAACATATATAACAGTGAAATGCTCTACAGATATAGCAGATCAAATCTTTTGAAAGAAAATGCCTGCAGTCACTTCTGTACCCCTTCCTCTAAATTAGCATCTGTGACCCAGCTGCATAAGCAGTTTTTCTGGCCAGGATTGAAGACTCCTTCCCACTACTCCATTGTAATTTTTGTGGAGCACAGCCATTTAGCATGGTCTGTACTTCTTCTGCAAGGGTTGGGCCCAAAGCCTTTGACAAATTTTGCATTTGCAATTGATTTGCTCCCTCCTGGGCTTGAGAATAAAAAGCAATGGATAATGCCTCAAAATCAGACTTTTCATGATTAAATAATAAGGATTGGAAGAACTGACAGCTTTTCTTTATAATGCTCATTAAGTTAGACATTGTTTTGATTTTTTACTGAAAAACTCATTTGCAAGGACTGTAGACAGAAAAAAAAGAATTGGATGAGATAGATAAGTATAGTCAAACTGTAGCATGATCACAGAGCAGATGAAAGAACCAAGCATCTCTCCCAAACAACACAGAAAATTCATTTTTGTAATGGAGATAGAAGTCCTTTTCATTGAAACTCCAGCTGTTTTGTTGGACTCATGCTCTAGAAAATATTAGTTAAACTTTGTTCTTTTTTTTTGGAAATGAAATTAAAGTTACTTTCAATCTCAGTATTTCACAGTCTTTTGCAATGAAACAAACAATAAACTCTAATGTCCCAGGGACCAATTGTGAAATGAAAACCCCATGGCACTTTTAGGAAGAATAGGTGAGTTAGTTCCAGTGTGGTTTTGACAATTATATGCTCTCTGGTTTTAGCTTAAGATTCAGCTATAAAAAATATTTTCTTCACTTTCTTCAAACTGCCATGCCATGATTCTGCTTGCTACTGAACAAGCTCTGCCAAGGCCTGACAAGATGAAAGGAACAAGATAAGCAAAACTTTCTGAAATACTCATGCTGCTAAAAACCCAAATTCTGTACTTTTCACTTCCTTTTAATAAGTTTGTACATTGGTTGTATAATATAAGTTTATAATCACAGTATAGGGACTTTAGTTTGTGGATCATATGGTGCTTCTGAGCAAGGAACAAAACTGACTAAAAACTGTATTTTTATCTAATTATCTTCCTTAGTTCTTTATAAAGGTAGGAGCCTTAAGGAATTATTGTATCGGAAGTGTTATGTAGTTCGACAGCCTGTGTCTAAGAGAGAACCAATCAGAAGAGTTCTAAAGGAGGCATAAGTGAATATTTTATACACTAATATCAATTAGTTAGATATCAGGTATTATTTTAAAACATAATGAAATTAATATTAATTCTCATTGTGTAAGTCTCAGTTGTCTAAGATGAATAACAAAAAAAAAAAAAGGCATTACATAAAGAAGAAATGTTAGCTAGGTTTATCTGGCAAAAAATTCAACTGAGTGGGAAGAGTGTCTGAGTTAAACCCTTTCAAGAAAATATTGTGACCTGCATCATAGGTGGGGTGATAAAATCTGCTGGAAGACACATGCTGCAGATATCCTCTGCATTCCTTTCACAGCCACGGACTCTAGAGAATTTGTTACTACATCATTAAAAGTCATATTTTATGTTTGAAATATTTATAATTTTATTTTATTGAAGCTTAATCTTCAGGTAGGACACTGGGACATTTTTATACGCCCCCGTTTTCACAGCCTCACATACACAGCCTACGCCTTCAGGGCAAGTTTTATTGTGCCAGTGTAACATATGTTCCCAATAGGTAAGTGACACATGAAAGGAAAGGAATGTGATTTAATGTTTCAATTTTATTGCTTGCAATTTAACATATGGCAGTGAAGAAGATACAATCAATAAAGCTACATGAATGTGAAAGCACACAATAAAAGATACCTCAGAAGGAAGGTCTGATTTAAAGATTTATTGAATCTAACTAGTCAAATAATTCAACACAAAAATTGTATTTATGGTCTTGGGCTCATTCGTTATTGGCGGCTTGCTAGTGCATGGCTAATGATTTTGTAAATTTCTTCCAGAAATTGGGTGCACATTTTGTACTTCACCTATTTCCATTTCGCTTGCATAAAGAAATTGTAACCCAAATCAACAATGCACTTCCATAATTGATTTTTTTCCTGTAGGAGGTCAAAATTTTCATTTTCTCATTTTTTGACCTCTTTCAACATTCATTGATTTTCCTGATATTCTATTTTTTTCTCCTCTAAATCTCCCTCACACTATCCAAGAATTCTTTCATCAGTTTTGGCCAAATGATGTCCAAGAAAATCATGTTCCCATTTCTACAATAGTAATAAATTGCAAAGACTTTAAAAAAAAAAAAAGTTGAGATATAGAAGCAGAAATAAGAAATAAAACCCCCCACTTGTTCAAACAAAGAATGAGTAAAAAAATGCATCTGATTTTGCGAAGATGTCTGGCTTTACTGAAAAAATACAATGAAAATCTAAGTTTCCAGTGAGTTTTCTAAAAAAGAGTTTGTTTTGTTTTTTTTTTAAAAAGTAGAATTCCCTTTTCTTTTTTTTTTTTTCATCATAAGTATCTTGGTGAGAAACAGCCTCATTGATTACAGAAAAAGCAAGAACATTTTGAATTTTTCTTCTTTAGGTTGCAGAGAAATTAGATGTTGATTCTGAACCTGTTGTTTGCTTTCATTCTTCTAAGTTTTACAAAGGTCAGAATTTACTGTACATTATTAAAGCACACTCAGGAATTACATCTTCTGTAATATTCCACACGATTAATCTGGTTACAACAAACTGACTATAAACTAATTGTGACAGGGAACTGTTAGGATAGGATATTTTTAAGGATAATCTAAAATTTCACTGTGCTTTCCTTTTCCTTCTGTAATCAATTTTTACTTCATGGAAGGAGAGATATTTTCTGATCCATTTTCTCCTTTATTTATTTTATTAATCTTATTTTAGCATGCTTATATGAATGTTTGGTACACATTTCTCATGGTAAGAATCTTGGAGGACACACACAGGTGGCTCAACAAGCGTATTATAGTCATACATGAACAGGTAGCAGCCTTTTACAGGAAACCAACATAGTGCCAGTCAGATTTCAGATTTATGGGTCTAGTTCTCCAGCTGCATCAGTTTATAGGAGGTTTATATGCCTAAAATGCCTGTCTCTTGGTGCTGAACATAGCTTGAGGCCAGCCTTAATTGCCTTTCCATCTAACATCAGTCTCTTCTTCATGAATCTTCATTAACATTTTTCCCGATTTCCACTTCCAAAAGCCTAGAAACCGCTAGTTTTCCACCTTTCAGTCAAGTAAGCATTAGACAAAACTGTACGTAAATCACATTAGGGTCTTGGCATACGTGGAATTTATATATGAAATAGGCATTGAAAATGTACATAACTATTCTAAAAATTCTAGAGTTTCTTCATGCCTGGTATAACCTGAATCCATGCAGGTATATCACTGTGATCCCTGAGTGCCTGTAAATGTCTCTCCCATGACTGTGTAGAGCACATGGTACCTATTTGCTTTGTTGTCACATTTTATGGTTCATGAAGCTCCTTAGGATATGTCTTGCAATAAAAGTTCTATTTAAGAGATGATTGTAATTTTATATGTATGAATGTGCATATATACACACACAGAGGAAGAGAGAGGAAAGACATTTGTTAGACATCATCTGCATTCATGTGTACAGTCCCTGTCATTATGGCACTAAGGATTATCCAAAACATTTGTAAAATCTGTGGGAGAATGGCGTAGCTGTCAGGAATTTCCATGAGGTTCCTGTTGCTACATATCACTTCCTTTCTGTCTTCTGGCTTTAGTTGACACAAAGACTGCTGGATTCATTCATCCTCTTCTATCTTTTAAATCCTGCTTTGTTTACCTTTGCCACAGTGGTGGGAGGTGAGAGATGAAATATGCTCAGCACCAAGAGACAGTCGTTGTAGGCATATACACCTCCTATAAACTGATGCAGCTGGAGAGCTAGACTCATAAAACTGCACTGTGTGGGTGCCATATGGAAAAAAGATTCTGTAATCTCTGAAGCATTTGATTTGTATTAAAATCGTCAATATATATCTTCTCCACTTATCTCTAGAAATGAAAATTCCTTCTAATGTAGCAATATTTATTTATTTGTTTGTTTTTAAGTTGGTCACTCGTCTTTCAGACAACCACAGAAAGCAAGAGTGAAAAGTTAATCAAATAAAGGCAATTTACATTTACTCAAAAGAGATGCCCAGTAAATATCTGGACAAATCCCATGTGAGAAGTTTTCTGTCACGATATATCTACATCATTCTCTGTCAAGCTTAATCATCCAGCTATTGGCTAAAAATAAGTCCACTGCACCATGGTAACTGCCTAGCGTTGCAAATAATGTTGCTTTTCAGATCTTAAAAGGTCAGCAGCGAAAAAGAGTGGGCCTTCTTCACCGTGATATAATTAAAGCAAAGTCATCGACTTTTTTGGGATAAGAAAAGAACCTTCTCCTGTCTCTCTTGTGCTAAATAAATTGGGAAGTCTCCTTTCAGTAGCTTATTGTACTTACCCACATGTCTTTGAATAGTGCTTTCCCCAAAATTATGGGTTTGACTGAAAGTCTGACCCAGCCTCACATGCTGGCAACCTGAAGAACAAATGTAAAGTATGAGCTATTTCATTACAAACATCCCTCCATGCCTGACCTTAAAAGATACATTAAGGAAAATGGCTGAAAACCAACCCCCTCCATAACTTAGTCACCAGCTCTGAAATGCTGACTGACTGATAGCTGCTGTGAAAATGCCCAGGCTGCCCAACCAAAACCACCTCAACTATTCACCACATGTGACCAAAGCCACAACTATGGAAAACAGCTTTACAGAAATTCTTTTCAGTACCTTCCCTTTTCCACAGCCCTTGCCAGCCTTCTACACAGTAGGATTGCTGGAAACAAATCCTCTCCTTCGTGACACATGATGAACAGCTGTAACTCCTTAGGCAATGATTGCAGCTGCCTTGAGCTGCACCACTGAAATAATCCAAAAAGGCAGCAAAAAATGGAAATATGTTATTGAGTACATGGTTAATGGTCTTTGTGCATCAGCTAGATGGGTGACTTCCAATTGGTATTGCCGAGGCTGCTGGAAATCATGCACGAACCACAAGTCTGATTATTTTTTCACTATTTTCACTCTGGAGTTATTTCTGGGCAAGGAAAAAGCAAAGAGACCAAACAAGAGTGTAATGCTCCCTTCTCTTCCTTCTTGGTTAAATTCTTCATTTATATTATTCCTAAAATTTTACTGCCTTCAAGGGAACTCAGACTACATCCAGGAGATCAGGTCGTGGATACACTTATAACAGGTCTGTGCTGTCTCAAGGTATTTGAAGCAGTTAAGATACAGAGAGTAGAAGAGGCCCTTTCACCTTGCTTTCTGGCTAGGCTAACAGGTAGGCAGGTGAGAAATTTGTTACATCAGCTGAGAAGAGTAGTTTAGGAACAACACCTGTATTGTTTCCAGCTCCTGTGGTAGCTCAAAGAGGATGATGCATTGCTGTGTTGGTATATCCCACATCAGATTAAGTTCTGATTTGAATTACTGGTGAAAAAGAGCTTGGCTGTAGGTAACACAGCTGCCCTGAGCTCATCTCTGTGCTTAGCAGTGGATCTGGGCAGGCTTTAAGCCTGTGCACAGTGTTTTATGAAACTCCAAGTTGGCTGGTTGTTCTCTGTGAGGCCTACAGCAATTCCTACCACCAACATTGCAAGGAAATAAAAGACAACTGTGTGGAAAAAAAAAAAAAAAAAAAAAACCCAAGAAAAAAAGGATAAAAGCTATTTGTAAAAAACAATGCCCCACAGTGTTCTATTCATGACACAAAATCATCCATCTGGGGAACCTTTGCATGATTATTGCTTGAAAACATTCTTCTTATCTGATCAAGTGTTTCTTAGGAATTTCTTCATAGACTGGGGTTAAGACAGTTTCAGAGAGACATGATGCTGCCTGGTGCTCAGCATGGCAGCCCCAGTCCAGAGAAATGATTGGCTCTAAGCACAGGCAGCTCTTTTATTAACACATGAAAGGTATCTGAACTTCAGAAATTAAGCAAGTGATGGAGAAATTTTGTTTTCTTATGTGTTTCTATTTATAGGAAGCAAGCAAGATATTTCAATGTATTTTCTACAGTTTATTTTACCCTTTCCTTTCTGGCAAGGGCACATAATTATTGTGTAATTCCACTTTCCTCTTTAAATTCAAGTAATATAAAATATTTCACTGTGTATGGTTAATTAGCTCTTCAGTTGCTGAAATGCTTATTCCTAAAAAACCTTTCAAGTAATTCTCTAGCAGGTTCAGGTGGGAAAGGGCCAAATGCTTCCCAAAGTAGAGTTGGCAGTGAAAAATATCCAGGGCTAGTTCTTGAGATGATAAGTGCTTCCACAATGTAAGTTTCCAAGAAATCAGTACCAGGAAATAACAAGGGATTTTTTGATTTTTGCTTTGGGTGGAGGTTCTTTTGAGTTTTCGTAAGAGAACTGGAAGGCAGACACATATGAGTTGTTGCTTTATCTGTGGAGATATTTCTTGGTATATTTGGGAAAATTGAATTTGTAGTTGGAAAATTAGTAATTTTTCACTTTAGTAAACTAGGAAGAGTGTTTTTCTTCGCTTTTTGTTCACTGAGCTATGAGCATGAGGTGTTAAAATTTACCAAACAGTGAAGTAAATTAAAATAGACTTGTAATTTGTCATCATCACAAAACCAATATATGACAAAACTAAGTTCAGGCTTTCTTCAGGATCAGTATGGCAGAAGCAAAAACCTATGAGGTTCACTGATGTGTAAAAGTGCAGTGACATTTTATAAATGTGCACTGACTTTTTAAGAATAGTCATGCAGAGTGACTAGGAAAGAAAGAGATATATCTACTAGGGTCCTGTGAACCGGTGTTGCAGTCTGGTAGTGGATGCTGGATTTAGGCACAGTCTCATATATTTCATTTAGAAACAGTAATTTTGCTTGTTAAGCTGAAGGCAAGTATAAAATATTTTTGTAGCATTTGGGTTGAAAGATGAAAGTATGGGATTTGTGATTAACTATGCATCTGCCTTCAATACTAGACAAAAAGCAGTAACTTCTTCTCACCATATATAACACCTTCCAGAAAAGAAAATCACAGTGGTCCGCAAAACCAGCACATCTTCATACTACTTCAAAGAGTTCTTTCCTAAGAAATACTATTTTCTCTATTTTACAGGTGAAAAACCAAAGCAAATAATAGCTACAGTCAATCTTTTCATCCATTAATTCCCTAAATTACTCCTGTTTCTCAGTCTTCAAGTCTTTTTCCAGCACCTGTCAGAATAGTAGCCAAGCTCCTCCCTTGCACCCAAAATGTTGGGTGTATTTCAGCTAGACATCTTTAATTAGTACCTAAGTAAGTAGAACTCAAGTCATCTGCGGTTATTCATCATTAAGCAATCAGGACATGCTTTAAAGTACCTAGTTTTATACGTAGAAGTCTTCTGGCAGAAGCCAAGTAAAAGAGGAAACTTTTGGGAGTGTCTCAAAATGTCTGAGCCTGCCTCTCACAAGTACAAGGTCATTCTCCCTTTTGAAATAAAGGATGCAACAGTGCAGAGAATTACATAAGAGAATGAATGGACCATAAGGAATATTTGCAAGTGTTTTCAAATAAATAAATTAAAATTTATAATCAAGCACCTATTTCATACTTTGTTTTTGGTACAGAACACAGTGAATAAAAAAATTAAAATAATTTCTGACATTGTACTTGAATATTAAAATAAATTCTATTTATTTTTACTAGTTGTAATTATATTTCTGTGATAACTCTCTGGGTTAAATGATTATTATTGCATACAGGTACATTTTTGGCACATTTCAGGTGGAAAATTTTTTCAGATCAAAGAAACTGAGCAATGGGAGGGCTGACTAGTGGAACCAGACAATGGAATCCAAGGTGCTGATACAGAAAATAATTCCTAACAGCTGCCCTATTCTTCTTAACTTTACAATACTCCTCAAAGAGAAAGTAAATTTTAGAGATTCCAGGGGGAATCTTGTAGTATAAATTGTTATAGGTCAATTCTTTAATTTTTTTATTGGAGGAATCCCATTACTATTTTCACAAATGGGCATAAATTGGTGACCTGGAAAACAACAGTTACCTCTTGTTCTACTAATTAATATCTGTAGCCAAGCCTTTTTAAACCACCTGAATTATTGTATCAGTGTGTTGTTTGTTTAAAGGTGGGATACCTGGCAGACATTTTTTAATAAATATCACGGAACCATAGAAATGCTGATCTAGTCCAGCTTCCTGCTCGAAGTGGGATTGTTGCCAGCACTAGCCTTCTGGATAACATTTTTTTTCCTTAAAGTTTAAGCTGAGCCTCCCAAGCTGTAATTTCTGTAAGGAGTTGTTTGCCCCTTGCTTTGCTCTCTGCTGCTAGCAAGAAATGTTTGGCTCCACTGTCAGTGTGACTCCCGTTCATGTCCCATCGCTTCTGTTGCTGGGTCTCCCACTTTGGCTCTAACACTGCCGACACCTTCCATTGCTGACTTTGGTACTATAACAGTGCATTTGAATAAGAAATCTCTGTTCCATCAAATTATAGAGTTACAAAAATGCTTTAATATATTTCTATAAAAACACATATACATGTACACACATACATAAAATGAGTGTATATTTGTGTAAAATGTCTTTCTTAAAATATTGACATCAATTGAAATTTTAACCTGAAGCGGTCATTTATCCTTGCTGTTGGTGGTGTCAAATACATAACTTTCAGTTCATATCTTTTTTTTTAAATATATATTAGAATTGGAAACCATATACAAACATAAATATGTGCATATAAACATACAGATGCTCATTCCATATGCAGTCCAGACATGTCAGGGCTTGAAATATTTTATTCAGGAAACAATTGCAGCATGACATCTGTATATTTTTCTGTCTGACAAGGTTGCTTCCATGGCCTGAGCAAACTTTTGGTTTCACAGGCACCCATGGAAATGTGTAACTATTTGTGACTACAGTGGGAATAATTTTCTTCTGGGCAAACAGATTTTTGACTAGAGATGGACATCAGCCATGTAGATCAGATCCAAATAAGGATTTCAGAAGATTGAAACTTCCACTTACTGCATGTTGGATCCAGGATTTTAATTTAACGCATTACAAAGATAGGGACTGTTTATGGCATACATGTACTGATCCATCTGGATGTTATTTACATCTGTGATTTAGTTAAGGGTCTCATTTACATATTATATTTGAATTCAAGAAACTCTCTAAAACACTTAGCTAAGTACCGCTGGGATGGAGAAATCATTCCACCAGAATAGTGTAAAAGGGCAGAATGCAGCAAAATTATAAAATTATTAAAATTGTTCAAGCCACTACAGCACAGTTTTATAAAAATCAGAAAAAACTTGCTCAGAACAAAAGGCACGTATAAAATGTGACGCAGTGCATATTTTCTAGGTATGGTGAAAGAGTTTTGAAATCTTTGAATAGTAGAATGAAACACACATTTGTTTCTAGAAATAAGCTAATCCTTTCCTCCAAGTTTTTCTGTGGATGACTGCAAAACATAATCAATCTAAATTTTTGGTTACTCATGAGTACAAATAATGATCTTTTTTTGTTGTTGTTGTTCTGCACAAAACCAGACATTATTGTGTGCTACAAAAAACACATTTTTGTCTCGAGTCCAGGGACTATTTTATTAAATGCTGAAGCAGAGACTGTTATATAGGGAGAATACTTTAACATGTATAAAGATTTTTTCCACTAGAGAGGAGGAGGATGATGCCTAAATTTTCAACAGCAGAGCTTACTTTCTTTCATCATCAGAAAGATTAATATTTTTATCCTCATTTTATGGAGAGAGTATCAAAAGTCAAGAAAAACAATGAATTCTAATTACACTACAAAAATTGTCGCTAATTCTAAGATTAAGTATAACCATATCCCATATGCCATGTGATGATATTTTTAGCATTGTTCTTCAACCTTGCTTATTCTCAGACACTGACAGCTAAAAGACAATAAGGCCCTCATTTATTGTATAATTTACTCCTACAATAAAAGGTAGTAACTAATTCGTGGAGAAACTTAGCACATTAAAGGAAAACACTTAAAAGAATATGAAAGCCACGTGGTATAACATGGCAGGACCCAATAACTGTGCAGTTTCTCCAAGAAAAAATGCCAGCTTGTGGTTTCCAGTAGCAGTTGCATGTGTTGCAAAGCAGCTTAGTGTGACTCATCAGATCCTACTGAAACCCTAGGCTAAATTGTAGCTTGCCACTACGGACATATTTTTCAGTGTAAAACGTCTTTGTTTATCCACTTTGCCCATCCTGTCCTTTTTCAGTCTCATACATGCCCCTCATGGCATTAGTAGCACATTTCAGCTTGCAAAGTGAGTTGTGCACTGATCTTTGTATTCTTTCTGAGATTAAAAATGTCCCCTACATAGACAACTATCCCTACTTATAGCTATTGCATTATATTTACAGCATAATTTTTAGAGTATAATAATGTAATTCCACAAGTTTTCATAATATCAACATTGATACAGGGAATATATGGAGATTTTTGTGGGGACAGACCACTAGTTAAAAGGACTGAAGATTATATTATATTTAGGAACATATGAGAAACACTGCATTAATTTAGAGCAAAATGATGATTTCTTCTTCAAAAATCCTGCAATCTTAATTGAAGGAACAACACACCGAAGTGAGAGTCCAATGAAACAAAGAAATACGAGTTAGCACCATGATCAGCAGTTACAATTTGCAGTTTTGGAAAAGATACACAGAACAGCAATTTTTTTAACAATTTTTGGATGTAAAGTTATTTACTCTCAGAAGAAAAAAAAACCAAACAGCAAATAAAATAAATTAACAAGAACTCTGTATGTTAATTGTCATGTTTTGCTTTATCTATGACATTATACTGAGATAAATATAAAGAGATATAATATTCAATCAGTATGTACATCAGCACGAAGTACAAAACTAATTTCTGAGATTTAGATTACACATAAGAAAAAAGGTGCTGTTGTTCTGCACTGGTTTTGTCCTCAAATTTTATCAGAACTGATATTGCATAAAATCTCAAATATTGGCCTGAAAATTTTTAAAAGACGAAGAAAATAAGTTTATAAAACTGGAAAAAATAAAATGCTTCATCAAAAACCTTGAAGTAGGCCAAGACCTGTAAGTAAGAAGCAGATATTTCATTTGTGTGTTCATAAGTTTAATATCACATAATGAAAATAAATCAAATGGAACTGTATTGATAAAAATACAGATATGAATGTATTGTTATGTGGTCTGGTCAGGGATAATTTCAACAACTGGACTTTTAAAATATTATCTTCTTGTTTTGTGGAGATCAGAGAGTCCTTGAGTGACTCTTACTTAATGAAGAAAGGAATTAACCACACCATCTAAGTTCTCTTGAGTTCTCACCTTACTTCTCTTAACACTGAACTTGCTAGCTGATTCTGGCTTTTCTCTCATACCTCATTTGATACCAATTTCTCTTTGTCTCATGCTTAAATGGACGGGTGCATGGTAGATTTCCTCTTGCCTTAGAAGCAATTCAGTTCAATAGGTTTGTCTTTGTGTATTAGTTGTATCACAGAGCACTGAAATTGTCTAAATTTGCATGACATTTACTCCAGTTAGCTTTTATGCAGTGAACAAACACAGCTGGGAAATACAGTTATGAAAAAAAACCAGGGGAAAACTGCAAACAAAATCAATGGCTTAATGCTTTCTTTTCCCATTACAAACTACACCCCACAGGTTAAAATCATGAGAGATCAGAGCGTGCAGAAAGGATGTTGCACCGTTTGGAGAAGTGCTGATTTGCTGGAGGGTCAGAAGGCTCTGAAGAGGGATCTGGACAGGCTGAAATAATGGGCTGAATCCAGTTGTGTGAGATTCAAAAGGATCAAGTAGCTGGTCCTGCTCTTGGGTCACAACAACCCCAGGCAGCACTACAGCCTGGGAGAAGAGTGGCTGGAAAGCTGCCCAGCAGAAAAGGACCTGGGGGTGCTGGTCAGCAGTGGCTGAATATGAGTTGGGTGTGCCCAAGTGACCAAAAAGGCTAAGGGCATCCTGGCCTGTATCAGCAATAGCGTGGCCAGCAGAATCAGGGCAGTGATTGTCTCCCCGTACTTGGCACTGGTGAGGCCTCACCTCAAAACTGTACTCAGTTTTGGGTCCTTCATAACAAGAAAGACACTGAGTGCTGGATTGAGTCCAGGGAAGGGTAACAGAGATGAAGGGCCTGGAGTACAAGTCTGATGAGAAGCAATTGAGGCAGCTGTGGGTGTTCAGCCTGGAGAAAAGGGGATTCAGGAGGGATCTCATCGATATCTACGATTACCTCGAAGGAGGGTGCAGTCAGGTGGGGGTCAATCTCTTCTCCCAAATATCAAGATAGAATGACAGGAAATTGTCTCAAGTTACACCAGGGGAGGCTTAAATTGGATATTAGGGAAAAATTATGAAAAGGGTTGACAAGCATTGGAACATGCTGCCCATGGAAGTGGTAGGGTTGCCATCACTGGAGGCATTTAAAAGACAATTGTCCAGAGAAGTTGCGGGTACCCCATCCCCTCAAGTGTTCACGGTAAGGTTGGATGGTGCTTTGAGAAACCTAGTCTAGTGAAAGGAGTCTCTGCTCATGGCAGGGAGATGGGAACTACATGATCTTTAAGGTCTCTTCCAACCCAAGCCATTCTATGATTCCATGATACCATGTAATGCTTAGGGATATGGTTTAGTGATGTGCTTGGCAGTGTCAAGTTTATGGTTGCAGTCAATGATCTGAAAGGTCTTTTCCCACTAAAATCATTCTATGACTCTATGATCATTACTTAATTGAATTCCCACCAGAAATAATGTCAAGATGAAAAGGAATATCGTGAAAAGTAAGTAAGAATAGCCAGAGATTAAATCATCCCCTCCCTACAGGCCTTTTTTGAAGAGAGTGAAGTCAGGAAAGGAGCAACTTCAGGAGAATTTTGCTAGTAATAAGTTTTCTCCAGAAGGGGATTGAGATGGACTGAGCATCTACATCTGTTCATTGGTTACAGAAATTTCATTAGAAGATATAGATATCTATCTAAGTCTAAGGTAAAGACTGAATGCTTCTTGACATGAGGTCAAATTGTGGTTTCTATGGGTCTGTGGCATCAAGAGTAGGAAAGGCTGCTCTGGGCTGAGAATTGAAGCACTCTTTTTATGCAGTGTCAGCACATTAGCAATAAATAGACATCTGATGTTCATTATTTTATTGCAGAAATTTTTACAAAGAAAGCAAATTATTTTGTATGGTACAATGCATCCAGCAACATTCTTGCTTAGAACTGGTAGGATGGAGGCTGGAGAGGGATTTGTTTTCGTATGACAGACAGTCTGAGGCCTCAAAAGCTTGAAGCAAAGCTCTGTAATCATTTTTGAAGGAAGTTAGTCAGAGAGTGTGTTCCTTCCACCAAGTGGTTACTATACATCTCAGGGGATGTGCAACTGAGAGCAGGATGCCTGTTCTCAGCTTGTGGATCTGGCAGAGCACTTCTGCAGTGACACAAATCCAGGGGGACCTTGGAGAAACTGAGCATAAACATACATTTTAGGAATGACTGAGTGGGAGTGTTTAACCACACCCACCCTCTGTATTTTAAGTCATCAATCTGAAAACACCCAACAAAAACAAAGCATGGGCCATAACATTCAAATAGTTCAGTAAAGATTTAGATTCCCTAAGTTTTATTTCAAGCTGACAGACCAAGAAATTCCTACTGGCTTGTGTGCTATAGCAATAAAACCACTACTCATGCAACACTCAGAGGTTTAGAAGTGAAGCTTGCTTCTTCCATCATACTTCAAATGCAATTGTTCCAGGCACAAACAAGTTCCCTGTGTGGCAGTTGGCCACATTAAGTAACAATAGCCCTGCGTCAGTATTGTAAAGGTACCTGGGCACCCACAGAGCTGCTGTTATGGCTCTGGACTTGACCATTTTCTGCAGGGTTTGGTGTTTTCATTCTGACACCCCATGACTCAAATCACCTCAAGTAAACTGAGTTTGTTTCATGGGGCTCTGTGAAGACCAAATGTCTGACCTTCATTTCCAGGTTGCTGGTGATGATTTCATCAGCTCTCTGTGCCACACAGAGCACATCCACTCACTGACTACACTCAGACTTAATCCACAGGTGACTGTCAAGGATGGACTCTGTTTATAGCAGTGTAAGGTGCACAGAGGTTTTTCTTTTTGGAGTGAGAGAGAGATTATTCTGTGTTTAGCTGTGTTACTCTCAGCATGGGCAGAGAGGGAAGGACAGAGCATAAGATTATCTAAAACAGGGCTGCCCTCAGATACATTTTCATTGCCAGGGCATGTCAGTAAGGATTAAGCACTGTTAGCATGGCAGTTTGCACAGCTGCTTGAACTAAGTCTCATCTCATCTATGGCTTTGGGGAAGGTGTGGAGAACTCCAGCAGGGAAAATAAATGTCTGCAGCATTCAGTGAGGAAGTGTTACTCTTGGTTAAACTCTCCTGACCTGAGCGGAGCTTTGATTTCAGCCTTGATCCCTTGGCTCTGATATTTTGCTTAGCAGACTGAGAAGCTGATTTCTTTAGGATTCCTCTTTTGGGAGACCTCACTCCCAGCTGAGATGAAATTAGCTTTTGAAATCCATCTTTAAAAATCCAAAGTAGCAGAGATTGCCCAGCTTCCTTTCAATGGCAAAGCTTGCAATAAAATGTTTCTTTGAGCAGAGCTCCTATTGCCAGACCATTTTCAGTGACCTTGAAGACACAAAAGTCATTTATCCAGGTAAGTGTATTTATTGGCACAAAGAAGAGCAGAACAATAGCTATATACTCTGCATCATCACTTAGACCTACACTATAGTTAATTTTAATATTCAATTTAAGTTGAACGGAGAAAGAAGGTGATTAGGCAGTAGAATGAGATGCAGTAGATATACCGGTTCTTCTTGTGTGTCAACCAATAAGAGGTTTCAGCAGGGATAAGTGAAATAACTCAATCACCTGTTTATTTTCTGATTCCTTCAGATAGCAAAATGCTTCCATGTGTTAGTGGTTAGGGTACCAAAGACTTTGGTATTCAAACAACATCAACATAAGGAAAAAATAGGCTGAGAACCAGGCAGTGTAATTTGCTTCCTTATTTTTATATAATCTCTTTTTCTTTGACAACTGCATAGCTACACCCCAAGAAGTAGTAATTATATCCAGAACCCAAAGAGGTCCATCATAACATGAAAATGTTGTGACATCATAGTCCTTGGTTAGGGAAATTATAATGATGGCAGAGGTTAAAGCCACAGTGTAAGACAGGCAGAGAAAGAGAAGAGCCTCGGAGGAGAGTTTCTTGCTCAAAAAAGCACGAAACTCTCCCATTTTGAAGGAGAATTGTCACAAGGTAAGCCAACTTACTTTTAAAATGCTTCTTTGCATGGGGATGTTTTTGAAAATGTTTTTCAATTGGTTTAAAACCACTCATGGGTGAGGTAGAAGAGACGAAATAATGAGAAACAAATTCAGTGGAAAAACAAGTGTTGATGGTGTGACAAGGCAGTGAAGTAAATTTATGAACTGATTTGATCATGGATATTAGCACCTCCTTTCCTTCCACTGTGAGTCAGAATGAACATAAACATCACAGCTATATGGAAAAATGTACCATTGTGGGGGGAGGGGAGAAAAAGACAATTAAAAAACCCTTACTTTTTCGCAAGTTTTTTTTGCTTGCTGCTTTTTTTTATATTTACTAAGAAAAAAACCTCACAAACTGTTGAAATAGCTTTCCCATTTCTCTTCTGACTGGGAGAAGAAAATATGAGGACTAAACACAGTTTATGACACACCAATAAATTTCTAAGATAAATGCTACTAACACATTAGTGTTATTTTTTCTATCGAGATACCGATGAGCCAGGATCTGCTACTTTATGAACTGTATTATGTCTGGAAAAAAGTACTCTGAATTGCATTTTATTAACTTTTCAAATATTCTGGGACTGATAGAGAAATTGTTCTTCTTTACCAAACGTGACATTTTCACAAGCAAATTTACATCTCCTATCTTTTTGTCCTTTCCTGTGGAAAGAGACGGAAAGTTTATAATGGTGCTAGTAATACAAAGCACTTGTCATGAGGTTGTCTAAGAGAACCATATCATCTCCAGAAATCACAGAATATGCTGCTATTTCAATGATGAATTAGATGTTCTCTTTGCTTTTCATTTTTAAGGAACTAAACTTAATTTGTTAGGTTTCAAACATTGATGGGCATTGATCACTTCACTGAGTTCCTCAGACAAATCTTAGATTTCAGTTGTCTCAGCCAAGTGCTCCTTACTTTGTGCAATATAACAACCTTGCTTCTGTAAGTTCATTGGAACTGGGAAATAATGAAGGGAGCTTGAATTTCAAAGCATAGTCAAAATTTGTTTTATATCCATGACTACTGTCAAATCTGAACTCTATCTAATAGAAATATTGAGTAACCACATGTTGATCTCGTCTTGACGCCAGGTATGACTGGCTATAATAGCTGAGGTCAGATCACTCTCCCTGATGTATATACTCCTCACAGAATTTGCTTTGGTAAGGAACTGTACTGAGGAAGAATCCCACTTCTGGTTCAGGCTGGCCTAGTGCAATAAATTAAAAACATCATATATACCCTGACATTCAAAAGTCCTCAAGGCTGCAGGAATTCAACAGGGCTTAATTATTAAATTGGTAAATATTTATTCTCCAGATACTTTCATCTATACCTATATCCTAATATTTTGTTGATCAAAAAATTTTTAAAATATAAAATGCAGACATGTGGGTAGCAGAATACACAATGAAAAATTTTTATCATTATCTTAGCCCATATGAGGACTTCCCCCAAAATAAGTTCTTAGAAAGAGAACAAACAGACCCAGCTATGATTAGATTTTTCTTCATAAGAGCAGAAAATTGCATGATGTAAATAGTTTTTATTGTACAGATGTGCTGTAACAAAGAAAAATGCACGCAATATTACATTTTCTCTACTAAAAAATGAAAAAAATGTTACAATAAAAAAGAGTGATCCTTAGCCTGTGTTATACAAACTTCAAGAAATGATAATCAACCTTGATGTGTGACTAAGGCACACATCTGTCTGTATGATTTATGACAGAACACAACCACAGAATAAACTGTTCTTTTTTAAAAAAAATATCCTCCCTGTAAGAGGATATTCTGCTCTAAAATGAAGCATAGAATTTTTCCCCATGTTTTATTTTTCATTAAGCTGAGATGTTATTATGCATCTACAGATGCAGTTTCTTAGTAGTCATTATAGAAATCCTTATCAGTCTCTTCTCTGTAGAAGTTCAGAGTTGTTCTTCAATAGAGAAATGATTCAACCTGTTCTTTTTCAAAAGAAGGAACACGCTTCTTCCTAAAAACATAGTTAGAATTCTGAATTAAATGTCAAGGAAATTAAGTCTCATTTTATTTCTATTCAAAAGATTAGTGTATGGAAATAGCGTAAGATACTTTCATTATTATTATATTTTTTAATGCTCCTTAGTTTGAATAGGACATTTCTTAGGGTTAGAAAGAGTTGCAGCTTCATGTTTATTTGATAAAATTTCCAATCAAATTATCAGCCATAGTAAAGACAATGTGGGCATTATCAGGACTGGAATTTAATGGAGACCACCTACCTAAACCAAAGTAAGCTGCTGAACTACCACAAGGAATTTTCTTTTTTTTTTTTAGTATAGATATAGACTATGTTTAAAGAAGTAAGACTTTGCAGGTTTTTTGTCCAGTGGATTTGATTATAAATACAGTATTGCTTGAGTTAGAACAGAAGGGCTTGAGACACTTGCATTGAATCCAATGACAAGAGTTCCACTACATTCAAGTGTAAATTAATAAGTAATTTAAGACTCAATGTTTTCCAGTGGCCTGCAGTCCTATTATCGACTTAATTTTAGATGAAGGTCATTAGTGTGGGTTGAAACTTCTTGTACTGAACACCAGTTACCACCTCTGCAGTGCAGGAAATAACATGGCACGATAGCAGAATATTTCAATGAGTTAAGATTAAAAAAAAACACTCAGTGAAGAACTTAAAATCTTTTCCCCAATGTTGTCCTTTGTTTACAGCTGTAATGAACCACTTTCAAAGGTATATCTCACCAAGTCAGTTTATGCTACTGGTGCTGGCTGGACCTGACAAACGGGCTGGTGAGGAGAATGATGCAAGAGACTCCCGTGCAAAATTTCTGGATCCCTGCCTCAGGGAGGAAGCAGATTGTGCTTATGTATTTGTCACATTTAATGGCCTTTTCAGAAGGAAATTGCATGTCCTGTCACATCTATCGGCAGGAAAGATGACTTAATAACGAAAGGGAAGGTCTTGCGTTAGTGAGAGCAGAGCAGTCAATTAGTAATTCCACAGTCATGACAAAGTTATGTGATGACGTTTATGCAATACTGGATTTAGATGGGCCTGGAGGAAGCTTAAAAAGAGTAGGAGGCATAGGAGATTGATTCAGGCCCTGCCTCTGCTTTAAGTCAAATACCTCATAACATTAGGTTATGTTAATCTACAATTGTATCTCCTTCTGCATCCCTTTCATTCATCCTGCAACATTTATCACAGTGAGTTTAGAAACGTCTTAAGCAGTTTTGCATATGGAAGAAATGCAGTTGCTCCACTTAATGGAATTTTATTTGGAAGGCATAAAGCAAAAGGGATCAAAAGGGAATATTTGTCACAATAAATTATTTGTTTATATAACACCAAAAAAAAAAGTTAGAAGACCTAAACCAAGCTGATTAAAGATAACAGCTTAGAAACTACTCTCTGTCCTTTAAAAAAATCTCTAAAATGCCATTGGAGAAGGTTTTTACTTTTTCTTCTACCTCCAAATTCTATTTTTTGCCAGTATACTGAAATGGCATGAAATTTATACCAGAATGACAAGACAACTGTATTATTCATTACTCTGTTTTCTTCCCAAAAACCAGAAAATTTAATCATCATCACATCTTAAAAAGAGCAGAAATGTGTGTATATCTGCATAGCAAAGTTGTAGCCAAAGACAGTAGTGCAGAATTTACAGGTAGCAGAGGCAAAGGTTTTAAAAATATGAGTTAGGCAAAGAATGCCAGATTCTGCAAAGTCTAAATTGCTCAAGTGTAAGACTGGGCTACTACCAACGCCAAAGTATCAAGTAGATTGGAGACCTCTGATCAAGGATATTCCAAAGCCTACTACAGTCAATTTAGACTCTCTGCTGATAAAAGAAACTTTCAATTGAGCCTCATCTCCATAGTGATCTCGCTTGAGTGAGTTCAGGGAATGAAACTCATAGAATCATTTCATTCACTTTGAGTCAGATTTGGGAAATGCACAACATTTCTCCACACCAATCCAAGGAAGGCAGAATATAGCTCCTCTCAGACTCAAATATGGCATCTTGCTCCTGTGCCTCTGGGACCCAAAGGTAGCCATTGGCTTCCTTTTTTTTTTTTTTTTTCTCTTTTAATGTATCTAGAGCATAAAACAGGTTTTTATATTCTTAGAAGACCACCCATGAGGTTTCCTCCTTCGCTTTTACAAAGCTGTTTTTCATTGGGAATAATGTGTTTGCCCTTATATGTACCAGCCAGGAAAAGCTTTCATTAATAAGGCCAGTGCTGAAAATGCCTGTGTTCATTTTAATCAATAATTTCTAAAGCAAGGAAATGTTTCTGCATCTCTTTTCCTGTTGGTGGGTTTCCAAAATTTTATGCACACACAGAACAGTATGCATAATATAGCTTCTGAGAATGTTTATGTCAACTGGAGACCACAAAACCTGACTAACAGGAATTCTATGTACTCATCCAAACACAAACTCAGACTTTGCCTGCCTGTGAGTCTAATTTTGAAAAGCCATGTTTTCAGAAAAGCACCTTTGCAGATGACTTGTAGAGTAAAAATGATATATACAACAACATGCCATTTCTCCATTATAAGAATATTTTCATTCAAATGCTTTCACTCATCATGTAATTATGTCTGGCATAAAGTTTTTATCTGCAGAAGACAAAAATATGCTTTACATAACTTTCTATCTGCTTGCAGCTTATCTCAAGACTTTGTGACAAACACCTCTAGCATTGGTTTAAAGCCAAACATCACTTCTTAGGGCTCTTTGCTTATGCAATATTGATGTTTAGCATCAATGAGGAATATTTTTATGAAAATGTATTCACTCATGTCTTTAGCTTTGTGTACTTGTTGATATGCTGTGACAGGACACTTAAATGAGGCATAATTATGATATGAGCCTGTCCAACCTTTTTCTTAGAGTGAGGAAAAAAAGATGGTTTGAAATCTCCCTCTTGCCCAGTATAGCTTTTAGACCAAGATCTTGTTCCCAGTCAGCACTGGGATTCCTGTTACCTGGGACAAATCTACTTTTCCATTTTTCTCCATATTTGCTCTCTACTTTTTTAAGAAGACCATGCTACAAACTCAGTCTTTCTTCTCATGCTTCTTCCATCAGCCCAGAGAACTTCTCTCAGCTTGTGGCACAAGTATGGACATCCTCATTTGCTCTCAGGAAATTGTCTCTCCTTCCAGTCTCATCTGTCTCAAGCTCAGTAGTTCAGACAATGGGAACTGATGGAATTATCTCTTACCTATCACTAAGAACTTTAAATTAAATATTTTATATAAAATATAATAAACACAGAGTGAAAGAAAAGTTCAAACAAGGAAGGATAAAGAAATTTGGATGAAACATCTGTTCAAGTGTGTATAAGCCCATTAATAAAGGAGCTACCAAAACCAGTACCTCATTTGTGGAGTATTCCACAGATGAAACTAACCTAGTGAAGTGTATCTGAAATATCTGCTCAACTTTAAATTGCTGTATGTCTGCAAAAGTTCACAGTTCAACAAATTATTTCCAAATTGGACTTTCAAATGAATAAAAGCTAATCACATCCACAAAAGGTTCCTCTCTGCTCTCTCTTCCTTTTGTCTCATAAGAAATAGTAAAGTGAACAGAACTTCCTATTAAATATTTTGCTGGTTTAATCGTAGGACATTTAACAGGGTGGTCTACTCCTTTCAGTCCTAGAGCAGTTGTTAGGGGAGCAGGGAGCTGGAGCTGGACTTGGCTGCTCATATTCGATTATCAGAGCCAGCTGGAAAAGGGTCAAACAGTGCCTATAAAGGACTGAGAAACCTCAGCTGTAAAAAACAGCAGGAGGTAGTTTGGCTCCTGTGATCGGCCCTGAAGTAGTGGGAGCACACAAGGAAAAAACAGAGAGGATCCTACAAATTTTTTAATAAACATTAGTTTTTGTTTCTGCATACCTGTGTGTGTGTACATGTGGGTGGGTGGGTTGATTGATCTTCACATCGCCGTGTCTGAGACATTAAATGATTGTTTAAGTAAAATGTCTGACAGAGGTACAAGAATGTTGCCAGTCCTGGCAAGGTGACTGGTAAAGATGACAATCAGTGGTACTTGTTCTATTTATTACTGGGATGTTTAGATTGAGCTTCATATGCATTAGAAAGAAGAGCATGCACCTGCAATCTGAATTTCACAAGGGATTAATAATGTTGGGTGCTTAAACTTTTGATGCCCCTCCTGAGAATCTTAAAAAAGCCTGACATTTTCTCTTTTTTAAATGTATTTTATGTGATGCTAGAAAGTCAGTTTTAAAAAGAGGAAAAAAATCTCAACAGTAAATTATTCAATTTATTTAATTAGGTTTTTTGTGGCTTAGAGATAAACTGCAGACTTTTTCCACAACTGATCTTAAAAGGCACAGTCTCTTTAACACAGAATTTTAATCAGAAACTTTTTTATGGAGAATGTTCTTTTGTCCAGATGATAAAAACATAAAAATACAGCTGCTACTATATCTCAGGAAAGTGTAGATAGAACTTTGACAGAAGCATCACAATAATAATATTTTAATATCACTCAAATTCTGCTATAATTAAGAATATGCTTTATTCAGCTGCTGCGTGCTGAAGTCAATAGTTTAGTTATGTGCATACATATTGCAGGAAATAGAGAAAATTTGAATATGAAGTGGTTTAAAACCAGTTTGTTTTGGGGTGGGGGTTGCACATTATTTTACAGAGAGGACTGGATTAGCAGGATGGTTACAGATTTTGTGTAGCGACTAAAAAAACTAGCAGAATTGGAATAGTAAGCCTGTTTAATACTCAGGACACTCTCAGTTGTCTTCCCAAATAATTGATTAGAATCAGGTTAAGAAAAGATAAAACATAAGACTCCATAGAAGTATCTTTTATGGCTTCTGAATCAGTTTACTTCTTAAGTGGTCTCTGTTAGCCTCCTCAGACCTAGGGCTGTTAGGTTTGATGGTTTTGCATCAAACTTGGGTCTTGTTTCCACAGTCCATTGAAATGTCTTTCTTCACTGGGCTTTGTTCAGGTTTTAACACAAGGCAGAACAAGGTCTGAAATTCATCTTCAGCCTGAAAAGAAGAACACCAGTAGGAAACAAAAAAAAAGTATTACTTCTGGAGAGCAAACCAGCAGCTATTGTTCCCTTTATCAGACAAGGTAATTTATTTCATTTTGAATCACTGACAGTCTAAGTTGCAAAAGATCAACTCTTTTGAGATATTGAATTTTTTTCTTCTAATTACTTCAATTGTGTGTGTTGGCTTCTGTTTGACAGTTGATGTGGGCAAGATCTCAACACTGGTTTCTTCCACTGGATGAGTTTTCTTCTGCCAGCTCTTTAAAACTAGAGGCTAGAATGTCTCTCAGCAAACTTCTTATAATACATTTGCACAAGAAATTTATCCTGTAATGTCATTTGTTTCTTCCTTATTTAAAAATATTTTAGCATAGTTCCTCCTGTGTCAATTACATTTAGAACACCAGAGCATTTCAGTGAAACTGTAAATCATGATCCAAATATAGAAACTTTTTTTAAAAGCATGTAACAAACAAAACCTTGCCTAATTTTACGTGAGAATGTTGCTAGCTTATTTGCCAAGGAATGTTAGGCATTGTGCAAGCACATATTAAAATACAAACTGTATCCTAGAAATCTGTAGGGTCCCATAGCAGCTGCCATCAGAAATATAACAAAATTAACCAACACAGTCCATGTATTCCAAACAGAAATCTTTAATTTGAAATGTTCAGTGAAATGAGTCAACTGTAGATCCAACTGGATTTAATTCCATTTGGACTTGATCTTTCATGAATACATTCCATACAGAGAATATTGAAAAGCATTTTTCTCTGCTCATCCATAGCCTTGTCACTCTTTAGCATCTCAAGAACCAGGGTGTTCTCTAGGTCCCAGAGCAGGAAATCAGAGCCCAGGGTGTCTGTGGCCATGTGATGGGCATCACAGTGGTAAGTTTGTGCCAGTGCCTGAAAAGTCCATTTATGTGAGCAAACTTCTTGTTAACGAGTTGCAGAAATTCTTAAATATTTTTTCATTTACCTTATCTTCTTGCACATTTTTAGGGTAAAAATAAAAAGGAGCAGACTGGATGGAGAGCAGACGTTCATATAAGTGTAGAAAGTTCAATTATTTGAGTTTTTCCAGTGAAATATGAGTTTCTTTTATAGCTGAAGTTTAAAGCTAACTTCTCTGAGCTACTCCAATTTGAACTTGGTTTTCTGATCAACATCCTTAGCTCAAGCTACTCTTTGAGGGTGCCCACAAATGTGTCTGAGTACATATTCAAGTCCAAAAAATGCCCAGAAGTTCTGCCTGGCTCCCGGGCATTCTGTGTTGCAGAGTTCTGGTTCCCTGGCGTGTGGCTTCCTCTGTCACAGGGTTGTGCTTGCAGTGCTGCACTCCTGCAAACCTGCATTTCACCTCTCCAAACGAATATTCCCTCCCTCCCTGGTGTTTTCCTAAGTGAGGTTAACTGAGTGGGCCACAGCAAAACTGCACTATAGTGTTTCAAAAAGTGAAACTAATTTATTTCAATATCATCCATCTAGGCTTGCCTTTATAAGGAGATGTAACTTCATTCCAATAAAAATCAGTGCATTTAGAAGCTTGGGAGATATGGAAGAGGGATAGATTGGGTTGGATTTTTTTTCCATTAATGAGACAATCCTAACAAATTCCAGTTGCAAACCAAGATGACTTCACTTCATTACAGCAAAAAGGCTGATACTTTATATGACTGCAATATGACTGTGTTTCATCACAAGACCCCTGCCATGCACTTTCCCAAATCTTATTGCATTTGGAATGGTCCCTGTTACATAGTCAAGACTTTGGATGCTTTAAAGCTATGCTGTGGCAGTTGATTATGTTCTTATTTACTGTTCAGAAGTAGGTAAGCTTTTATGCATTTTTTCTGTAAACTGGTTGTATTTTTTAAATATAAAATTATTTGCCTTTAGGAGTATCAAGAGAAATATCAATCAAACTGGATAATTTTGCTTTGACAATTAAACATTTGTGGCTGTGTGAGGTAAGATCTTTTCTTCTTCTTCTTTTTTTTTTTTTTTTTGACGTGCATTTAAATAAGTTAAAGCTAACAGTTCCTTCCTGTTGGTTTTCCAGAGATTGAGAATTCTGTGCAAATTTAATATGTTCCTTAAAGGGCCTAACCAGTACTCTGAAATTTATGTAAAGGATTAGAATGCTGGTGTTGTTAAATTTTCTTTTAAAACCTCAGCCAGATGTTCATCTAGACATTGCTGATCTGATGGAGACAGATAGATACTATGCTTATAATAAGACATAGGTGAAGCCCATGATGTGTCCTACAGTTTGGATCCTTGATTTGTGTCCTGACAGTGTCATGCCTGCTTGCTGAGGTGGGGCCTGGCACAACAGGACATTGTTTGTGCATTTTGATTTATTTGAGAAATTTCAGTGGATGGCCACACCAGGGCCCTTCATCCTAGGGAGCTGGGAATTGAGACTGGTATTTCTGACTCTGGGCCAGAGATGTCCATCATGTGAAAGTGTGATAGGATGGTAAATACACTACTGTAAATGTTGTAAATGAACTGTAAGTGTTGTTTTCATACCTGGTAGCCTTTTTGTTCTGGAAGAAGCATCATTTATGAGAGTTCGCTCTTGCAGGTTCAGCTCTTGACTGGATACTTGGATATCTGAAATAGTTTCAGGTACAAGAGCTCAGTTACTGCATCTATTATTGACTTGACCAGCACAAATTTTTGAAATGAAAACTTTAGATGGGAAAGGAAATACATGAGGCCAATGCCCTTGTGGTTTTTAATGTTCCCTTTTTTATAGGAATTGTGACTGACCATGGGGTAATTTTCCTTGTGTGAACTCTGGACTAGTTACCATTACTATTTGTATAGGTTCTTCTCACAGAGGTTGTCTTTGAGCAATAGTTTTATTTAGACACTCTGAATTCTTTTTGGAGCTGCCTCTTTTACCTAATTAAACTGTGCTTGTTGTACAGCTGCAACTTAATATTAAATAGTGCAAATACTTGTTTGGGGTTGCATCCTTCCAGTATATGCTTCTGTGAAAATTCTAAAAGCACTTCACTGTTTTCTTGGAGAATTTCTTTTCTCACCCCATGTATCGGCTGTTGCATATGGAGCAAGGTACACAAGTTCTTCTCACACTCATGTCCTTTACCGCTGGTATTACATTCACAGTGGGGGGAAAAGGGAGAGAATATTTCTCCCTCCCTTACATGACCAAGAAAGAGTTATGATAATTTAGCCCTAAGTGTTTAAGCCATGCTCCAGTGCTGCTGAATCTGAGTTTGGCATCATTTGAAGGAGCTTGCTGAAGTGTGAAAGGCAATGACGTGGGTATGATTAAAAAGTATTGAAAAATTATAGACCACACTGCAAGAGGCCTTTATTCAGGTGGATGAGGTCAAGGCAGGTTAATACACAAGGAACACTTTTGTAGCTGATGCCTGTGTACGTCAGGCAAAGGCATATTAAGAGTTGTTTCATCGGGTGTATCCTGTCCTTCACCTTACTGGCCAGACTACAATTGACAGAACAAATTTTGCAGTATTAGAAGTGGATCTTGCTATTCATAATTTTAGAAGGGATTTCTTCTGCCAATACATAACCTGTACTTAGTTCTCTCTATGTCTTTGATATAAGATTTTAATTTCTGGCTAGCTGAGAATGTGAGCAGTAACAGAGAAGAAAAATAGAGTGTGGGCTATATGATGTAACCCCACAGAAAACACAGGTGACTAAAGTTTGAAAGGTATGATAAATTTTAAAGGGGTTCCTGCTTTCTTGAGCAACTATTTCCATATCTTAATTGAACCTATTAAAAGTGTAATATAGAGGTTTTACTTTGGGTTGATTTAAAAGTAAAAGCACTATGCTAGTAAGTGGCAAACTTCCAAGATAACCACACAGTTTAGTATGGGATGAATGTCATTTCCAACACTCTGGAACTATGATTGACCCCAATTTATAAATATTTTTTGATGCTCAATAATATTTTAGTCCCATTTTCATGGCTGTATCCCAGATTATAGATGAAAGCTAAGTATCTGTTTTCTTTTTTTGGCAAACAGTGATGTCCTGATTTTTCCAATCTAAATTGCCCTCCAGGGCACTAATAAAACAAGTCATGGCTCACAAAGTAAATTTCCTGTGTACTAATTGAAAACGGTTTCAAATTTATTAGGGTTTCAATCATCTTCCCAAGATCTAATGCTTGTGCTCATGGTATTCAGTCTGACTGTTAATATACTTACCTGAAAGGAGAAAGAAGCATTAAAGATACTTCTCAGGTAATTTAAAATGAAGTGGAGGGAAGGGGGAATGAAAATAACAATAACAGAAAACCACACATATCATATTGTTGAATGTGGTTTAAGACAACATCTGAAACTGAGCACTCATTCTCATGAAATATTTGGGTTTATTGTACTTGCCAAAACCTTTCCTATACGTGTTCCCAGACACTGGCTGTAATGCACGATCTACTAGGATTTGCTGCTAGACCTTGTTCTAAGGTGGTAGAAAAGACAGGAAAGCCACAACATTGGTTTCTTGTTTTTTGCTATGTTTTTTCTGTCTTTGCTGTGTAAACTGCAGGAGACAGAGAGGGAGAAGGGCTGTTGAAATGTCCCAACTTTCTCCCCCTTCAAACCACACCACAAAGAAGTGTAAGTGCTATGAAAACCGTCCCCCAGCAACCCGCAGAGAGCCTTCTGCTCTGGGCTTCCTCTCTCCAAAATATTGTACTGGGAGGGAAGGCACTTGTCAGATTTTCTGGCACCACATTTCATAGCAGAGTTCTTCTAGCAAGGGAACCACAACCTCTTGTGCAGACTGAATTAATAACATGACAAGAGCATTTGGCCTCCATGTGGATGAGTGCTGGCTGGAAAACTAGAATGCTGGCTTCTGAAAGATTTTGGGGTTTACAAGTTTGTTTTATTTTCTTCATCATGCTAAATAGAATTGTGTAAAGGAAAAACAGGGTAGGAAAAAAAAATCCCCAACCCCTATGGCCTTATTTTCCTAAAAATACTGATATATGAATGCTCTAAAATAGTTCAATTGTTATGAAGATCACCTATGATTAAAAAGAAAAACAAAACTGTATTTCTCTCATGTCTCCAATAAAACCCAGGATAAAATGAGTCTCTTGTAATTGTTTTTATTGCAATTGTTTTGGTTTGTGCAAATACTTAAATATAGGACAGTAGTCCGGACGGCTTGATGGGGATATAAAAACGAAATTTCTATGGGCAACTGTTCTGTGTCTCAGGAAATGTGGGAGACTGCAGCTCAAATCTCATTCTTTTTTTTTTTGATTCATGGTGATACCTCAAGAAGAGGACGATGGGGTAAAGCCCTGTTTGCGAGATGTCTCCAAAGATGTCAGTCTTTGTGCTCTCTACATCCTTGGAGAGATACAGTCTTTCTAAATGTTATTGCATATTTATACAAAATTATCTTCACTGGACCATGAGACACATGCATTAATTCTCTATCCTCATGTTTTGTCTAAGTAGAAGTACAGTCAAGGCAAACTTAATCCTTTGGGATAGTTTGTGATGGATCTATCTGAGAAAAGTTTCAAATACAAATCTTCTCAAAAACTATTCTTTTTCATTAAAAGTAATAATAAAAAAAATATTCTAGCAAATCATAGTTTTTTGGATAGGAAAGAAACTTTGCTGGAGAAGTCCCATCCAGCTGTAATGCAGATGGCCTTTGTTCAGGGTGTGTGCCCTGAAAGCTGCATTCAACAGCAGTAAGTCCTCGTGGGGTGGGTTCCGGCACCAGTTGTGTGTTTGTGCTGCTGTTCCTACTGTACCTTTCACCCACCCTGCCTTTCCCCTTCCAGCACAAGAAGTAGCACTCCAAGTCTCCCATCCCTGTTTTACTTGGCTCCAATTCTAAACACTGTGACTTCCCTCTGCTTACGGAGGTGTGGTCTCTGCTAGTATAACTAAAGGGACTACATTAATGTCTGATAGCTATTCTATCCAGCCATAGTTTCTCTGTCAAGACTCATGTTCATGGCAAAGACAGCAGAAGACCAGATGAGCAGCAGTTGCAATCCTATAAATGAATTCCCAGATGCAGAAGAGTCTAGTTGTAATGGCTGTACTGTACATGTGGAAATTAAGTCTAAACATACTGCAGTCCCCATTCGCTTGTGAGCCAATTAAAATGTCAGTCATGACAGCAGCATAGTAGATACTGTGTTTCTCCTTCTGTTCTCTTGTATGCATATCATTTTGGTATGTTCATGATAATTTATGGGAAAAAAAGATAATATAGATATTTCACCATCACATGGTTTTTGCTATGCTTAGTACAATACTACACTTAATTCCAAGAACTTTAAGAGACACCCGTTGAACTCCAGTAATAACAATTCCTTTCAAACTGTTCTAAGCAGCAGTTGCACTTTTTCAGTTTTGCATACTAGTATTTTCCTATGAAGCTGCAGTAGATAATTTATCATTTTACAAATGTTACAATATACAATCCATGTTTTATGCAGATGCATCTTTTTCTTGGCAGGATTGTACTCCATGATTCCAGTCAGAATCATGATGTGATTATGAAATCTGTCAATAGTCAGATAATGTCTAATGAAAAAAATCTTGACACCCATCCTGTAGATTCCTTCAGATATGAGCCTAGTTTTGAAGTCATAGCAAAAATATGCTTTATTTTAATGGACAGTTTATACAGAGATAGTAACGTCTGATTTTCAGCTTTATTCCTTATCAGTATGAGAGAGTAAAATAGCTTCAAAGTTAGCATAAATTAGGTCTACTTTTGTACCATTTGCAGTGGTGGAAGGGAATAAAGGTAATTGCTAGTTGGGGTTTTTTATTTTAAAAATCCTAATGTTAAAAACTCAGTCCTCTAAGACAGGTTATTTTACATGCAGAGAAAGTAGCATTTTCAGTTCTCCTTTGCAAATATTCAGTTACCTCATTATCTTTCCCATGAGAACGAGGGGAAAAAGAATATTAATTTAGAGGGCACTGAGGTTGTGAGAAGAAAGGGTCACAGATTCACTGTCTTCCATAGTACCATGCATTGATGAGCAGGGCTCCTGTTTTTTAGGGACAGGCCATTATCTTTCAGTGAAGTTTAGCTTTATAAGCAAGTTTTCATTTTTGTTGTCTTTAGAAGAGAAGTATTCTTATACCAAATCCATAGTCAGAGTTTCCCAACCTGGAGCTTACCGAAAATGCTGGAAGCTGAAGGTTTCTTTTACGCTGAAGAGTCAATGACCTCTGAGATTTCTTCCATTTCAACAAATTTTGATGATTTAATTTGGTTAGTGAGTGGCAAACTCTTGAGAAATCATTTCCTAGAATTAGCAGTCTAAGGTTCAACAGCCTGTGCTGAGAAAAAACGGATATGTAGATGAAAAAGGAAATCACTGATTTCTCTCTCCCCTTATGTATCACATCTTTGCATCATTCGATTCATTTTCAAATGAGTATTTGCAAAATTAACCACATCCTTTCTGTTTTATTTTTTTTCCTTTTTTTTTTTTTTTTAAAGTAGAGAAGGTATTTGTGCAAGGTGAGTTTCTGAACTAATGTGGCTCTGCAGGGAGTAGTTTAGGGGTCCTTTCTTTCTGCTGCCATTCCACACACTGTTGTTTCTTATTCTTCCAGCTGAGCTTCACTTTCTGCTCTTCTCGTTGTTTAGGTCACCTATCTTTGACGTAATGATGGGTTTAAGTATGGTATTTTTTGTCCCTGGGATTTGAGAAATGGAAGGAGAGTAATGCTAATAGGAGATGACTTTAATATTTCAGACCATTATCTTGTGTACCATCAGAGTCATTAATGCTTGTCAAAAAACAGTTATAAGTATTTAGTGTATTTGGGTGGTATCCTTTTACTTCCTGATGGGAGTTCATCCACGGCATTTGGTTACTTTGTCGGAGTTCCTATCGAAATCTAAATTTAAATGAACGTTGACTGAATCTCATTTCTGAAAACATTTTGAAATGGGATGGGAAAATTACAATGACATTGAGCATTTTGAATAGCAGATGAGTTTGGTTTCATGAGTTTTCTCTAGTACCTCTTATAATTACTTAATTCAATTATCTTCCTCGATATTATGAAATTCACTGAAGGAGAACCCCTGCTTAGATAAATAAAGAATTGAGTTTATCCCCAGATATCATAGAAAAATAGTTAGATACCACTTCAAAAAATTGCAGTACTTGCAAGCAATGCTTAAGAATATTAAAAATTGCTGTGAGGTCACCAGTGCATTTCTGTTCCTACAACAATTCTATTTGTTCCAGTGGGGGTCCAAATATTTTGGAATCTGACTTCCATATGAATGCTGATTAGAGAACTATAAAGAAAATAAGTTCTACCTTATCCAATTACTTTGGAGCTCTCACAAAACATTTCCCCCAAGAAAAACACACTCACCAATCCATTTAAATTTCATAATAGCACTTTAATGATATATTAGGCACAGTCAAAAATGGATGAAATAACCAAAGGAAGAAGTATGTGTTCCAATTTATAGCTCAAACTTCTATAAAGTTGCTTGGAATGACTTCTGCTAGATTTATCTCCCTATTGTGTTTCCTTTTGTCTCTGCATTCCTGTGCTAGGAATTAGGCCTGAGAGGGAAAGCTATACTTTTAGCCTAGCCAGGGGCCAAGTACCAATCAGTCTATCTGAACATTCCTCTTCTGTTAAAGGCAAACCTCACTCTAATAGAAAATCTCAGCTATGTCCCAGGACAATGCTACTTCAAAGGTCAACATGTCATTCACATCTAAGCTTCAGGGACATAGTAAAACTGACATTCGAAACCACAAGCCACAATGTTTCCTTGGGATTCTTTTTAACATGTAACCAGGAATGGCTGCAGAGTCATACAGTCAGAAATAAGCTGTGGACTCAATGAGGACAGAGGCATTCAAAAGGAAAGCAAAAGCAAGGCAATGTGTGCAACAAAAAAAAAAAAAAATTCTAAAATGCCAAAAGAACATAAGTTGCTATTCTGTTCTCAGTATATGGTAGCTTGATTCAAGGGGGAAATATAGATTTTTAGGAATGTCAGCGTGAAGATAAACATCACACTCGTAGGTCAAGGGGTTGAGGAAGAGGATATGTTCACCACATTTTCTGGCTTTCTGCCCTACCTATGAAGCTGAGCATGGTTGTACAACAAGTTATATGTGGTTATGATAATCATATTTAGAGACATATTGGCTATTTTGTTATTTAAAAAGTACATCTGTATCTTCCCAGGAGGAAATGCAGATTTGTTTCTGAGCCAGCTGACAGAGCAAAATGAAAATCTGGACTGTCCCTTACTCAGCTGCACAGACATCCTTTTCTCCCTGCCTGCTATTTTGAGTCAGTGTAGGATGAACTTAATAGTTACTTAATTTGTGTTGATTGCTTTGAGGAACAGCTTGGATAGGTCTGTATGACTTTTTTACTGAATCCGTGTTAAGTGCTTAATTTTTCCTTTTTCATTTTTTTAGTACATTTTCTTATTTTTACATGATTCATAATACCATAAAAAATGTTGAAAACTTTCCATGGTACTCAGAGCTTATTTGTATCGTATTGCTATGTAATTTATCCTAACACATAGAATATATATAACATATAAATATGTCACTTTGCTTTGAAGAGGTATCTGCTCAGAACTCAATGCAGTCAAAATTAGGGAGGATTCAAACTGAGATACTATTTTGCACCAGAAAAAGGTCCCTGTAATTAGATGTAGGGAGCTTTTTTAAAGAGAACTATTAGAAGTCTTTTTTTTTTTTTTTTTTTTTTTTTTAATGGGTTTTTCNTTAATAAATTTGTGGTGGGTTTTTTAAAAGAAATTTTTTAAATTTTTTTTTTTTTTTTTTTTTTTTTTTAATGGGATTTGCCTGTTTTAGTTGTTTGGATTTTGTATTTTCTTCAGTTTAAAATGTTTTTCTATAGGGTATTATTTATGCATTTTCACCTCTATATATAGCCTACCTTGGAAACTGGAAAAAAAACAACCTCCACCTCTCATGATGAAAGTCATGTAGAAAAGATATATGAGGCAACCTGTGATTGCTTCTGCTATCCATTTTTAAGAGTTACATGGGCATCAAGTCCTCCCTTTCCCCCAGCTTTTGTGCCCATTCTCTTGCTAAGACTTATCTTTACAATTACAAACTGGAAAATGAACTGTCTATAATGAGACACAATGATCAAGAAACAGTCTGTTCATGCAGGAATCTCTGTATCTTGGTCTGATATAGACTGTAAGTAACGATTTAGGAAAGCTGCACAAACGAATACACATTCTCAACTCCCCCATCAGTGAAACAGTGGCAGTCATCGATTCCCTTCACCCCTCTTGACTTCTGAATTGGAATAGACAATTAAGCAATCTTATCTTTCTCATAAAGCCTGTCTTCCCAGTTTGAGCAGCGTGAAAGGAAGCTGGGAGAAATATTAAGAAAAATAGGGCAAAGAAAGAGATATAAAGATTAATTTCTCTTCCCTTAGTGAGTGTTAGCAATTAGGTAAACCGATTTTCAGTGAGGTCATCTGTCACAATTGGAAGCTAATTTGAAAATGGATTAGCTTAGGAAGTAGCAATTTCTGCTCCATGGGATTCGGCAGCAAGTGATTCAATTCTGTAACAGACCTCATAAACTGGCTGAGATCAATGCCCACCTAATGTGCCATTACACTCTGGGCACACTTCAGTGACAGCACAGGCGGCCGTGACTGCAGGGAGTTTCCCTGCTGGGTTTCCCCTGCTCCACACTCGTGTTCCACAGGTGTGTTAGCTGATTATTTTGCCTAAGGGAATAAACAGTTTAGGAGAATTAGAAAGGGTGAAGCTGTTTCCCCCTCTCTTGAGAATGAGCTTTGTAGTCTGAGATCAGTAGCAGCAAGTGAGAAGGATTAGTTAGCACACCCTTTTCTTAGGAAAAGGCTGCATCTGCTATGTGAATGTGGACTCTGCAGCAGCACAGCAGAGACTAATACGGGATCTGCTGGCATTTCCAGTGCAAAGGACCTGAGTCTGGTCAGATTTTTGGGGCTGTGTGTGCACACAGGTGGAGAAAGTTCATCTCATGCCCTGTCTTCCCTTTTCCCAAGAAGACTCTCAATATTATTTGATCATCTTTTCTGAACTGTTTTGCCTCTTGAAAATCAGTACAGCCTTATTACCCCATCTGTCCTTCTTAGTTCCTCATGTTCTTTCCCAGCCAAGCTCAGGTCCAGCTGAATTCTCCAGCTGCAGATCCCTGCACTGAGATTCAAGAAGGTTACAGAGACTGGAGCCTGTGACATCACCCGGTCAGCAAGCAGCTCGTGATGGCAGTGACCTGAAGTTGCTCAGGCATTTACCATCAATTACCTCTGATGAATATAGAGATACTTGTGTAGCTGCCCAAGTGAGAAACTGAATGCATAATTGCTACCAGTCCAGGGATAGTGACCCGTGATGGTCTGGAGGGACTCAGGTGTATGGTTCAAGTAAGCTTTGCTGGAGCAAGATGGAAAACCAGAGTAAAGGTCCTCATGGGGGGAAACATCTGAAAGAGGTTTGCATGCTACCAGTGGGAGGAATTCTGCAGTTCATGATCAGGTTGAATTAATAACCCTGGAGGAATATAGTTCTCTTATGGTGAGAAATTTTAGGATTTTTGGAGAACTTTTTCCTCTAAGCTTGGTCAAAATCTTTGGGTCAATATATTTAGAATTTCATATTGGAAGTCCAGTTGGATAAATGAAATATCTTTGTTCTGATACTTGTGCAGTTGTTCCTTGAGATTAATTCTGACTTCTTAAAATGCTTAAAGGATGGGTGGCTAGCTGTAGAAGACTAGATTTTGAAATGAAAATTGATCTTGAGGAAAAGGAGGGATCTTTCACTTAAAAATGTGAAAAAGCAAACAATTCTGAAACTTAAAATGAAAGTCTATAAAAATCACTAAGCTGTTTTCTGACAAAGACTTTTAACAAGCATTGTAAACCATAAAGATAAATAATGATGATCACCTAGTTACTGAGCTGTAGTGACAATATAAATTTGAAAGCAAAAAATGGTGAATAATTGAAGGAGATAAATTATTAAGCTTCACACCCTGCTCCCCAGGCATGTGCAATTTGTGGTTATATTTTATAGTGGAATAACCAGACACAATGCAAATACAAAGAATTAAGACTTCTGAAATTGAGACTGTTTACCCAGTTATTTGTGGTTGTACAAATACCACAACCCCACCTACAGCTATGAATCACATTTGTACTTCAGACCCTTAGATAGAGTTGTTAACACTTCTTTTATCAAAGAATTATCCAGAAAGTCACAATAGAAACCTCAGGATAAAATTCAAAGAATTCTTCAAATAAGGTGCTTAATAATATGAAATATTTCTATTGGCAGATATTAAACTCTTAGGAACCCATCTGATTACTGTATCTTTTAAGGGTAAACAGACAACTAAGTAGTATGGCTAGAGTCTGGTTCCACATGACCAAGCCATTTTTAAAAGCGAAATTTAATCTGAAAAGTGTTTTAGATGCCTATTAGAATTTTACTGGGTATTAGGAAAAAAAATAAACAAAATCTGGAAAAACAGAGTTCGTATGGTCTCTGTCTAAAACATCAGAGCCATATAAACATTACACTCATGTGCACTTCCTTCCTTGCCATGCTTTCCTTGGAACGGAAGCACATCCGCCTGGAACAGTGCAGAGTCATGGTGTGCTCTTCTACGTCTTGCTTAGTAGCCAGCTGAGGAATCAGGGTTCCAGGGAACAGCATATTCCATGCAGTCTAGATGCATGCTTAGAAATTGTCTCTTGTGCTATTCTAACTTCTATTTCCCCATGTCAGTACCAACTTTAATGCAGAAAATTTTATATTTACATGGAATTTCAGAGCTTATGTTTCATGTAAGTGTGAAAAGATGTAGCTCCTTTTTTTTAATTATATTTTTACCTGTTGAATTGATGATAGTGTCAGGTTTCAGAAACAGCTATTCTGTGACACTCTGAAAACTCAGAAAAATGAGTACTATCTTGACTCTGCTTGGAATCTACCATTGAAACAACAGAAACAAAATACCAAAAATGATGAAAATAAAGAAAGTTAACTATTAGGAGGTAAAAAACCAACTAATTTTAATGTGAAGTCTAATAAGTTTCTAAGAGAATTGTATCATGTCAACGATTGCAATAGCAACAACATAGACATTGACACTCAGGATTCTCTTTGGTGCTTCATATCAAGCTGTGCCTTTCTGCATCTTCACAGCAGCAAATATACTTTTTTTCTGATGTCACTATTTCTTCATAAATTTTTCTAGTTTGATAATTGTATGAAAGAACCATATGAACAAATCCCTATTTAATTTCTGAAGTAAATACTATGTGCTATTTCCAGAGCTGGCTTTGCAAAGGCTATGTAACTACCAAAACCCCGTAGCTCTCATTAACATGTCTTTCTCTTAACAATTGATAATATCACTTAAAAGTTCTCCTGCTCACCTACTGTCACACTGGTGCAACATTCAGCTTGCCTTTAGCAGCGGGGTGTTGAGTTTGGCAATTGGATGGGGCTACACTTGTTTTCAGCGGAGCAAGGGGCATTATTTAAGCCAAGTCTAACCTGCCAGTGATTGCTATGACTGTACTGTGGGGTCACTTTCACACTGCAGTTGTACGTCAACATACAGTTAATAAACAGAGTGACACTTTGTGATTATTGCACAGCAAGTTAGAAGTGAGGTGAAATTTCCTGCCTTTTCTGTAGAAGAAATTCTATGATGTCAGTGACACCAGCTTGCATTTTTTTTGACCATAAAAACTGAAAGAGGCTGGTTGGGTGATTAGATGTAGGAAAATTAGTTTTTGATGAAGTGTTGGCTAAACATGCCAAGTAAAATTCACCCCTACTATATCTCCATTAATCACATGGGAGTAACACCAAAGACAAAATTTTTTTAACCTTAAACCCAAAATTTTCCTTTACTTCTCAACTCTATCCTCCAAAAATCCTAACTGAAGTTCAACTTTACAGTGTGCCTGATTCATTTACAAACAGAGCGAAAGAGCTTCGCAGCAATGACTTCGAGGCAAATCGGCTTTTTAACACAAAGCGTATTAGCAGACGAGAAATTCTGTTGTCCTTTGTTCATGAAAGTGCTCAAGTACTTTGCTGACATCTTGCAGAATGGAGCCATCAGCAACACTGGAGTGGGACCATCTATCTCCACATAAACAGCTGAGGCTTTACTGCTCTTTACAGATGGGCATTGTGTCCATGGCATTTCTCAATCCTCCTTCCAGGCAGGGAGGATTTGGGGTACTCGATCTGTAACTAACTGTGACTCACCAAATCTTTAACTTATCAAGAGTGTTGTCAGATGTCCTGGAGGCTGATCCACAAGTCAGGATGTAAAATTAAATACATATGCTGTCTGATCCATTTTGCAGAGCAGAAATGAAGGTGCCCAGCTTGTGTAAGCTGACCTACTTTCACTGAGGTAAATGGAGGTGGGGTGATCAGTAGCACCAGCATGTAGTCTGTGTGATGTTTACTTTGAACATCTGGTCTTGTGGACTTATCAGAGGTAGGAAAAAGTAATAATTAGTCTAAGATCTGGCCATACTATAATATACTAGCCGTGTACTAAATGTGGTATATGTTGAAGCTTCAAGAAGAATGAAGGAACTCCAACCAGCCTGAATGTCTCCTTACCCAAAGGTTCTTAAATGACGTATGTGACTCACTCTGTAAATCAGCTTGGAACTTCTGTCAGTCAGGTTGGGACTTTTGTCATTTTGACTGTGAGTATCACCATATTTCACGGCGACTGGTCATCGAATTAAGCTTCTACTGACTTGAAATATTATGGGAGGAATGAAAACATATCACATGTCATTGCTGCATGTGCTCTGCCATACCTTCCCACCAGCTAACCACCCTGAAGATATGTTTGTTTCCTAGGATATTCTGAAGTCAAAGTCTCAATGTTATTGTTCTGGTGGGTTTTTTTATTTATTGTGCCTAGTAACTTCAAAGACAGCATTATACCATGGCTGTTTGCATAAAAAATATTTCAGCTTCTTAAACACATGGAAATATTTAAAATGAAATACTGGTTCAGATAGCTGGAGAAACACCAAGTTCTTGTTATGTATGCTTCTTGGTTTCTCTGTACAAACACAAATCTAAAGCAAACCAATAAGCATTTCTATATGAGCTTTCCTCTGAGCTTCTTTAAAGACCATTTCAAATACACTATGTGTATTAAACTATGAACCATAACTTACTTCCCCAAATCAAATCCAACATCCACAAGTAACTGTTCAGTTATTTAACACAACTCGGATGAAAAAAATAGCACGTCTTAATCATGACAAAAAGTATCAGTGGAGAAAAGAGTCCCCCACACGCAAAGCCAGCAGAATATGTCAAAAAGTACAACTCAGATTCTATTGGATCATAGATCTCATAGGATCAAGAGATATGCATATCATCTAGTAGACATTTTTAAGCAGTTACGTCTCCTCTGTCTTAATAGAAGAGTCCATTAGATTTCAGAAAGCAAAGGGCAGAGACCTTTCACTGACACCAGTTCCCCCAAACCCTTTCTTTTAATATCCCCTTGGATGTGTCCATTGCTTGAAGGAAAGCCAAAGTTGTTTGGAATGTTCATACGCTCCTTATAACCTCCTTCACATCTTGGGAACCCACAGGTATAGTTTTCACTCTTGATTGCTTTTGCTTTCTTAACTTCACAAAGTTTGCTTGGGGATTTGGCTTGCAGTCACTGAAGTCTCCTTGGATAGGTCATACTCTTTTCTTTGTAAATAGTGACTCACCATGATTAATTCTCTGACTGGCAGATAGTATTGAGAGTAGACTAAGTAGGATAAGAAAGCAAGATGTTAAATAATCACCCATTGGATTCATAAGGGACTTCCAAGAACCTAGAACACAGTCTCTTTCCAACAGACTTAACCATGAGTCAGTCAAAAGATTTACACATCAAGATTAGACATTAATTGGGTGCCCAATCATTAGCTACTATCTAAATCAGCATCCCATCACATATAGAATGGATAAACACACCACTCCCAGTACTCAGTCTGAGCACACATAATACAGTCAGATGAACTTCAGATTGTTTATACAGTGGTTTTCACATGAATAAACTCTGGAATCTGCCCTGAGTTTAGCTCTTCTGACTTAAAAGAAATGCAACAAAAATCCTTTATCTTTCTTCCCAGATCATATTTTTTTCATTCAAACTAATGAGTCAGAGCTCTGGCGTGCACCCTCAGGCCTGCCATAGCTGTGTTTAACACAAGTCTCAAAGACTGGAGGACAAAAGTGTTTCTTTTCATAGTGCTTAAGGAAGAGGTTTGATACCAGCAAAGACAGGATTCATGTCCCACAGTCTGGGGGCTTTGTTTGGAGCAACGTGCCAGTTGAGTTTAACACATGCTATGTCCCATCAACCCTTGATCTGTTCAGCTCCTCTGCTGACAAGCTGTAAGACAAAATTCTGCAAGCCAGGTCCATAATGGAGCATTACAAACTGCCTTCAGGCCTGCTCTCCTGAACATTTATGCTTCCATGTGCTTGGGAACCTGCTGTGTTTTCTGCACGTGTGCAGCCATAGGTTGTCCAGACCTTTACAGCACATGCTTGCCTTGCCTGCTCTGCAAACTTTATCATGATGCATGTAGTTACACAGGTCTTTTAAAAGGTAAATTTGATATTTTTAATAAGCCCTTTGAATTCACTACTTCAGTTGATTTTCTAGTTATTGGCTGTTTGTTCATTATTTTAGGTCTCTCTTTTCAAAATTATGACTGCTATGCACTTGCATTTCAATATTTCATTTAATAGTGGGGTTTTTTGAATTGTTCTATTAAACACGCTCTAAAATATTACTTTGTTTCCCCACATGCAGGTGTTATGAAGGTTATTTGTATCCTAAAGCTGTTTATAGTATATACCTGACTGCAATTTCATATTCTCCTTTCCTTCCAAATGAAAAAAAATTTGTTATTAATCATTTAATTAAGTTTAAACAAAAGTTTAAATTTGTCTATTTAATGCATCTCCCAGGAACTTGAAACACCTGCTGTGTTAACCTACGCTTTATAAGAATAGAGAAATTATATGTTAGATTTAGGCTTGTGGATTAAAATAAAGCTTTTCTTTATAAGAGTTCCACCTGGGAATGGTTGCTCTACAATTCTATAAAAACCATGGGAAAACTTGTTTCCAGCCCAAAAGACTTTACAAAATAGAAGACATTATCAGGAAAATGTAACTGAAACAAAGTTGGCAAAAAAAAAGGGGTGCCATGGGAGAATCACAAATTTTGCCCTGCCAATAACATTTTGAGGCCTGCTGTTTTTCCTGTAGGTGTCCACATGGCTCTGATTTTCCCCTGATTAGAAGAAAATATAAACATTGGCAAATGCAGTGAAGAAAGTGTTGACCCCACTCCGTGAACTAGCACTTGATGCTGTCTGCCTTGGTAGAGTCTCGGTTTGACTATAAAGATATATTCATTTGGTTTTAATTTGAGGAAATTTTATATTTCAATAAAATCAAAATTAAACTCCCTTTGTTCAGATTAGTAAATTCTGACAGTTGAGTTTTACATAGATTTGTTGACAGTTAACCATGGCTCTGTCACTGCTTCACTTGAGCTTTTTTCCTTAATATTTTAACCAAAATATATAATTTTGTCAAGAATACACCAAAAAAAAAGTGAAGAAAAATGGAGAAAATCTATAGAACAGTAAATCAACACTTTTCAGCTTTCTCTGTAGCTTGAGTACAATGGGAGAATCAAATTTAAGGTCATATTCAGGTCTGTAGGCAGCTACTTGCAAGAGACGAGGTGACAAATTTAGTCTTAGAAAACTTTGGCCTCCTGGTATTGTGGCTGCAGTTGCTATTTGGCTAAGTTGTGGTGTTGGCAGCGAGAACAGATTTATGCACATAAAGCTGCCATTCTATTAGGGCTTTTATAACACAAAGTGCACTTCTCAAGTTGTACCTTGGTCTGAAAAGAACTGAAAGAAAGAAGCAATTGAGCACCGGGAGAATGGTACCAGATGCTGGCCTTTTGACATCAACCAGTGGGCCATGGCTGAGCACTTCCTCAGCAAGCCCTGCTCTCAGCCACTTCAGCTACCTAAAGAAACCCTCATAATAAAAAACACTATCAAAACTAAGGAGTTTCATGAGCTCCATGTGACAACAAAAAGAAAAGGGAAAAAAAAAAAAGAGTTAACTAAACAAGAAGGTGATAAAACAAAGCATGCTGCTGTATTCGGTTTCCAAGCTAGCTGTAGGTTTTTAAGGGACTGTTTTTACCTTTCTAACAGCAGTAAAATTCAGTAATTAGAACTTACTGGCAGGGTAGTGGGAAGAATGTAGAGGTACTGTGCTAACTAGAATCTCATCTATACGAAGCACTTGGGATGGGCTTCAGGAGATCTGCCTTCACATCCCTGCATCTCCTGCTCCTTCTCTGTGCAAACTGAAACAAATACGTTGTTCGTGTTCTTTCTCTGTAAAATGGGGATGACAATTTTAAACTTCTTGTGGCCTTTCATCTGTACTTTCTGTTGGGATTGTAAGTTCTTTGGGGCTGAGTGTGTTTTTTATATCTCAAATTCCACAGGGCAAGGTGAAAAATCTGCTCGTAAACACAGAGATACACATTAGGAATTGACTCCTGTAATTTCAATTAACTTCTTTGCACTTTTACAGCACCTTTTAGCCAAAAATCTCCAAGTAGTTTACAAACCATGACAATGCTATGTACAACCTCACAATACTCTTACGAGTTCATTAAAAATTATTGCAGTTCTGTAGATGGAAAAAACAGGGGCATATAGAAAGTCTGTGACAGAAAAATCATTAGGCCACAGATTTTCCCAAGTGTTCTGTCATAGTGAATGCTAATAAATCCACCATCCCTTCTCCCTTGCCCTCTGCCAAGATATTTGCAAAGTAATTGTATGGAGAGAGACTAGAGATGTGTGAAACCATAAGTGATGCTCCCTCTCTAACGAAAACCACAAGCATATATTGCTATATTATTACACCACCAACACGCAAACAATGAGTCATGAAATATATGGAAATCAGTTTCAATGGTAGAAGTTGAGCACACCCTTCCATGGTTTTGAGACAGAGAGAGAGAGTGGCAGTCTTCTTTAATGTAGTAGTCTCCCTTATGTAGATATGTCAACTTTATCCTTAGAGGAGTAGAATGAAGAGGAAATGGGTGACTGAAGGGCAGAAATGGAGTGAAGGCTGAGGCATCCAGTTTATAACTGTTGGATGAGTCTTCAACACTATTCTGTAGACACCTACCCCAAAATAGATACGGTACTTTCTTTTCCCTGCAAAAGAAATTTCTTTTCAGAGATGAGATTAGGTCATTATATTTCTTTGTTACACTATGTATTCTTCATTACATACTCTTCATTATATTACACATATCTATACCTTTGTTATATATTTTGCACTATATTACATAGTGTTTCTTCAGAGAAAAAAATGATGTCATACTGAAAGCTGAAATCTTGAGACCAGGGTTAGGTTCCCACTTCTGCCATAGGCATCTTATGTCACTTAATTAAATCCTCTCAGCTTTTGTTCTTTTCTGCTTTGTATGTTACACAATTCTTTAGAAAATTCTATAACCAGTTCAAGCTGAAAAATATTTCCTTCTGCTAAGACTATTCCAGTACAACTCTAAATATGTGCATGTATATTTATTCACATATCCAAGCAATCAGTACAAAAAACCAGACACATAGGTGTGCATGTCTGTACAAGTTTATATACTATAGATAGGGACCATTTACTCCAATGTGGAAATTAAGCTGGCTCTCAGATTGGTAGATATTTTCTGCTAGCACTGTTTCTCAAGGAAGAGAAAGTGAAGAAGAGGTTCTCCATTTAGGACCTCTTGGAAAATTTAAGGCAGCATAATATCATTACGTAAGCTGGAAGTAAGCCAGGACACTGAGGTTAACACCCCTGCTCAAGCGAAAGGAGCCAGGGGACCATTCACAGCTATAAAAGTGGTCAGGAGCTGTGGTTTTAGGTTACATCCTAAATACAGGTAACTCAAGGACATTGCTAAATGCATCACATTGAGTACAAGCTCCACTTCTGTAGAATGGCATATTTTTAATATTTATGAATACTTGAAGCAAGCTTTTTCAGTCATTACTGTTTGTGATACATAAAACTGAAGAAGTTAAAGACAGAAGCAAAATTAAGTCCAAGCCAGCATTCAGTCGTGATCCTGGTGAAACCACAGGGATATTTTCCTCCTGTTGAGAAAAGCATCAGATGTGGTTTCAGTTTGATTGTGCACTGTTAGGTACCTAGCAAATAGAATGAGAGTCTTTCTATGTAGACTTACCTTTATAGAGAGACCTCTACATGATGAGTATGTTTTCAGTTTTATTTTCTGTCTTCTACCTGAGTGTTTTCTAAACATACGCAAAACTTGCTTGGGAAAAATATGTTGTTATTCTAAAAGTGGCTGCACAGCAAAATTTCAAAGTACTTAAAAGTTTTTATAAAAAGTTTAGGGAGGAGATTAGTTGTTCTGTTGAGCACTTGCATTAACTTTCTTGCCTTTGCTCAAGTGAACTAAGATTGTTTGGGGTTCAGAAAATGTGTGCCCTAAATGAAGTATACTCATGGACTTGACTTCTTAGACATCTTTAGATCACATCGAATGGGACTAAATTAACTTAAAGAAGTACTGGCATACCTTCTGATATAATTAGCAATCGTTGCAGTATTGCTTCACGAAAGACAGGACTCCTCATTTCCACACCACAGTGCAGTGCCTCCAGTAACTACCTTTTGTTATGTGTTGTGGGTGAAGGGATTTTTCATCTATCCTGATAAATTGTGACCAGCAATGCAGGAACACGGGGTCATGATTCTTAGGTGCCCATATCTAGAAACCAGAACACTCAGCAGGGAAGTGGAGTCTATGGTAAAGTCTGCTCCTCATTGCCTAACATAATTTTTTTTTCAGCCTAGTGATGCAAAATGAGAAAATAATTTATGTAAACTGTCTAATCCTGTCTAATGCAATAGGTAGTTTTTACTGAATAGTACAGGGCTTCTTAAAATGACCTGAGTGATTTTGCTCTGAAGAGGATGCACAGCACTTTTGTGCTCTGTTCCAGAGCCACTGGCTCACATTAGTGTTGTCTATAAAGTGATGGGGACAGTAATATCTCGCAGTGGGACAGCTGTTTCCTCAGGGGAAGTCAGATCACGAGTTGCATAAACTGTCTGTGGAGGTGTGCAGAGCCAATTGTACTGATGGAAAGCAAGAGATGCTACGCACTTTCAGAGAGGAGATGACTGTGCAGAAAGTCTTTGGAAAACATCAGTGAGTGATGCTTGTGATCCATGGATTTGAACCTTGCTGAATTTTGCTGCATTTCCCTTCTTTCTTAGCAGCACTCTGGTATGTACACCATGAAAACTTCTTTAGTAGTCTGTGTACAGCTGTGCTCAGCACACACAGAGGTGCTTTTGCCTGTACTTTCTGTCTTGCCAACACTGGCAATGTATTTTTTTAAGGGCATTTTTGGCAATCCCACTTGGATTTTCTGCAGCTAAATGGTGAGTGGAGCCTACCCAGCAAGAACAAGTGAAATCATCCTTGTTCCTCACTGACATCCTGGTCACTCTCAGCCTTTGAGAAAGAAGTCAAAGGGGTCAGTTGAATCATTTAGGAAATGTTTCTGTATTAGCATGCTTATTTTGCTGGTTTGTAGCTTAGCCTGGATGGCTTGGGCATGCCATCTGGTGTGCAGTGAGGTTCCGCCTTTCCCCCAGCAGTGCTGTAGGATTGCTGAGGCACATGGAGGTCAAGAGACTGTCCAGAAGGTCGTCCAGTGACTCAATGCCTCAATTCAAACTCAGTCTCAGCATCTGCTTGACTCCTGATTTTTTGTTCTGACCAGAAGACTCACCCGAAATTAATTGGTGGGGAATTCAGGGCTGGTTGGATTAAGTAGGTCCTTTTATGTTTGTGACAATAGTATGTCAGTGTTTTCATGATGAATAGAGGAAATCTGGTATGCAGCATCAATCCTTACAAAAAAATTCAGTCCTATTAGGATGATCAAGCTCCAGAAACTCAAACAACAACACATACACAAACAAAGGAGAGACAGTCTTGGGGCTATTCATTGATTCAGTCAAAGACAAGTTTTCTTTGCTAATAGCTCTTGCGCTTCTGAGGTATTTTCCGCTGTGACCAAGGTCAGCATAACATGACAGAAATCACTCTGGTAGGAAAGGACACTGTCAGTGCTGGTTTGTATCTTTCTCTTTTTCTTTTATCGTGGTATTTTGACCCTGGATGGATGCCCATCAAAGCCTCTGTATCACCCCCCTCCTCAGCTGGACAGGAGAGAGAAAAATATAACGAAAGGTTCATGAGTTGATAAGGGCCAGGAGAAATCACTCATCAATTTCTGTCACAGGCAAAACAGACCTGACTTGGGGAAAATTAGCAGAATTTTTTACCAGTGAAAATAGGAGTAGGATAATGAAAAGTAAAACAAATCTTAAAAAACACCTTGCCCCACCACTCGCTCCTTCCTGGGCTCAAGTTTATTCTTGATTCTCAGCCTTGACCAGTGGTGGGTGCATCTTGAAGCCAGCTGGTATTGGCTATGTTGGACATGGGGGCAGAGAAGCCGCCCCTAGAGCTCTCTTCCACTACCAGAACCTTGCCATGGAAACCCAATACATTTCTAAATATTTCTTTTTACTCTATCATTCTTTAAAAATAAAGGTTACATTGAAGTTATGTCTAAAATCCTTCTCAAAGTCATGAAAATGTGAATATTCAAAGTTCGAGAACATAATTCTTCTTCTCAAAAGATAGTCTTTAAGAAACAGAAAAAAAGAGTACTCACCTTGATTTCTGGGCTTGTTATATTGTTTTATGACAATACAGAGCTCTGTTAAATGTGGGGGTTTGTTGTTATTCCATCAACAAGCTGACATCGTCCAGAACAAATTGCTAAAGAGAAGGAGCTAGAACTGAAATAATTTTTTTTATGAACAGATTTTCTTGAAGTCTGCCATTTAAGCCATTAGACTTCTAAGGAAATCAGGACTTTCAATCTTACTAATGTTTATTTTTTTTTTATATAGTAAATGCTTCCAAATTGTTGGTGTCAGTTGGATATACACAGGAGAGAGTTTTCAGGGATGGTATTTCCTAAGAAGATAAAGTAACTTGAGGTCATGGGGTGTTTTTTCATCCACCAGCTCTCTCAAAAGAGAATTGCACAGGTTCATCATGTGCTAGGGACATAGTACCTTAAATCAAGAATATTTGTTTCTTTTGGAGGCAGGGCAGGTAATCTTACACTTTGCCTATTGCTGTTAGACACCACCTTTTCTTTCAATCTCTGCTGGAGCCAAGTTGAGCTCTGTTCTAGATTAATCTCAGGGTGTAAATTACATACACACACACAAAGCATGAGAAATCTTGCTCCTTTCCATTCTTTCTGGCAATACTCCTCTCTGCCTTCCTCCACAGGTTTTGAATAGTGTGGGCATTTAAAACTGTAGCAAAGCAACATGCAACACAAGGAGAAAGTAGAGAGAAGTGACCTATGACAGATGTCTGTCATATTGGCTGATGCTGTTTGGAGAGAGACTAGGTTCCTGAAATGATAAGTGTCAAGAGCCTAGGCAGACTATAGCAGAGTTCCTAGGCCTTTGCAACCTGCTTTAACAGATAGATAATTTTGATCATATCTTTCAAACACATTTTTACTGGTTTAATTTTTGCTGTAACCGAACCCTAAAACTGTTTGTTATCCTCCTGCTTTTAAGGAGATTTAATTTGGAGGTATGTGACTAAGTTTCAAAAAGTTAGAAACATCTGAACTTTTTATATTCTCAAATGCTCCCAATGCATAGATACTTTTCCCTCTTTAAATAAGTATTTTTAAGCAGTTTCTCATTCAACTTTTTACTAGCTGTTTGAAAATGCCTGGGAATGAAATAGTCTGCTTGTGACTAAGTGGCAGCACTTGTCCTGGAAATGAAATTCACATTGCTAAAGTGTTTATGGAATACCTGGAATGAGAGCATATAAATCATGGTCTCTCTATGTACAGTTCAAAACCAGTAATTTTAAACACTGCAGGTATTACAGTGAGTTATGCTGAAAAATAAAGCACCATTTCATGAAGGCAGGTGGGATGGTACTGACAAAATTCTTACCATGTGTACCAAAAAATATCTAACTTTATGTGAGCCTAAATAAAGAATACACTTGATCAAACTTCACTTGTAAGCCTCTTTTAAAAACTTCAAAGATACCACTTATAACAGCACTGAGACACTGGTGATCTGAAGATCACACACTCACGATTAGCTCTTCATTTAAAAACGGGAAATACAACACCTTAATTATAGTAACAGAAATAACTAAATTTCCATGCAGAATGACTCAGAGTTTAACATTTTCTTTCTGTTCTTCTGTTGGCAAAACAGTCAATTAGTTCTAATCTTTTGATGAATTTGCTTTTATAGCAAAAAATGGAAGTGGTCAGATGAGATTATAATGATGTCTGTTCAACTGAATTTATAAATGAATTATACATTTCCAGAAATGGTGTAGGAAGGCTGTCTTTGTGAATGCGGTTCTTAGAAGCATAACCAGATGGAAAGAAAGTGCAATTTCAAGGGTAGAAAATAGAAATTGTTTGTCATGAACTTCATATTTGAGACTCTGAAAGAATGAACTTCACTGTAGACATAAATATATCTTGTTATGGTATTGCCTCAAATAGCATAATTAGTTTATACTTTTGAACTAGAAAGTTCTAAAGTCTGGGTTTTTGATTCTCCTTATCTTCCATTGTTTTATAAAAGTGGACTGTGATTTCAAGCCAAAAATACCTGAAGTCGGTTTCCACATGCTGTTCCCAATTGCTGCTAGATAACTGTGTTCAACAGGAGAGTATTTGGCTTCTCACTGTACAGTACATAAATCTTATGCGATTGCTGTTTCAATTTTTCTCTTTCCTTTGAACTCTCGAATGGAGTGAAAGAATTTCTTAAAGAGTTCAGTAGGAATGTCCCATTACGAAACATCAATCATCAAATGCCCATTGTACATGGAAAGTGAGGTGACTGTAATAAAATTGACGTAACTAAGCAAGCAGCATCTGACCTTTAGGAGCCACAGCTTATGATCAGAAGACCCAGTCTTCCAAACCTTTAGGAGTTAAGAGTTATCATCTCCCGCAAAAAATACCTCAGTAAATGAAGTGCTACATATGAATGTATGTGATAAAAGAGGTGGAATAAATTCTTCCCTGACCCTTAGTAGGGGAGTGTTGACAGAACAGAGGTAGAGATTGACTTTTGAAAGGAAGGAAAAAAAGGAATGTATCTTTGGGTCTAGATGGGAGCAGCTGCTCCCCTTATCTTGCATCAGTGTTAAAGAAGTTGCTGTTCCTGCCATGTCAGCCAAGTCACAACACAGCATGCAATGCTGCCTGCAGTTGATCCAAAGAAAGGGCACAATGGGTGCTGTGAAAATGTTGTATCCACAATATGAACATAAATCTTTTGCTTTGTCAACCTGTTTGCTTTACTCTGCACTCTGTTTTCCATGTAGCATGCTGTCACTACCGTATTAGTCTTCTTGAGCTTGCCAGTTCTCCAAGTATTTTGAGGACTGGTTAGAGGAGATAGAGCCACTGAGAGTTCTGACTCAGCATCAGGCTGCTGAATTAATGTCTTTTTTGTACCTGTTTTTGTTTAGTTGCTCCCTTCTTTTCTTTTTTACTTAAGATGAGTCAACCACATACACAACTGATGCAGCTGATTAGTGCAAACCAAAACATCAAATGTTTTAAACCTTAGCAGAAGGCCCTCAGCTATCCCTTGAAGGGATTGTTCTTCCCATTCAGGTGCTGCATACTTTTGCAAAAATGAGTGACCATAGAGCAGAATGCAGTTGACCCCAAGCCAAGGACATAAATGTTACAGGGTTATACTGATCTCTTCCTAAGGTTTTTGCATATATTTATAATATTGGGCAAATGAAAATGACAGGTATTTAGAATGTAGTATTTCCAGAAATCCTTGAGGAAGTTCTCTCCCCACATAATGGAAACAGTACTCAACTAATCTCTGAGTCAAATATGTAAGCTTTTGATCAGGTAATGCATTAAGCATATACAGTAGAGTTAATATACAGTAGAGTTGAACTGCGTAGGGATTTCCACTGCAAAGCAAAAATTTCAAACAATTCTAGAGCAACATTGTAAAAACAAATACCCCCAAAGTTAGATTTTGATGTGTGCTTGATATTTATTACTTCCCTTAGGTTATTCTGTTAGAAATAGTGTGGTGATTTAGGATGACTTGACTACTAGCTTCTGAGGTGGTAAGCAATATTTCCTTATTACTGCTTGATCCATGAAAGAGGATGGAGATACCAAAGTGAGAAGTACTAATAGTTAAATCTTTCTATTCTTCTACCTTTCTCTGAGAAATTAACTGCAAGGAAAGAAAAAGGGTAGGTTGCCCTCTGTGTGTTTTTGCCTCCATCCCTGTCTCCATGTTTACAAGGCCTCCACTCCTGAGGTACTACAGAAGGATCTGACCGTTCACACAACAAATTCAGAGAGCCATTTCTGGCAAAGAGTTACTATGGTCTCTGTTTTGCAAACAGGAAACTGGAACTAAACTGCAGAGCAGATTATCCAAGTAAGCCATAAACAGAGCAATACATTAAATTCTTCCTTGGTCCGTCAGTAAAGTCCTACTTGGAAGAGCACTTTGGGAAGTGCTTATCTGGTTCTCTCTCTCCTTTTTCCCCAAACACACTTTTTGTTTTCCATGGAGCACAATATTACAAAAAGGATCTTTCACTTGGCCTGGCTTGATAGTGTTTCTGTTCAGGGGCAGATTACTAAGTTTCAGAATTAAGTATATTTATATCTCACAAACAACTTTATGAACAAAACAAAAAGAGAAGCTAACCATATGCCATCTTCCAGTTTGTGTTTTTAGGGAATGTAGTTCCAAGAGTTCTTTGAACTTGAGAGCTAACACACATTTTCTACTCTGCAGATGTTCCAGCAAACTATAACCCAGCACTGCTTCTCTGGATTATGGTGTACTGTGGCTTTAATTCAGCCAAGTATAGCATGTCAAATGTCAGGTTGTTATGACAGCAATAAACTTGTGATTCCCTTGAAGCAGATGTTTTAATTTGTTAGGTGTTTTTTGGGCAAAAAAATCTGCTCACATTTAAGTAGATGTTCAGACTGAGAATGGAATTTTCTTGAAAACATCTTTTCCACCTGTATGAAAACTTTATTAGGTAGGCTTATGACACATGTGTGAAGCAGTGTGAGAAATCATCGCAAAGATGGCCAAGCACAGAAATCTCCTTCACACCTGAAAGATGACCTTTCTGAAGTCACTTCAGTACAGGAGTCAGATCTGGACCATGGCGGACCCTGTTTAATATATCTCATATTGCAAAAGAACACTGAAATCCAGAGTCTGCTGTGGCATCTTCTTCCCGAGGTGGTCCTTGCCACTGTGAATTACCACTACACCCTTCTGATCTTTCCCTCTTTAGTTCGCTGTTGCTTTCATCCCTTTTTGTAGTGATCAGTGAGGACTACAGTTTTAAAGTGCCAAAAGGAAAAACCTTTGATGGTTTTCAAAGACAGGGAAGAATCATGCACCTGTCTGAACTTCAGGTAAAGAAGGTTACAGCTGTGGGAACACTATTTCAAATAATTAATTGATCTCACTTTGCAGTGAAATATGTATTGGACCTTACTCTCTCCTCAGTAAATGGTAGGATTTTCCCCAGGCATAAATTTGACATTAAAGTTCATATCTTGCTGAATTCACATGGAAAGTGATAATGTAGGGAGGAGTTTGCCCCATTGAACAGTACACGGACAGATGGACTCAAAAGGTCAGTCTAGAATTCCTCTTTTTCTGGGATTTCAGGCTTCATATGTGGTCATTATTGTGTCATATATGTTGGCAGTTCACATTTTTTGCTCTAGTTCTTTACACGAGCTGGTGAAGCCCCAGTTGCTGAGGAACATATGCTATTCAAATCTCAGACTTTTTACCTTTCTAAAGTCTGGTAACCCCAAAACAAGCAAGAAAATATAAGCCTAAAACCAGGCATGGACTTTTCTAGAGCTTCCTTGAAAGAAAAATAAAACAAAACAAAGCAAAACCCTGCTTTGTTTAATGAGTCTTCTCTCTCTGGTAAAGTTTTTAGGAGTTCACTGCAGTCCACCTAGGGTTAAAATGATTCATCAGAAGCAACTATTCAGAGTTAAAACCCCACAAGCTAACATAACTTAGCCCAGTGTAGACTGATCCCAGAATCACACACTCAGGGGCAATGTGGATCCATCAACAGTGGGAATACAAGAATTTCTCCACATTATTTTGATTTGTTTGTTGATATCTCAGCCTACTAGATACTCTAATAGCTAAGTTATGCGGCAAGTTACATGGTTGAACACCTTTTTTTTTAATTATTTAAAAAATTCTTGCATATTCTTTTAATCTCAAAACTTCTGATCATTCATACTTGAAAGGAATGGTTAAATCCTGCAGCAACAGCCACAGAGTCAGAATAGCAGAAGACTTTGAAAATAAACTTACTTGTTTCTGGTTTTGAAATGTGTTTGAAATAAGAATTTGGGTAACCTGCAGCACTAACCTTAACTTAATGGCAATTTACTTTGGAAACTTCATTTTCACCACAAAATATGGCTCATAATATATTTCCAAAGACAGTAAACTTGACGAAAGACAGACTTTAAGGAGAGGGGACTCTCTCACTCCTGCTTTCTCCCCTGTATCAAGGAATGCCCACACATCTGTGGGAGTTTGAGGATTTTTAAACTTTACTAAATGGATGGCCTCCCAGATCCATGCATCGTTGCTGTTTTGCTGTTAGAGTGTTTATAATTAAAAATCATGATATGTGACCTTTAGTCCATGGCCACAGCATAATTACATTCACCTTACCTTATTTATGAATGCAAATCAGGTCAGTCTAACTCAGCATTGTGTTTACTCTGCATATTTTTAAAAGACATTTCTTGCCACAGCATGTCTTTCTCGTAGCCTCCTGCACTTTGTGGTAATTGCAGAGCACGCTGTCATGCTGGAATTGCAGGTATGGATAGTTTGAGTGGTGATGGAGTTGGACTGGTCTGGAGATGCCTTGAATCGGTCAGCAGCCAAAAGTGATGAGATAATTCATGTGGTACAGTACTTGAATGGCTAACAGTACTCCAGAACAAGCTTCAATGAAACTGATATACCTTGGCAATAAAAGTAATAAATCTCAACTTAAGTTATTTATGCTAGTCGAGGATCTAACTCCCAGCTTGTACGTTGTACAAGTGAGAAGATTGTGGGTTTTGGAAGGCTCTGCCCCGAAAACTCATCTATGGAAAGTCATTCTTCATTGTGCCTTTGAACCCTCACCATGCCTTGAGGTAAACTCCTCCCAAGTGCCAGTGGATTGAATAACCCTTGTATGGAGGTACACACGGAGAAGCGAGGGGAATTTCAACTGGTCATTATCAATCACAGAGCACAAACAGTTTGGAGAAGTAATCAGTCTCTCTGTCCTTCACACAAAGAGGTTTACAACACCAGAGGAGTTTATTATTATTGCTGGCCTAAGATCATCAAAGTCATTTTGTTTCATCTTGAACAGTAGTTAGAGGGGTTAAAGGGAGGTTAAACTGCCTAAACAAAATGGAAGCAATTACACAGTGGGATCATGGATGACTGTTTGCTTTAACCCTCACTGACAAAAAGGGTACTATAAGAAAAAAGTGTCCCGACTTTTCACAATCATTGAAAGCATCTGTCTATTTAAGTTCATGCCGAGCTTCTTCACCTAAATCTTTGGGGGAATGTCACTGCTTTAAACACTATCGGCTTCCTCACAGTTCCCCACACAGCCCCCGTTCAGTGTCTGATCCTTGCAGCGTTGTCATCACTTTCCAAGCTGCGGTGCAGGGCAGGACTTACACAGTGCTAGCGATGTGCCTGTAAAAGCTATGCCTTAGCTTTTGCACTTGGTGACTTGGCAGGAAAAGACAAAGCTGTGTAGAAGAGCAGTATGATAGGGAATGCAGATTTGGCCCATTCCAAACTTTAAATTGCGAGAAGAGGAATTGACTCTTCTACTCCATTCAAGGTTATATCACAGCTGAGTTGTCAAACTTGGCCTTCCACTGACCTGTATCATGTGAGGGGATGAGATCTGCCCCTCACTAGTTTTGGTTTTTTCTGTTCCTCAAATATGGAAGGTAGTAGTGTAAACAACTTTCACTTGCAGCATGAGCACTGCTGTATTATGGGGCTAAATGGAGTCTTTATTAAAGTCTTTATTCCCTGCAGCTCCACTGCTGTTAAGGAGAAAAACACATCAAAGAGTCCTAGAAATACGACATATTTAAAGAAAGCCTAGGAAAAATGTTTTAATTCCATAACCAGGCACTGACACAATGTTTATTGAAACTTGTCTTTCTGAAAGGTGACTAAGGCTTCTACAGATAACCTAAATGAAGAATTGCATGCCTAATTTTATTATTATGTAAGACACTTTCAAACTGTACCCTGAGGAAGTGTTACTGATACTGCTTCTTTTTTGATGTGAATCTTCACAAAGTTAATGGTGAAATATTTCTGTGATCCTGTGTCACACCTCCAAACATGAGGTGGCTCTTTCAAAGAGTTCTCTGTATCTTGTGAAGTGTTTATCTTGTTTGAGCTTGTTGCAAGGCTTAAGGAAAAAAACATCAGGGAATAGGATAGGAGGAAAGCATTGCATTTAGAACTCGTGAAGTAGCTTGCAATTATATGGCATATCTTCTGTTAGGAAAAAAAATCAAACCAACAAACCAAACAAAAAAACCCTCCAAAACCCAACAAACAAACAAAAAAATATCCCCAAACAACCTTCTTTATAAAGAGAGAGAAATAAAAACAGCTTGTCAATGGAGCCAAAATGTTCAAGCACAAAAAATATTTAATAGATTCACAGTCATAGAAGGAGGTTGCACAGGGATGAATCAGGCTCTCACTTCTCAAAACATTACTGTAAATGGTAAAGACTAAATAATATTCTTCGACAAATATCTGTGCATCTCTGATAATTAACCACAGCCTGCACATGAAGGAACATATTTCCGTCTGCCTTGCTTCAGATTTAAAGCAATGGAAAGCTGTCAGATATAATGGGACTATTACTTGTTTAAAACTCTGAAGTTGTATTATGCTTTTAGAACAGAGCTTATCATTTGTGAGGATCTGCTTTGAAAATTGTTGAATTTGTAGATAAAAATATAGGTAAAGTCATATAAAAGGGCACTGATTTGACTGAGACTCTGAGTGGATGGAGGAAAAGATTGGCACCTGTCCTGGGTTATATGTTAAAGAAAGTAAGAATCTAATTTTTTTCTGACTTTTCTGAGAGAAGATAGCATGAAGGCCTAGTGGAAATGTGCTTTCTATTACAATTCAGAAGTGTTTTAATCTGAATAGTTAATACAAAAAATTCCAGTTGACTGTGTAACAGCAGTGTAGTATGGCACTTGCTTAATTAAATAAATTACCTTTCCATCCCCCAAATTAATAGACTACTGGACCAAGTCATGATTTATGTATCCTCTAATGCTGGCTCCCTAGATGCAAGAAGGACATAAATGTGATAGTGCAAGCATTGCTTTCCAGGCAAACAGACAACTAGATATGAGAACACAAAAAGGAAATACTTCCATTGTATAATGAACCCGACGTCAAGATCCTTGTTTTTGTGTCATGTCAGTGTAGTGTAGGGGAGAGTCTTATTCTTTCTTGCCTCCAAAAGCAGCATATCCAAAAGATGTGTGAAGCTCCACCTGAGTTAGGAAACCTGCACAAACTCATATTCTGCAGCTTGTTTAATCACAGGATCTTTATATCACATTTCTATCAATGCTTTTTCCTTGTACAGACCTAAAATATAAATTTTATTAGCCAGAACAGAACTGAAGGCTACCCCGGAAGGTGATTCAGCCTGGCAGGGGTCAGTGGTGTTTAGTGATGTTCAGGCTGTAACTTATTGTCACTGTCTCACTGCTGACAGCAGAGAAAAGAGCTACTGAATTGCCCTGCATCTTCCTGTAGCTGCTGCACCTCCTCCTGATCAACCTACCTCCCAGCTGCTGCCTTGTTAGGTGAAAAGGCCACCGTAAATTACTGTGCTATATAAAATAAACTTAGGTCAGAATAGGATGCACCAGGAAATGCTGTTGTACAGGATAAAGTTACTGGCAGGAATCAATTCTTGGGGCAAAGAGCATCTCTGAGAACTGTGCTTGAGTCTCCCAAAGATGAATTTTCCCAAACTTTCATTGAGGATGGCTACTGGATGTCTGATGCTGCAAAACGAGGTTACTCTCAGCAAACACTGAGGGTTACTGATTTTGCTGCTCTGTACGAGCTGGACATCCATCTTCTGTAAGCAAGAGATCAGAGCTGTATGCTGCACTCAGGATGAGGGACAGTATTTTTGTCCTTCGTTCTAGCACCAAGAGGATGGATTTATTTAGCACAGAAAAAGGAGTCATTTTGTCATTTGAGACCTTTATTCCTGAGGCATACTAGCTTGTGCAGCGAGGAGAGATGAGACTTTTGGACTGCTCCCCAATAATTTCTTGGGATTTCATTCTTTCCCCTTAAATGGGCAAGGAGGATAAGACTGATAGATATTTTCAGGGCACTGCTTTGAGTTAACAATTTCGGTAGCAGCCATTATAAACAGCCAGTCTGGGTTGGGATTTCTGATCTCACTTTCTCTTTAGAATCTCTGAGGCCAGCCGATCTTTTCCTTTTTCTTTTTATTTTTCTTCTTTGTCTTTTTCTTTTTTTAAATATTTTATTTCTTTTCACAAACCAATTCCAACGGATTCCTAAACTATAAAAATGAAATTGCTCTCTATAAAATATAATTGGAGTTGCATTGTAGTTCAAGTGACAACCAGATGCTGGAAAAGAAACCAACAAACTCTCGGTCCAATTATATAAGTTTCTTAGTACTCACCGCATGAAGTCTGGTCCAAAAGAGACTTGCTTCTACTAAGATCTTGCTGGTAATTTTTATTCATTCTTAACAGCCTTTTTGATAGCTTTTCTCCTTCTGTATCTACATGCTTTCTCAATATACAGTGTGTGTTCTGTAGGCTGGGAAGCAAATCCAGAAGTGCAATAGGTATGAGAGCAGTTTATAGAAAACCAATAGTAGCAACTACAGTGGCTGTATTCTCACCATCCCTTAAAACACACAAGTCACCTCACCAGGTTAATGGACTTCCGTCTGTGTCTAATAAATGCAAATTAAAGAAAATCAAGTCACTTATGTTTGCAAATCTCCATCTTTTTATTGAGTAAAAAAAAGTGTGAGTTTCCTGCTAATTAAATGCTGTGGGGTTTGTTTTTGTGTTCTGTGAAGAATTCCAGTCTCTGGCTTTGAGTGGCTGCACAATCTATTCATATTCTGTTAGCACTTACCTAGTTATCTAAGCTGAAAACAGAGTCAGAAAATTTGCTTACTTCCAGCTAGTGGCAACAAGCTGAGTAAAATGGTTGCCCTGGCATTTTTAGCATTACTGAGCCAGTGGCAAATTTTTTTTCCAAAGACTTGGAGTTTACGTGTCCAGCTCAGGTGCTGGATACAGGTATAATGGGATGCAGCTGAAATGGAGATTTTTGGACTTCCTGCTGTCTAACTTTGTCCAAGTTCCTTTCATTTGGTCACTGTATGAATTAGTTCCTTGACCAAGGTTAGTGAAAGTGGCTGTAAAAACTAGACTCATTTGAAGTGCTAGGAACATTTTGATGAGAGGAAACATTGGATAGATATGGGATTAAGCTCCTGCTGCCCAAGTCCAATGACAGTCCAACTGAAAGTAAATATCCTTCCTTCAAGTGATAATTTCAAAGTCACGTTCTTCCAAAGTTCAATAGACATTATCACTCCTTTCAAATGTCTGAATATTATGATAGATACTCTATTTATTTATAAAAAAATCCCCATTTTCAGAGTTTTTTTTTTTTTTTTTTAATCAATGAAATTTGTTAATGAAAGGGTTTTTGTATTAAGGTTTTNCTCTCGGTCCAATTATATAAGTTTCTTAGTACTCACCGCATGAAGTCTGGTCCAAAAGAGACTTGCTTCTACTAAGATCTTGCTGGTAATTTTTATTCATTCTTAACAGCCTTTTTGATAGCTTTTCTCCTTCTGTATCTACATGCTTTCTCAATATACAGTGTGTGTTCTGTAGGCTGGGAAGCAAATCCAGAAGTGCAATAGGTATGAGAGCAGTTTATAGAAAACCAATAGTAGCAACTACAGTGGCTGTATTCTCACCATCCCTTAAAACACACAAGTCACCTCACCAGGTTAATGGACTTCCGTCTGTGTCTAATAAATGCAAATTAAAGAAAATCAAGTCACTTATGTTTGCAAATCTCCATCTTTTTATTGAGTAAAAAAAAGTGTGAGTTTCCTGCTAATTAAATACTGTGGGGTTTGTTTTTGTGTTCTGTGAAGAATTCCAGTCTCTGGCTTTGAGTGGCTGCACAATCTATTCATATTCTGTTAGCACTTACCTAGTTATCTAAGCTGAAAACAGAGTCAGAAAATTTGCTTACTTCCAGCTAGTGGCAACAAGCTGAGTAAAATGGTTGCCCTGGCATTTTTAGCATTACTGAGCCAGTGGCAAATTTTTTTTCCAAAGACTTGGAGTTTACGTGTCCAGCTCAGGTGCTGGATACAGGTATAATGGGATGCAGCTGAAATGGAGATTTTTGGACTTCCTGCTGTCTAACTTTGTCCAAGTTCCTTTCATTTGGTCACTGTATGAATTAGTTCCTTGACCAAGGTTAGTGAAAGTGGCTGTAAAAACTAGACTCATTTGAAGTGCTAGGAACATTTTGATGAGAGGAAACATTGGATAGATATGGGATTAAGCTCCTGCTGCCCAAGTCCAATGACAGTCCAACTGAAAGTAAATATCCTTCCTTCAAGTGATAATTTCAAAGTCACGTTCTTCCAAAGTTCAATAGACATTATCACTCCTTTCAAATGTCTGAATATTATGATAGATACTCTATTTATTTATAAAAAAATCCCCATTTTCAGAGTTTGTTTTTTTTTTTTTTTAATCCATGAAATCTGTTAATGAAAGTGTTTATGTATTAAGGCTTTTTGAGCTTCAGTAATAGAACTGTTACATAATACAGTACATTTATTTCTTTTGAAACTCAATGCCTCCTTCTGTTTCTTGCAGGAGAGCACTGTACAAATGACCAGGCTTCTCCAACAACTGGTATTACCTAAGGTCAAAAATATCATATAAAAATTTAGCCTGGAAAGCTTCAGTTTGTACTTAGTGGGTATCAAAGTTGTTTCCGTATTAAATATTTCTTGTACCACTGCCTTAGAAGCAGTTTCAGAGTGCTTTACAGGCACAGCCAGAGATGAAGAGCTGAGCAATAACTCAGTTTTAAGGTGATAAAGACATGAGTAATTGTTGGATGGTTGGAGTCCCAAAGCAGGTGTCACATCCTGTGCCTGTGCTAAGCACGTGTGTGCCCTTTGCAACCACTACTCTTTGTGGACAGCAGCACAGTTTGCTGTGATCAGTGGGCAAGTTCATAGTCCTCTGGAGAGCTCAGGATTCCCTCCTTCTCATTAACTGAGAGTTCACACAATCCTCTTGTGTCTCTTGAAGTACACAGAGATGACCACAATATCTTTCAGTTTCTGCAGGCCTGGAATAAAAATTTTTACTGAGAGAGGAGAAAATGTTAAAAATGGGTGAATGTAAAAAGAGTCTTTGGATGTTTACACTGGGCTGCTTTTGAATGAACTTTAACAACCAGGACTGGAAAACCACAAACATCCAACTAACAATGAAGAAAAATCAGAACCACTTGCTTTCTGGTGACTGAGGTGACTTGGTATCTGCTGTCAGAAGTAACATTAAAACAGGAAAAATAATTCTAAAAAAAAAAAAAAAGAGAAAAAACAAAGAAAAGGAAATTGCTTTGAACGGTCAACAGTGTATGTGACACATCTTTGCAAGTGGTTACTATCTAGATGATATACACCATCTGCAGCATGAGGTGTAAACAACCAAAAGCAAAATCAGGAATGTATTTCCAGTGTTTTTAACAGGACTTCTTGAGTATTTTTTGATTTCATAGTTCTTAATCTTTTGAACAGAACAACTTGTAACCAGCAGTGCAGACCAACCCAACCCTATCAAATACTGGCACTGGAAATACATTGTGTTTCCAGACAAACATACCCTTCGTACCTGATCTGTCTTCCTACCTCCCTCCAAAACTGTGTGGTATTGGAGCAATAACACATTAAGCACAATTGCTCATACTCTTCATGTCACTGCATAATTGCCCAGTGTGTCCCTGGGGATATGTCTTCTATAAAACTCCCTCTCTCGGTAAGGGTGACTAGGGACAACCCCCAACCCCTTTTGGGGGTTGGATTAAATGATCTTTAAAGATTCATTCCAACCCAAATCGTCTTATATTTCCAAGCAAATGAAATCAGGGAACTCAGAATATTCAAAGCAGAATACAGGATTTATTTTTAGGGTGACAACATCAGCACCTGCATCTGATCTGGGCTGGAAGGTTGAAATTTATATATGGAAAAAGATCTTGCTTGACAAGATTTAATGATCATTCTGTTTACTTCCCTAAAGTCTCAATGGTGAATGGTGGATATTCTTTTGTTTGTCTTTTCTGATTCCAAATGCTGCTACTATCTTCAGCTTTCAGGCACAAGCAACTATTTGCTTTGATATCTGTAGATCTAAAAAAAAGTCTCAGTTATGCACTAATGGTTCAGAGGTTTATATTGCAAGTTATTTGGGGCAGGAATTGTATATTCCTTGGTGTGCGTAACATCTGAGTCTCTGAGGACCCTAGGTCCCAGTGTTCAGTGAAAACAATTGGAATGTAATATTTTGCTTAACTGGGTTTTGGATGAGGCTGTCTTGCTCCCTGAAATGCAAAATACAAATAGAATTCATAATGTTTTTCACTCACCCTTTCCAAGAAGTGCCTATAATCAGAATGTTCTTTGTCTTAAAGTCAGCCATAAATTTTATGACAGCATACATGCCAGAGAGCTTTGCACATAGACGTGTTTCTCTGTTGTCAATAGTGGTTTGTGTCACAGTGGGAAATTTGACTGCTGTCTTCAACACTCAAATATAAGTGGCAGAATCACAATCCACAGTCATAATTTTATGAATAAATTTACCTTCTCTTCAGATCTCAGGGAAATTATTTATTTTGTTTGGACTGAGCATCAGCTCTTTTGGATGGCTTATATTTAAATTCAAGGCATCTCATTCATATGCAAATACTGCGCCAGAGGCGAGTGGAACAAAGTAGCTGACCTCCTGTTTTGCTACTCAAAGACTGGTCTGTGAGGCCATGTTTCCATTCCTACTTAACAAAAGTGTTCCTGTAGCACTTGTTTCAGAAGTGAGCATGCCATTCTCCCACTTAAAAAATACCTGTATCCTTCCCTACATTCTGATATGAACCTCATGCCATGGACTGATGGCAATCCTTTACACAGGTCATCCTGAAATAAACAACTTCTGAAAGCCACATCCTTGTCCTTTCCATCCCATAAACTCAAAGTGTAGCTCAAAAACAGAACAATAGAAATATATAATCAAGACAGTTGTGATCACCATGAAATATAACAATATCTCAGTATGAATCTATCCAGGATCCATTTTTCCCCTCAGACATTCACAAATGCATCAGATAGAAACTCTTTCAAGTGTTTGCCAAGTGAATATAAATATGAACAGCTGGGGCCAGGGAAGGAATCTTTCCTTTTATTTTCCCCTCTGTTATGCATCAGCATTTGATTGGTTTGTTTATCTGGTTTGGGCTTTTTGTTTTGCTTGTTTGTAGATGTATGAATTTTAATGAACAGAGCACTCTGGTATGAACAAAGTATCTGGAGACAACACAGAGCAGGGGTTAAGAGACAGTGTTGATGTTCAAGTTGTTTAGATCCCATTTCAAGTCCTCTCACCTTTGAAAAATCTCTTCATTCCGTTGTAAGCATATGCCCATCACCACTCTTTCTCTCATGTCTGGTTTTGCTTATCATGTTTTAGACAATTCTCTTTGTCCCTACTTTTTGCTACACCTTGTTTCACTGTTTGACCCTTTCTTGCCATGCCCAGTTCAAGCCTTTTAACCCAAAATGGTATAGAAAAGGTCAAATTTTCCATAACCTAAGGTTTAGGAGACCACAACAAAACTACCAGATAATACACCTCTTTTTAATGAGATATCTTTTTGCACAGCCAAAAAAAAAAAAGTACAATTTGAAGCCCAATGCTACTGGACTTTGAGCCAAATAAGTGAAGCAAAAGTGGGATAAAACAAAAAAACTATGGAGAAGAGCCCTATCAGCTGCGACCTCAGAAAATCTGATTACACTCTGCTGCGAGGATGGTTCCCTTTTTCTTTCCATTTTTCTTATATTATTTCCATAAATGTCTACTGATATCTTTCACAGGAAGGAACTGGGCTCTTGATCTGAACAGGTATGGCAGCTTTAAAAGTTTTAAGTACAGAAAGATTTGAGGAAAAAATGCAATGATCAGGGTGAGGAAGACATTCTATCTTCATTAAATAGCTATAGGAAGAAATCTTGCAAGAAAAACAAAGCAAAGGGAAAAAAAAATTACAAGGCTCCACCAGAAAATATTCCAGTTGTCTTGTCACATACTCGGACAATGGTTCAGACTTATTTCTGCCAATAAATTTCTTATAAAGAGACAAAACTGAAACACAGATGCCCCATCTCATCAAACGTATATCATGACTGGCCTTAAGCCATGCTGGAGCCTTACTCATAACTGATTGGGCATTTCAGAAATCCCTGTGCCTCAATTGGAACAAACAGCTTTAGGAATAAGAAAGTGCGTGACCGGGAGCTGCCCTTCAAATACTACTGCTGGTTTTTTCTTGCAAAGTGTATATGTGAGGCCAACCATAGCCTAAACCTAAAGTCAGAGTACAGTTAAAACCTGGAAGTTAAAACCTGCACAGCCCTGACAGAGCTGTGCCTGGACTGTGGAGTTTCATTTCACAGTACTTTTTTCAATAATAGCAGGAGAATATACTGTTTGGCTTTCCCTGTCTTTGCTGAAGAGTATTTGAGAAAACTTGTTCTCATTCTCACTCTTTGGATAGGCTGAGCCTGCAGTACAGAGCTGACTTAGTGGTACCTATGACTTCAAATGTCTTACAAGAGGTTATACAGGAGCAGAAAACCTTCTTTTTTATTTTCTTTTTTTCTGTAGTAACATGATTATCAGGGTGAACTTTTGTAGCACAAATAGTGCTTTTGTGGGGATAGAAAATGCCCCAGTAGGTTTCTCTAATCCTTCTTGAGAGAGACATCCTGGGGCAATCAACTCATTTATACATTCTCTACATTTTTCCTCCTCTTTTTGTTGAAGAAAAGGGCTGGTTTGCTGCCAAGACCTGTTTAAGTGGTAACCTATGCAATTCATTCTAAAACCACTCATTTATCATACCCAAATTAATCTTGTAACAGGATAGCTGCCTTTATTTTCATTGTCATCTTGCCCTTTGGATAAGAGATCACAAACATATAGATATCCAACTCAAAGTTTTTAAAAAGCATATATAAAAGAGGGAAAATAGGAATGGCATTGCTATAATTATAAACAGAAACAAGTAGCCATACATCTTCATTTTTCACATATCACATCTATTAATAATAGAATGAAATGTAATTTGTGCTGAATATTGCTCAGAGTCTTATGCCAGAAGCATAATTGTTTTCAATCAGATTGGTAGTTGGAAGGAAATGGCTTTTTTTAAACCCAAGTAAACATAATTTTTGCAAAATGATTAAAATATGATATATTCAATTTTTTTCTGGAACACAGAATGCATTTTGACATGAAAAAATATATAAACAATGACGAGTTTGGTATGAAACTACCGTACAGAATTTTAAAACCATATATGCACACTGTTGTGTATAAAAAATAATATCTTGGCACTGGCGAGAACAGCTTGCTACAATGAAAAAGTTATAGATGTAACTTTTTTACTGCAAGCACACAGCCTTTTTAAACCAATGTCTTGTAAAAGCATTGCAGACAAATTTAAACGAAGGGTCGAGGTTTCTGTGGCAGGTTTGGACTCTCAATTCTTCCTTTTTTGGGGGGGTGGGTGTAAAATTTTATGGGTTCTGCTCACACACTTAGTGGCTTTTCTCTCAAAGGACTTTCTTGTAGAGGAACACACTGCAAAATGTGTGATTTCTGACACCTCTCCTGTTCCCAGCAGCACAGGCCTAAATTTATGTTCTCTGTCCTGCATCCCACTCTGCAGGGACATGAAGAAAATAATGTCTTATTTTTCCTTCATTTCCCCACACACCCCCTTTTCCCTTATGTGCCAACATATCTCTTCAAACTGACTTTCCTTGTCTGTGGGTATTGGATATCTGTTTTGGAAAGATGGTCCATCTCCTTGCATAGCTGAAAGGGTTGGAAACTGTGGTTTTTCAAACAGTCTTGAAAGTAGGAAGAAGCATTCACCAAACCGACTAAACCATGATTCTTTCCATTGGCTACAGTGAGCTGCAGACCAAGACCTCGATCTCCAATCTTCGTTGTTAATTTCTTTAATAAAAGAGTTTTCTCACAAAGCTGGGAGTTGTGATTCTTTAAACAATTTATGCAAACAAATTTAAGCTCATGGATTTATTTTTTTTTTAAGTGAGAATTTGCTTTCTTTCTCCATCACTGGCTGCTCACTGGTTTGTCTGGGATGGGTTGCTGAGGTCAGTGGCACTTTTTCTGCTCCATGAATGGAATGACTCAAGTGTTTGAAAGAGACTAATGACTCTAATAGCCAACAAAGGATGAATTTGCTTATGTATAAACATCTTTGTTTGTGTGCCAGTTAGGACATTTATGCACAGTACATCTATTCTTCCAGCATAGGTGTATGCAAATTGAAACAAAGCTGGGGGGGAAATGGCAAGTGGAGCTTGCATTTTAGATGGAGAGACTTGGGAGCAGCCCAACTCCCCAGCGAGGGAGACGGCGTGGTACAGTAGGCGCCTCCGGTCCCCCTGTCTGTGCTCTGGGTTTCCCACAAAAGAAAATTGCTGCAGGTCCCATCCAGTCTGCATGTCCCAACAAGTCCCTAGTTAGGGTGTTTGGAGCAGTAGGACTCCAGGGCACAGCACCACACAGGCCCACAGGTCACATTATAATGAGCTGGAGATGATCAGAGAGATGCACTGGACAACTCCAATTCCCGAAAACAGCTTGAGTGTGTTTCTGATGTGCATTAGAAAAAGAAAAAATAAGCATAAAAGCAAAAGCCTTTTAGAAGTCTCCCCCATACCTCCAGAGTTGCAAATACAGTAAAACATATTTTCCTATCATAAGGGTCTGCTTTTCAGTACTTTCTTCTTCTTCTTGTTCTTCTTTTTCTTTTACTTCTCTCATCAGAAAATGACCACAGAAACCCTGTAATTTAAAAAATCATCAAAATAGAGATGCTTCTGTGGAACATTTTAGTTTAAATGGGCTAGCACATATTGACTAAATTCTCTTTGGGTTAAAGTGTTCCAAGTATATGCAAAGGCAACCCTCTTCCAAAATTATTTTTCAACTGAAAACATTGAAATTATCATTTTTCAATCTCTTGTGGGTTATTTTCTTCTGTCTTTGCGTAGTTTGAATTATTTGCATTAGTTTGTTTGTTTTCTCAGACATCTGATTTCTTTTAATAAGTGTATCCATGCAAATGTTACATAAAAGAAGAAAAAAGAGGAAATATCTTACTCTAGGCCAGAGACTACATTGGGGGCAGGGAGTAAAATTAAACTTCAAGTTATTGCTTCATGTTGGAGGCATGATCAGCAAACAAAAAATTAAAATATTTTTATTGAAAAAAGTATTTACATTCATTCTGCATTCAGTGCTTTTTGATATGTCTTTGTCACATAGCACACTTCCTTGGTAAACCACAAGGCAGAAGTCAGAACTCCATAGCTCACATCTTAGAACCTTCTAGGACTCTTAGGGCCAGATAAAGCTTTTGAGAAGCAGAAGTGGAAGCATCAGTGCAGGATGGGAGGTCATCTCTCAGGTGAGAGCATCCCATACCCAGACCCCCTGCACGCCATCAGCTGAGGGCAGCACTGCTGAGGGCCCTTACAGAGCAAAAAATTATACCCATTAGTGCTTAAAGTCAAACCTGCCACATCCTCAGATCTGTCTGAAATCAAACATCTCTTTGGAGCCGAGCAGAAGCATTTTCAGAGATAAGCAAGAGTATCAGGAGCTGGGATCACCATCTCTTCCAGCTTGTTGGGATGTCTATCTGCCTTCTTAGCACATCCAAGCCAGTGGGCTCAACACTCTGGAGCCCAGAGCTCCAGTCCAGGGAAAGATTAATGTAGATATTGCCGTAGAATGTCTTTTCTCTCTTCAGTAGTGGTGATTCCAAGCTTCCACCCACAGCCTGCTTTAATGACAGTACTGTGGAGGACAGTGACGCCCACAGTTTGGTACTAAGTCTGTTGTCAGCTCTCAAAGTTTCTCACAGAGTTTAGCTCAGCTATTTAGGGCTGATGAGATCATGCTGTTTAATAGACCAGAGACCACAAACGGATGATTTACCAGCACTTTGGAGAACCACAGTTTGAATATCATTGAGCACAGCTAATCCCAGGACTTGATTCTGGCAGGTAAGATTGGTCACTGGAATTGCTCCTGTCTGAGAGGTGCAAAAAGCCGCGCTAAAGCAGTATTTTCTGGATTTACTTCTGTAGCGCTGTTATGACTTCATTGATGCCTGCAGTAATGTATGGGAATGAGAGAACAAAACCAGCCATGATTACTACAGGTTTTGTTTTTGGCATCGATGCTTTCAGAAATGTACACTTCTTGTTCAGCACCTGGTCTCAGTTTCTCTGAAGATGTCTCTTTCCTACAAGCCTCTGCTGTGCCTTGTCTGTTAATGAATAGAGGTGTGAATTCCCCACAAGAAGGGATTTATCCCTCCTGGCTGAGTGGATATCGCCGGCATTGTATAAACACAAAACTGTGGGAGTTACTGTGGTATAGGTGATTTCTCACAGCTCGCTGAGTGCTTGGTCATGCTGGGTGTTGAGAGAAGGGGATCTGGCTGGCCTAATTCTTTCTTTCCATGTGTCAGTGAGCCTCATGGACATTTCTGCAGCAGGATCAGTGCAGGTACCAGCGGTCCTGTGGGTTTCCTTGCAGAGGTGTCAGGGCTGTGTGCATATCAAGCCACACAGCCACTGTGTTTGCCTAATGCTGTTCAGTGCAGATCCCAGCCAGGGCTCGGATTTGTGGCTGGGCTTGGAGCCTGCAAAGCTAAGGATTCAGGATTTGGCCTGCATCTGTCTGTGTATTTATATAATGACAGAAAAAGCAAATTCCTTACAAGCAGCTATGAGTCAAAACAAAAACACTGTGAAGGTCAGCTGAGCACAGCAGTGAGATGATGTTATCCCAGCCACACATTCAACTCTTAAGCTGCCTGACCAGCCAGAGGGACTCTTGGGCAAAAGTCCTGAGAAGATGCCAGCTGGGAAACCACCCACCAACACCCAGCTGGCTTCTCAAAACAACTGGAGCCTCAATGTTTGACACTCTGCTTCAGGCACAGCTGCAGGGCATAGCCCAGACACAGAGCAATACCAAGGACTTCTCATCAAGTTTTCCAACAGAAATACTGCATATGGGAAACACTGTTACAAACCCTAATTTGTAAGGATTTCCGTTTTTTTGTTTTGTTTTGTTTAATAAGACAAACAGCAACATATTTAAGGCTAAATTTTCTTTTTCTTTTTTTCAAGCTAGCTGGCATAATATTAATCCAGCAAGTCAAACTCTGTTTTAGGTTTGGTTTTTTTTTTCTATAAGTGTATTGGTTAGCATCTTGCTTTCAGCCAAGATACTATAAACAATTCACAGACACAGATCCAATCCAGAGTTAATAAAGGTTGATCAAAGCTTATGTGCAGCCCTCATCTCCTGAGGATAAAAAAGAAGATATGTGTTGAGGATAAAAGCAGAGGTCTTTGTTAAGGATGTGGTGGCCTTGGACATATATATCCCCTCCTTATTTGTTTGGAATTAATTTAGTTTCATTATAACCTCATGTCTATAAACGCCCTTCCATTAAGTAATAACAATCTCTATGCGATTCTTCTTGGAAAAGTTTTGAAACTATCTGGAGGCATCCACTGTAAATATGTATTTCATTTTTAGAGATGTAGTAATATGTTTACTATAGCAACTTTGAGAAGTTACATTGCATTGTGATCATTTTTCTTGCAGGAAGGCTCCAGCTTTGACCAGTTCCATTGAGTTAGGCACTGTACAATACCTGCAAAATTTTCCAGGCTACAAGACAAGCAGGAAATCCTGTGCACGTTCCACTGAATGATTGTAGAGACATCAGGGCTGAATCTAGAACTAAAATCTACGGTTCTGGCAATAGGGCTATCTGCCCACCCCTCCCTCATCCATTCTGGGGTAAAACCTCCATTTGCACCAGCCATCAACACTTGTGTTTTTCAGGGGGATGATGAGAACCAAACCCACTAAGTGGAGGAGAATTTAGCAAAGAGCAGCTGTTGCAAATAATTTGCAATTTGCATGCTACATATTTGCTACTCTGTTTAGAGAAAGCCAAAAAAATTAAAATCTGGACTTCTAATAATACTTTCATTTAGTCAATGGCAGACAGAATAAGTAAGTTGATCAGTGCCTCCAGTATGCACCAGCTTTGTCTCTAAACTGAGATGCCTTTAATAGATATGGACCCTTAGTGCAGAGAGTAGGGCACTTCACAGTCTCAGGTAACAATTTTAAGTTGTTTTACTTCCTCACATTTGCAGGAAGCATTGCCAGAAGTCAATAACCTCTGCATTACTGCCTAACAGGTCCTAAACCATGCTCATCTTTATGACCTTCAGACCCTTCTGGGCCTAGAACAGGACTGTTCCTGAAGGGCTGTACACAGAGAACAAGCATTCTCTACTCAGGGGAGTAGTTTTGTCTGTGAGGGCAGAATCTGACATGGAAAGGCCCTGTGCCCCATCCTTTGACAGGACAAGCTCTCATGTGCAGTAGCCCACAAAAGAGCTCTTTCATGTTATGTATGACTATGTACCAGATGCTTTACCCTAATAAAATGCAGATCAGGTTCTGTTTATGCTTATGTTGCAGGACAACTTCTCTTTAAGTTGGTGTAGTAAAAAATTAATCATTGTGGCTAAATATGGTCCTCCCATAGAAATGGAAAATGGAAAATCCTATATCCAGCCTTGCTCACTCCTCATGAATGGAGCAGGAATCCTCTCCAAAGACAGCAAAATTGGTCCATTTTTCTTTCATGCCCATATGCTAAATTACACAGACAGATATTATGCTTTTCCTTTTCTTCACTTTTTTCATGTAAGTTTTGCCAGTCTAGTGGTCTTCAGCACAAAGTCTCCTTACCCTATAGCACTGGTAGTTCCTCAGAGAGCCTTCATCGTGTAGAGGTAACTAAGTACTCTATTCCTACTAGTAAGATTTTGTTATATTCCCCTGAGGTCTTGATCAACACCATCAGACTTATTCCAATCAGCATATGGGACACTGAAGGCCATCTCTAGCCCACATCAGAGTTTCCATTTGGAAATGGAACATGATTTTGAACTGGGAACCCAGAAGCAGAAGGATTTTAATTTCTATTGTTCTTAGCCTTTCGTTGGTCTTCAATAAGTTTTACTGTCAAGCGGAAAAAAAGATTATAGTAAAGTATAAAGCAAAATGTCAAATTTTATTGCCTGACAGGTTTTGTTGTTGTAATGGGAGCTGATCAAATTGGTAATGGGTAGAAGCCTTGTGCTCACAGTTACTGGAGAGACAAAAGTATTGGTGAACTTTGTGTTCTGCCTAAAAAATCACTCTGGGCTATGTGGCTACTATTTCATGCTCCTCTGTAGAAATAACACTTTTTTTCCTTAGCTTGTGAAGCAACAGAAGTATTCTCTTCAATGGGGAAAAAAAAAATAGAAAAAATATTCTTTCACTTTGTTGACAGCAAATCTTAAGTATTTAATAAATTGTAAATATTTCCCTTAGGTTGTATTTAAGGGTTGTATTTAACTCCTTGGGCTTCAGTGAATTTGCACTTAGAAAAAGGGATTCTGTTATTATCTACTGAAGATAAGTGAAAAATCACTAGTGGAAACATGACACAATGAAATGTCATGTCAAGTTTCAAATTTGAAATAGGAGAAAGTGCAATTTTTTCAGCAGATTTTTTCCATCTAAGTTTTACAGGGAAGACGATTTCTGCTGGCTTTAAGATGAATTTCTGGTTCTGTTTTCCCTTTTAATGACTTATTATCTATTAGTCCTCTCTTTTCCATAATCTGAAAGAACAGCTCTAAATGCATGTGAATTCTTCTGGTGTTTTAATTGGATGTGTCTCCAGTGTGATACTATAAGTCTCTCATTTAGCATTGGTGGCTTAACATCCTTTGGAGCAAAGTGAACCAATGACTTAATTAACTTCCACTTGGGCAGTTATCTGCTCTGGGAACCTGCAGGAAGTATTATTCTATTTGAGGGTGACAAATGAACATACATGAGGTACCACACGCCACCCAGTGGGAGATCTGACAAGAAACATAATTTATTTCATTAGTGTTGCCAAAATGGGCTTTCAAGCTGAAAACCTAAATATGTAGCAGTGTCTTAGGAGAAGAGGAAACAGCATGGGCTTTGCCTGAAATAATTGATTGTGTACAGTTCACAATATATATTTCCATGGGAAAGTTTAAGTTTTGTGAGAGTCTTCATCCATCATACTGTAGTTTGTTAGGTGTCAACCTAAGTGGTGTATAAAATAAACAGTCCTAAATACTTTTGGATTTGGTAATACTTATCAATTACGTTATGAAAAATAGATTTAAAAGAAAATAACTAGCCTTGATTCAGAATTAACTTTGGGGTTTTAGAACATATTTATAATTGTTCTGGGTATTGTAGGTTTCAAAACATGCCTACAGTCTCCAACATCCTTGGCTTTCTTCAGATTTATTGTAATTTATAGAGTAAAAGTTAGTGGCAGCCTCTAATTACCCACAGAACCAAAGTTTCCTGAGTGAAAACTTGAGATCAAAGGGCATGAATAATAGCCTTAAAGGCATCTCCCCTTACACAGGCTACTCTTAGCCCCTCTGCTGTCCTTTGGTATAAATTAAGCACCTTAGGATGAATAAAACATGAAGCACAGAAGGTTTAGATTTCACAGAAGATGAATGGTTGGATTATTGATGGGAAAAGGAGCATGGGAAAGTATAAACCATGTAGATCTAAAAACTTGAAACTCTGTAAGAAATCACCTTTGCTTTAGTAAATTTTTTTTAAATTTATTTTTTGTCATTTTGTTCAAATCCTTTCTGTTGATAAGGCAGCTGGGTTGTTCTCTGTCACTGAGCTGCACTTTAAAGCAAGCTCAGAAGCCTTTCACAGTTCATTCTGTTGATTTCAGTGGGCATATGACCAGGCCATAAAACCACAAGACCAATCACTGGTTGTTAAAAACCATACAAGCACTTACATTCAATTATAATGAAAAAGGTGCATACCTCTTGTGTCTCATGAAACTCAGACTTGAAGGCTGTTTGATTCCTCTTATATATAGCATGAATCCAGTTCCTTCCTGATGTAAAGTTCATTGCCTTTCACTAGTGTTACACGTGCTGAATTTAATTCATTTCATATCCCATCATGGTATAAATGTGCATAACCATAGAAATTAGGAAAGTAGTATCAAAACCCTTTCTAATGTAGATGCCTATTCGTAGACAAAGATTTTCCAGGATGAATGGGTACATGAGGCAAAAGCTGTCTGTTTGTTTTGAACAAAATTTTGTATTTGCTTTCTATGAAGAATGTTTTCTTTGAAGGAAAAAAAAGTACAAAAAAAAAATCAGTAACTGTTTTGGGAAGTGGTAAAATAAAATGTTTCTCCATGAGCTGTGAAAATGGCTCACTCTTCATCTTGGCCTTAATTTGTTAAGAATAAAAATCTTAACTTTCTGAAATTTGGACATTTGAAAAATTATTTGTTTTGTGTTTACCTGTATTGAAAGCAATCAATGAAAGCAGTCAAATGCCCAGATTACCTTCCTTTGTAAACCAGAGAGATGTATATTATAATCATATCTCATTCAGTCCTATGGCCCAGGTATCAGGGCAGTCAAGCAAACCTAGGAAAAGGGGCTCACATACTCCTTATGCTTGATTAACATCAGGGCTTTGAACAAGGGTCATCTGGTTTCCGGGAAGTTGAGTCAGGCATTGTCTCACCTTTTAAGGCTGTTCCACTTTTTAGAATACAATTAAAAATTCATTGGACTGGGAAGGGAACCCAAGTGTCTCAACTCCCCTGGGATGGGTCTAACCACTGTCTTATACAGTAATTTTCATGCTCTCTTGCTGGCTCAATAAATATTGAAGTATTTTATGCAAAACGAAAGACCGTCTGTATGAGCAATGGTAAAAAAAAGCATTCAAAGTCTACTGTAGATTGTGATGATTGTAGCAGCCTTGGGGAAGGGGGGACTCCTGCCTTTAACCCTTGACTTGAACCAGGAAAAAAGAGGTTTGAATCTCTCCCTCCTCATGTGAGACTGCACTTATTTTTGGAAACTGGTTAAAAAATAGAAATTTAAACAAAAATGTGAACTGCAAAGATGTCATGCTACCTCTCTAGCTTTCCTGATTCCAAATGCAGAAAAAAATGCCATTTAGAAAATTGTAATGGCAAGGTTGGGGATGTGGTTTTTTGGTTTTTTTGTGATTTTTTCTTTTTTGGGGGGGCATGTTGGAATTTCGCATGATTTTTTTTTTCCGTTCAGTTTAGGCAAAAAGTCTTAGAGTAACCTAAACAACACTTCTTCATATTTATATTTTTTTCTTTTAAGAAAATAAATACATAATTGACTAAAGAAATAGAAGAAGAAGATCTCCATGCTTTTTGTAAGTGTTTTAAATTTTTTTCTCAGGTCCATTTATTTCAAGTAAGAGCTGTGAGTCAAATTTTTTTGATTATAGCCAAAAAATCAGGTTTTTTTCCCCTGTGAAGTATGACAGGAAAAAGTACCATTTTTCAAGTAGTTTTAATCTTATCTCTGAATAGGTGTAGTTGTGCTTAAATTGTCAGGTTTCAAGAAAACTTTGAGCTCCCAAAGTTGATCCAAAGCCCTCTGAGTAGGTGACAGTCTTTCTGTTGACTTAAGCTGTCTCTGGAGGGGATGCTATCTGAGTTAAAACCCATGGACTGAGAATCTGTGCCTGTGTAATCTAGTTTATTAAGACAGAGGTTTACAGGAAGGAGAGATACCTCAAAGTTATCTTAATACTGCACAAATTTGATTAATTATACTTTTGAAGTAAGGATATTTTTATTTATTGTGTGTGTTGCTTGACTGTTTTTTTTCCCCTGCTGTATTATGGATATAACATATTGATGGTGAGGACACTGTGGAGGCCAATGAATTCCAATCAATGTGAATGCTCAGAAACCCTCAGCGGTCAAAGAGCTCTGGCAAACAAAGCCATTTTATAATGCATTGGCACAGACTTCACATTGCCCTGAGGAATAGAAAGGGTAGTTAGTTTAGGCAGTCATGAAAAAATAAATCTCGAGGAGCAAATATTCTCACTTACAACAGTTTTCTGACAATAAGGCCATTTCTGATGGGAAGGGAGTTCACAGGTCATTCTTATTAAGTGCTTGACTGATTTATTTTAACATAGCTCTCCCTTCTGCTGGAGCTGGGAGAACTGAGGTGTATTTTCCTCCAGAAAAGTCTGCTAATGCTGTGCTGGGCTGTTGAGTGGAAAGAGTGAGCACTGCTATCCCATCGTATTGAGTGCAGTATGCTTCCATCAATGCAGCGAAAATGCTCTGGAAGGGAGAATTCTCCAGCCTGAATCCACGCCATTACTGCCTCTCCCTGACATCTAGAGTTTGCCAAGCACCCTTTTAGGAACAGTTAGGTGGTTGTTGTGCTTGTCCTTCAAACTGGATAACCTCTTCTCTCTACCCACTGCATTTTCCTATGATATTTATTTAAGGAATAAAGAACAGCCTAATTCTGCCTCTAGAAGATCACATTTTTAAATTTGCCTTAAAGCATTTGTGATGTTTCTCAAAGCCAGACTGTACTGAATATTAAAAACATCATATGGGGTAATATTCCTCACTCATATTATAAACTATATCATTTGGGACTCCAGCTTCGCTTTTAATTACATCATTACCCTAATTATCTTATTAACATCCATCCCTTTATGGAAGAATAAAATAAAGGCTTTTTTCTTTGCCCCCACAGCAGGCTCATGATCAAATATTCGGAAGCTATTACACTAATCATAACCATTTCACTGTTAGCTTTCACTACGCCCATCTGTTTGCCCATATCCACTTGCTTCCTGCCATATCCTCAGACTGTCAGCTCTTGGAGGCAGGGTGTCTCACAGAGCTCTCACAGAGCTTAGCACGGCGCTTGTTTCTGATTGGGGTGCGTGGGCGGTAGAACTGTTATAGTGATAGATTTGTTTTCCAGATTATCAGTAACACAATTGCATTATATTAAGTTGTAATATTTTTGCCAGTGCATTTTCTTACCTTATAATCTTGAAGTACTATGTAGCATCTCCAAAACAATTAGGAGCATTAATTTATTTATTAATCAAACAGATTGATAAATAGCAACTGAAGCAGTTTGGGTACAATAAAGGCAAATGCTGTGTCCTTTAATGATAGACAATCATGAGTTCAACACACTTTGCAGAAGTGAGATAGGAAACAATGAAAAGAGAATTTGATTCTGTGTTGTCACTCCATTCTTCTCACTTCTCACAATTAGTTTAGGCCCTTCATCTATTCATGTCATCCATGCAACACTTCTGTTTATCACCTCCCTCTTTTATTCCTGCTTTGCAAGTGGGAAATTTTTGCAATAGTGCTTCAGAGGAAATTATAGATCAGACTAGACAACCACACTTTTTTTTTCTTTCCTTTCATACATAGCAAGAAGAAATATGAATTGAAACCCATATTCATCAAAGAGAGCATTGGGTTGAGAACACTGGATGGTGGTTGCAGTAGTAAAGGAGTACAAGCTGAAAATATGATACAGCTGTGCTGATAGCTTTGTGATTATTTTGAAAAGTTGGCTATCTGCCCCATCTGACAGTCTGTGAACATGGCAAATAATTCAGCATTCATGCTGCTCCTGTTTTGGCATTATATATATGAATCATGTGGTGACCACTTTCCCAATTGATAGTAGATCAGAAAAGAGTTAATGACTAAAGTTTTGGTCATGACTTGTTCCATTGTTCCATAATAAAAAACATTGTAAAATGAAATATCAAGGCATAAAGGACATTTGTGTCATGACTCATAGGTCATGGAGAGCTTTTTTTTAGTACATCTTAAGGAGTTATTTCTAACTTTGGAAGTTTCCTGAAGGGTTCATCAACTCAGTACTGCTGAATGCCGGGCACGGTCCATGGATTCTTTTTTGACTCCATAGGCTTCCACACCCCCAAATAATCAGTCATTTACTATTGCTTCTATGAGCTGGAAGAGAATATGCAAAGTCATATTTCATCTACGCTTCAAAAGTCTATGGAAGATTTGCAACTAGATTTTCTAAAGTCGCAAAATACCTGTATATTATCTGCCTGAAGTTTGGGTTTGGGTTTTTTTGTGAAGCTGAAATATGTGGGAAGGGAAGCCCTCATTAAATTACATGGTGAAAAGATGGTTTTTATCCTGAAGGCTTTATCGTCTTTGCTTCAGCAAGGAGGTGGAGGCTCTTCGTTGCACTGACACCATTTGCGTTAAGCAACGTTGAGTGTGAAAATCTCCCTGTGGAGTAGCACTCTTGATCCTAAGTCCACCTGGGCACTGTGCTTATGGGCCTGTCACTTTGGAGCAAAGCTGATAACATAATTAGATGACATGCTGGGTGATTCTCAGCACAGCAGTGAGCCAAATTACCTCACCAGTTCTTCCTCCGTGATTCAACATTTTCTCTGAGCACATGGGTGATCCCAAAAGCTGTCTTGAGATGAGCTTCTCTCTATCAGCATCAAAAATTTGCCCTCTTAGAGAATCATGAGTTTCTACTTATTTGAATTTTAGCTTTTGTTCTTTTTTATGGCTGAGCTAGCACAAGTTAAAAGCAGGGGTTTGTGTGAAGACAGAGCTAAAATGAGACTTAATGTCAAGTAAACTTGGAGTTTTCAGGGCAGGAAAAGCACAAAAGGAGAGTGAATACTGATCCAGCCATGGGAGGCATGGCCTGTACCTCTGTGCTTGGCAATCAGATATGTCATAAGAGCATGAGAAAATATCACATTTACAAACAGGGGCAGGAATAAGTTATCACTACATCCATTAGTGTAATATCCAATTTCTTTCCTTATCTGTCCTAGAAAGGAGAAAACACAGTCCAGGATCTTGAATGCATAAAGAACAAGGAGATAGAAAATCGTGTCCCCAGCCTTCCTAGACCCCATGGAAGAGCTATCCTGCATTTCAGACTAAATCTTGTGAGGCAATGTGCACCAGCCTCTTCAAAGGCACTGTGGGAATTCAAATACTGTCTCATCACTACCCAAATACTTCTCTGCTTATTTTGTCACACAAGGTTCCTAGCTTGCTCGCTGTTTGTGCAGAACACATGGATACACCTGCCAGACATTTGGCATCAAAGGCATTGTAAAGCTTATGTTCCAAAGCAAATATACAACTGATAGGAAAACACAGCAATCAAAAGCAGACAGTTCTTCAACTTGATGTAATGTAAGAAACATGAATTTGTATGAACTACGCTGATTTTATTTTTGTCTTCTAGTGCTATACAAGAATATTCTTTTGATGATAATTTGAGCAAACAAGAAGTCTGTTGAAACTTCTGTAGTTAGAATAGCAGGAATTGGATAGCAGTTTTGGCTTGTAGGGTTGTTTGCTTGTTTGTTTTTGTTGCTGGTGGCAACTGGAAATGTTCACGTTACCCAAAGTGACAGGGAAAAATTGTCAGCATTGCAGCAGTACCCATTGCTCCCGTCCATGCAGGAAAACACTCTCCTTATCCATCTGTGAAAATTCAGCTTTGATTGGAGATTTGCAGTCAGTTTCTTAGGATTAACAATGTTGCTAAGGATTGCATGAGAGGCTCGGAATCCTTGATTCAGACTTTATCCACCTGATATACCCAATCTGTTCTACCTCTCTCTCAATAGACATTCACTTGTCATATCTAGGATTAAAATAACTTGTGGGCCATACAGCAGACATTAGAAAGATTTTAACATAAATAGAAACAGCCTAAAATTTAAGGGATTGCTTTAACTTCCTGCTGTAGCAAATTCCATGTCTGACTGGAAGGTTAATAAAAGGAAATAAGGATTTACAGCTTAGTCATTGAACAATTCTTTGAAGCTGTCTTTACATGAGGATTTTTTAAATTCAGTAGTTAGCTCTGCCAACATTTCCCTTCAAAAATATCATATTAGTGTGAAAATAGCAAGGAAAAAAGCACAATAAAGCAAAGGTTTTATGACTGTAAAATTAATCTCCATAGAAATATGGAATTCCCAGCTGAAATGAGTAAGAAATCAATAAAAGCACTGAAGTGATAAAACACAATTGTCAGGGCAAGAGGTCTTGAAGTGCTATTTAGTCACTGTAGTGGGATTTTTTTGTCTCCACACAGCAGTCAGATGAATAAGGTTCTATACTATAGATGAAATGCAATTCGTTTCATCTTCAGTATACTAGTTGGTTTATAATTATCCTACATACACACATTAAACTGTAACCAACTGTAACCATCTTCAAATACAGTTTTGAAACCCTGGTTATACAGCAGGAGAATGAGGATGTCATGGTTTAACCCCAGCCAGCAACTAACTACCATGCAGCTGCTTGCACGGTAATATTAAAAATAGCAATAATAAGTGTAAAGAAAAGGAAAAAGAGAGAGAAAGAAAACCCAAGACAAGCCATGTACATGCAACTGCTCACCATGCACTGACTAATGCCCATCCCATCCCCGAGCAGTGAAGTCAGTCAGCTCCTGACCCAGGAGCTCCAGAAACTCCTCCCCCCAGTTTCTGCACTGGGCATGACGTTCCATGGTATGGAATATCCCTTTGGTCAGCTCAGGTCAGCTGTCCTGGCCATGCTTCCCCCTCAGCTTCTTGTGCACCTGCTCACCGTCAGAGCCCGGGAAACTGAAAAGTCCTGGATTTAGACTAAGAATTACTTAGCAACAACTAAAACATGAGTGTGTTTTTCATTTATTCATTTATTCTCGTACAGAATCCAAAACACAGCACTGTACCAGATACTAAGAAGAAAATTAACTCTATCCCAGCTGAAACCAGGACTGGGCAGAATTTTTTGTTAATGATCTAATGAAACAAAGATAAGAGGTTATCAGTGATACTTCACAGCAGGATAAAAGCTCCAGCTATGTGAACTGCAGAAGCTACAACCTGAGCAAGTACTTTTGATGTGTTTACAACACAGGTGAGATGATGATGATGGAAGTAGCAAACTAGTATATTTTAGACTCTTGGACTAAATGCCACTTTTTTAAAAGTTAGATGTACCTTGATATGATAGTGAATGAAAGGCCTGAAAATAACATATGAACCACCTGTAGCCATTCTGGGAGAGAAGTTTCTTTATAAAATTAGCATCTTGAAGATTCATTCTCAGGAATATCAGAGGCAAGAGTTTATCCAATATACAATACCTGTGAATGGTACTACTCATCAGTGGGATTTAAAAAAGCAGAAACTGATTCATCCTGCACCAAGCAGTTTATCCTGATGATGCTAATGCTACAGGAAGACAACTGGGAAAACAAATTACAGAAAGAATTTGCTAGGCAAGTCAGAGTAACATTTTTCAAATGTTTTCAGAAGCAGCACTAAATATTTCTAAAGTTATCAAAGGTATAGGGAAATTTTTTAGATAAGATTAAATGGGTTGTCTGGGAGACACTTAAATATTTTTATTTTCATGTTGCCCTGGTTCCTTTATTGCTGATGTTTTAACCACGAAATTGAGTCTGTTCACCTGCTTTTTATGCCTTTCTTAAAACTCACTCTCAGATGGGCAAGAGATGAGAAATTATATTGCCCCAGCTCTTTTATAATTCTGTTACTGCTGTATTCCTTCAAAATTGCCCAGAGGTCAGATATTTGAGTAAACTGTGCGTCATTTAGCTCCTGAGGTTTTGAACTGAGCAGTACTACTTATTTACACCATGTAAATTTAGCAGTAGCTCAACAAACATGTGAAAAGATTTATTAAAAACATAGAATCTCATTTCTTCTTTTCACAGCAAAACATAAAAAAAATTTGAAAATCATCATTGAAATAATACAGAATTTCAAATATGTAAAACCTCTTTTTTATTTATATTTTATTCATTAGTTGTAAATGCTCTGAAGTGACCAGCAGCCTTTGACATGCTGTCCCAGAAAACTTGGTGCCTTCCCTTTGGGACCATCAGTCCCATTTATTTTTGGTTACGCCATGCCCACAGGTTTCACTGTGTCAATTTTCTGCAACTCTTACTCAAGTGACACTTCCTTAGGGAAAACGACCTTTTCAAATGTCTTTCCAAGAATTGTAAAGACATTACCCTTTCTCTAAAGTTTGTGTCAGTTTGGACGTACAGCTTCACCCGAGTATGCCACTGGTGACTATCTGAGTCTCACAACATATTCTCGCTTCATTTTAATAAAATGGTCATTTCTCTCGGTGGCACCAGGTCAAAGTCAGTTTTTATTTTTTCCTGTCTCTACTTTTATTGTTAGGTCTGACAGCCTATTAATGTCTTCTATTCTCTGTGGAACAAATAGCACCTCATGGCAGACTCATTGTAGCACTCCACAGGTTAGTCATGCTTAGCATCATTAAGAGCATGACTCCACGGGTTTTTTATTAGTTTTGGGGGTTTGGGGGTTTCAGTTTGGGTTTTTGGGTTTTGTTGGTTTTTTGGGTTTTTTTTTGGCACCATTTTCTTGCTTACCTATAACATTAGAGATAACATCAATAAGGGGTTGCATTCTATACCTGTAATGAAACTGCTTAAAATAACATTAACCAAATTCTGGCAGAATTTACTATGCAATAGGTTTCTATTAGATGTAGAGCTGGTTCAGCAAAAAATTATTCAGTACATGTGGCTACATGTTCAGCTGCCACATTTTCTGTGGAAGTCATCTCTTGAGAGTCAGAATTATAATCTAACAAAAGTATATTTGTCCTTGACAATTTAAGCAATATCATCTATGTGTCTTTTCCTTCAAGGTGCAGATTTTCCTTTGTTATCAGGAATTTTTCACTCTTTCACTTAGTTTTGGCTCATGTGGTAATCCCTGTCAATGTTCTTTATTTCACTGTTCACTCTGGGTTGTTATAAAATATTTTTGCCCTTCCTCTAAGGTGTTTTTGGACCATAATATTATTTTACGTATCCTTTTGAATACATATATTCCTGTAACATCCTGGAAATTGAGAGGTTGTTTCCTTCAACCAAAAGCCCACCTAGGACTGAATAGTCTCCCTTGAAAAGCTCTTGGAAAATTCTGATTCTACCATCCCATGCTGGTAACTTGGATGATTTCCCACAGTTCTATCTCAGATATAGTTCTGGAAATTTCAGTCCTCATCTATCCTGATGAGACCGGAGTTAGTTCATGTGTCAGCAACTCCATACCCTAGTAACAGATATTGTTCCATTGCATGTTTGCTCAGACAGTGTTACTGTAGTTTTTAAATCTTTCCCCCCTTTTTATAAGTTTGAATACATAATTTTGAGTCTGAAAAAACTAATCATTTTCAGGGTCTCAAACACTGGAATGGTTTGCCAGATCCCCTTCTGATAGCAATAAATAATGTCTGACCAATTTAATTTTAAAAGGGCATACAGAGTTAGAAAGAGTAAGTTGAAGCTTCTTATTTCCATTGCTTGAGGTCAATGCCTCCTTTTGAGCAGACTGAATCTCAGTTTTGGTTAGTGGTTAGTGTGGTTAGTGTGATACATGAGCCATTGCTGGTCATTTTCAATCACACTACTGTAAGTAGACTTTGCCAGAGCCCTTCTTAGAACTTTCGTAGAAAAAATCAGATTTATGCCTTCTGGCGTAGTAGCTATGCATTACTGTGTTTTTTAATAAACCCATCAGTTTTAGAACCTCTTTAAGCTTCTCCTTGATAGTTATTAGATTTTCTTTGTACAGTTTAACTTAGGCAGGAACATTTGTCATAAATATCCTGGTATGAATTAGCATTGAGAAGAACTTGGAAAACTTTATGTGGCATCAGGCATTTTAGTGATGACTTCAGCTTCATTATAAACTGCACATATACTTAGTTGTGTTAAGATATGTCTGATAATGAATATTCAGATTTGGGCCTCAATCTCTGTTTCTTTTCAAAATTCCAACAGCTCAGAGCTGTTAGGCATGGCTAACGTTTTGTTTTGTTTTTCTAAAGCAAATATTACTTGGGCAGGTCTGAATATTGTCTATAGCGTAGATGTATAACTTGTATTATATAAACCAGCTATGTACAGCCTAAAGAAATACATCATTTAGTCCCTGGTCCCTTTTATATGTTTTCTCTTTTCCAGAATAAGCTGGGAAAAGTCTAATGTGAGACAGAAGGATTTCCCAGATGATGCACTGGTTCAGGTCTCTACCTTCCTCAAGAGTCTCTTAGGTCATTCTCTCTGTCATGTCATTTCATATGTGCATAGTGAATGTAATTACTTTTTTAGAAGTGCTCTGTAAATCCATTTTTGGTCAGGAAGGCCAGTTTTAATGAGGGTGCAGTGTGCTTTGGTTCTGCACTTGCATAATAAATCTGATATTCCTGGGAAGAGTGTACAGTTTATCTGGAGAATGAGCACAGCCCACCAAGGCCTCTCATTGCTCATCTTTTAGGAGTGGGTGCTACATCAGCTCAGTGGTGACAGGAACATATATTCAGATATACCCAGGAAGACAGCAGGAGAAGCAGGTAGAGAGTCCCATGAATGCCACTTTCTCAAAAAACCTACTTTGCTTGCAGTATTTCTTGCAAGGGTGATAGGGGAATCACTCTTTTTTCACTAAAAACTTGATTTTTACTACCTCATGACATTTTTGGAAGGAAATATTGACCCAAGCCTTAAGCAACCAAAACACATGAACTCTGACATCAGTGTTGATTATTCTGCTAAAGTTAAAAATTTAGATTTCCTCCTATTTAAATTGAAAAATCCTCCCTAATTTTAAAATTATTAAAATTATCAACTTAAAATTCAAAAGTTTTGTACTTTTGCTCAGATATACATGTTCAAATGATTTGTGAGTCTCACTGTGTAGGGCAGGAACATTTAAGAGAAACCAATTTAAGAACTCTTCCTTCCTAATTTTACCCACCCCCAGATTTATTCAGCTACTGTAGCTGTACTGCTTATAGTTATTCCAGATTTCTTTGGCTCCACTACTGCACATGATTGCTTTATGTCATGGGATTTAGAGTATAAGTATATATAAATACAGATTATTCAGGGCAGCTTCAGAAGCTCCATGGTGGCCAGGAGGTGGCCTCCACCTCTACCTTCAAAAATTAGAGGTGATTGAGAGGGCAGGGGCAGGTTGGATATTGATGATACTGTTTATCACAACTTTGATTTTTTTTTCCTGATGTTTTTGGTCTCCTTTTCAGGTATCATGGTTTCCTCTTAAAGTTACTGCTCTTGCATACGGCAGGTGCATTATTTCTCCTGAGTGTAAATAGGATCAACTGTCTAATCCTGCTACATTTTATATCCGTATTTCAGAGTCGTTTCCACACACAAATGAACAGAGAATCCATTTTTCAAAGTAGAACTGTAAGACAGCTTTTACTCAAGCAGTCAGATTTCCCTGATATGCATTATTAATTACTATTATTCATTGCATTAAGGTGATACATAGAAATGCCACCTGACGGTAGTATTCCTTCTTGTTACATTTTCATAGAATCAGCAAATAGTTCACACAGCTTTTTGCTCTGCTGCTAAAAAGATGTTACAGAGAATATATCATATGAATTCTAAACACAGGTAACTAAAGGCAGAAATTCATATAAAACTCTTAAAAAAATAGTGACTGAATTCTTATTGCTACTTAAAGAACTTTATTTGTTGTGAAACAGCTCAGGTTCCAAAGCATGTTTGTAGAAGACAGAGATAGTTCTTAATCGTTGATTTTTTTAGCCATCTACCTCCCAGATCTGAAGGCTGTTCATCTCTGGTCAGTAGAAACACAGAGCAGAAACAGAGAAGCTACGGTAACAGTAGGAAAAGAGAATCTAGATATGATTTTCTTTTCTCCTGAACTGACTCTTCATATTCCAGAGACACTGGGGAAACATTTTTACTTTTGAATAATAGGTGAAATGGAGTGTGTGAAATGCTCTTCCTAAAAACAAATCTAGGTTAGTTTTTGAAAGGGAATTTATTACTCACCAAAGAATGACATCCTTTTAAATGTGTAGTAAGAAGCAGCAGAGTTGTAGATAGTAGTGTATGCACTAAATCTTGTCCTGCTCACTAAGTGTGTTATGGATGCACCACCTCCTGCTAATACAGCTTAAGACAGTGTTTAGGCTTGTGCAGATTTTTTTCTCCTTTGAAAATCAGTTATATATATTTTTTTGTTGTTGTGTGAATTGTTGTCACAGAAAAAGCAGAAAAAAATCCTTTAAATTATAACCTCCATCTGCCTTGGCCAGACTCCTTAGCTGACTGATGATCTGCAACCCATACTATTGGCTGTTCTGAGTTGAAGTTTGTATTACCTCTTTAACAGTACATTAACCTGTCCTATTCCAGACACTGCTGATATTCTGCTTTACATGTGTACAACAAAGTCTTCCTTCTGGAATGAGAGGTGTCCCAACATAAATTGCTGAAATTAAATTGCAGCATGTCCAAGAACTCCCAACTGCTGTGAAGGAGGCAGAACCCTCCTTTTCTCTCTAACACAATTTTCTCGGTTCCTGAAATCAGCTTTTATCTGATACTAACTGTGGTAGTAAAAATTCAAAGTCGGAAGTGGATCACGGCCAACTCTTCCACTTGTGCACAAGATAAGTATGCCATTAACTATGTCTCCAAAAGTTATTTATCTCATGCAAGCAAATGAGTTCAAAGCCTTCCATTTACTGCTATATGATTGTAGATATCTGCTGTCAGGTCTTCACTGACAAAAGCTGGGCTCTTAACAGGGACAGAAGCAGAGTTTGCAGTCCAGTGTGGCCTATGAATATAGGTTTTTTGCAAACTAATATGGCATCTGGTAAAAACGTATGCCCTCTTTCTCTCTTTTTTCTCCTGACTCTCTAGGTGTATACAAAGCACAGTATCAGCAGCAGCCCTCTCCTTTGCAGGTATGCGTCCTGACATTGTGCTTTCCTCCACCAGCTTGAGAGTTCTCAGACACACCAGATGGATCAATGTATAGAACCCTCACATTGGTTTGAGTTTAGAGCATCTCAAGGGAGAATTTATTCATGTCTGTTTCTCCCATCATCTGGCTCTGTCAGACTTTTTTCTCTTACAGAATGTACAGGATATAGTACAAATATCAGCTCAATGCCATTACGAACCATAACATTCTCCAAAAAGAGCTTCAATTTCTTTTCCCACCACTTGGTCTCTGAACTTAGAAAGCTAGGTTTTGGGGATTTTTATCAATTCCTTTCTGCATCATCTTCCCTTCTGCTTCTGATGAGATTTCCAACTAGACTCCTAGTGAAAGGTAAATTGCTTCTGCACTGTGCTGCATTGACAAGAGTAGGACTTCAGCAGTGAATAGCTGGTGTGCAGTGGAGGCAAAAAAAGTGGACCCAGAGGTGCTTTTTGCATTGGTGGCAGAGGTATGAGCTAACACATTTTTACTATGAACTAAGCATAGGCTCTGTTCACATACTCAGATGATACATAGCAACTCACAGTGACACAGCACTGTACCTCAGCCCTACAGCCTAAGCCTCAAAACATGCAACCTGCTGAGTAGCCTTAAGATGTTCCATATGGCAGAAAAATCCCCATATATAACTATCCATGTACCAAACTACCTGTTCTGCTTCCCAGGCTGTTTCCATACACCCAGAGCTGTTCCTAGGCAGGTAATGTTAGTCCCATTAAAGCCTGATGATCAAAGGAACTTGCTACACCCCACTTAGGATGAAAAACTACTCCTGATGGCCTTGAAGGTAACTCCATGCCCTAAATCTTTCTATGTCTTGCTTTAACCTCGAATTAGCTTTGAATAGGCCTTTGGTGCCCTAGCTTGCATGAATTATAGAATCATGGAATGGTTTGGGTTGGGAGGGACCTAGAAGATCATCTAGTTCCAATGCACCTGCTGTGGGCAGGGACACCTTCCATCAGACTGCTCAAAGCACTATCCAGCCTTACCTTGAACACCTTCAGGGATCTGAAACTTCTGCGGGCAACATGCTCCAGTGCCTGACCACTGTCATCTTAAAGAATTTCTTTCTAACATCCAACATAAATCCGCTCTCTTTCAGTTTAAAGCCATTCCCACTTGTCCTATCACCACATGCCCTTGTGAAAAGGCCCTCTCCAGTTCCCTTGTAGCCCTCTAGGTACTGGAAGGCTGCAATACGGTCTCCCTGGAGCCTTCACTTTTCCAGACTGAACAACCCCAATTCTCTCAGCCTTCCCTCATAGGAGAGGTGGTCCATCACCCTAATCATCTTTATGGCCGTCCTCTGAACCTGTTCCAATAAGTCTGTGTCCTTCTTGTGCTGAGGACCCCAGAGATGGATGCAGCACTCCAGGTGTGGTCTCACAAACCCTGCACAAGGAAATTTATGAATGCAAAGGAGAGATTTCCACAGAAGGTATCAAAAGTCCATAGAGCAATGTTCCTTGTAATTTCAGGTATTGAAAAGAAGACCCTTCCTAATTTTTCTGCTTGCATACAGAGACCCCATAGGACAGAATTTTAAATAGCTTAATTCCCCAAATTTAAACCCATAATTAATGCTTTCCAAGACATTTCCAGAAATGGTAGCTAACTTTATTTGGCTCCAAATGTAACATTCTATAAAAAACAGTTTTTAGAACACCCGTTATTCCAAATTCAGGATCTTTTAATTTGGTTCAGATGGAGGCACTCAGAATTAATACATGCTTTTGAACATGATGGTACATATTGCACAAGAGCAGATGTGTCAAAGGGACCTATGTAATACACTTCTCAACTGCCAGCAAGAGGATGTTAATGATGTGATTGTGAGCAACTAAATTGTTTTAATGTAGCTGCTCAAGGATTTTTACCTGTAACATGGTAGGTACAACCCTGATAATGCTAAGCAAGAAAAATGCTTGAAATAACAATAACAGTAACAATAATAGTATCACTTTAGGTATCTTTATTCCAAATGTTAGAAAAAGATAAAGAAGGACTACTGTCACACACACACAAAAGATCTAGAATGTTTTATAACACAAATCAGAGCAAGATAAAATTGAGGTCAAATGTGTGAGGAAGAAATAGCGTGCACAGAAACTTACAAACTATTTCCTAGTCTCCAGACTTGAAAATCGCAGAGAAGAACATGTGGCAATTATAGAACCATTTTTATTGCTTTAAAACAACACAGTTTAATTGGTTTGATATAAACATTGGAGCATATCTCAACTATGAGCAAAGCAGTGTACTCAATCATGTTACTTTTAATGGAAATAGTCTTGAAAATAGATTGCGTAAGGAACATTTGTCATAATGGCTGGTCTAGCAAATCACGCAAGCACAACTAGATAAATAAGGTAATGTGTCCTGCCACTTGTAACTTAATCCTCCAGTGTATTTCATTAGAAGAATCTTAATTTTCATCTGAATGTCTCCGCCTTAACGAGAATGAGACTAGAGTTTGGCTGGAGCCCAGATCAATTTCATGCAGTAACAACAGTAACCACCTCAAACTTCGCCTTTCCAGTAATTGAACTATATAATATGTTAAAAAAAAGAGGAAACATACAAACAAGCAGACAACTTAATCTCTATCCTAAACTATACTTTGAAACCTTTGTTTCAGGAGTCTTGAAAACACAATCAGTGAAGAAAGACGGCTTTTGAGGCAGTGGCTGTTTCAGATACAAAATGTTGGAAGAGATTAGTGAAATAGCTTTTGCGTTTTTCATGCTGATTCCACTGGAGATGTGCTGAAAGCCATAAAGATATGCTTCTTTCTCCAACTCATTTATTTCACATATACAATAATTTGCGGTCAATAAATCTACGATGGATTTGCATGGTAAGGCATTGGTGTGGCAAACAGAATGGATGATAATTTTATCCATAATGTGGTTGTGGTATTTTTATAATCAGTTTCGTAATGTGATATTACTGGAGAGTATCATCAACCAGTGTTCAATATGAAACAAAGTTTTCCAAAGCAACACATGCTATGTACTAATTCATGTCATCAGAGATCCATCTTCTGGTGCATGAGACTCATCTTGTGTACACATGGCTTTCATGGAGATGATAGCACAGAGAAATTTACTTTTACAGTTCTGTAGCTGGGCACTCCAGATGGATCATTTTACCAAGAAGAAAATAATTCCTTCACAAGCCAGAGTTCTCTTGACTTTGCAAGCTAAAACTTGTGGAAGGGTGGAAACTTCTGAGATCTTTAATGAGAAATAACAACTTTAAAATAACAATTGCTGTAGAGACTGTTAACAAAATATTAGTTTACTTCTTTCATGTGTTCATTTGTATGTTTAGTGTCTTATAAAAAGCAGAATATTTTAATTAAGGAAGTAATTTCCTTAGAAATATCTGTTATAGAAGAAAACATTGAAATCCGGTCATTTAAACAAACCAGAGTTTAATATTTCTTAAAAATAATTTACAGTTCAAATCTCGGTATAATGGTGCACTTAAACATGAAACTTTGAGACTCCAGAAATCTCAGTCCTGCATCCAGCTGAGTCAGTCAGCAGGCTTAAGTTTAAGCACAATCTTCAATTCTCAAGTGCTATCAGCTGTCAAGAAGGTAAGATTTAGTTTACAGGGGATCTGATAACCTGCTTCCCTAGATACCTATTTTTCCCGGAGGTCCTTCCTTAAAGTTTGAAGTGAGCTAGAGAACAAAACTTGGCTCTCCCTGATTCTGGATTGTGCTGTCTGTCCTACTCTTTACAAAATTTCAACACACATGGGCGCAGATCCAGCAAAGCATGTGCATAATTTGAAACCCATGAATAACTCCAGTTAAAGCTGCCAAAGATGGTAGGATGAACAGAGAAACCACTGAATTTCAGAGCAAAAATACAGGATGAAACTGTATCCTCAAACATAAGACTGCAAACTTTAGAAGGGTACTCACTCAGCACTTGTCAAGAAGGATGTTGCTTTTCAAGTTATTCACATAAATCACTATGGTATCTGAAATTCATTGAACAATTCATGAGAAATATATTTGCATTTGATTTTCCTTTCCTTAAGCTTCTGTTTGTTGCAACTTTTAACTCTCGTGGGAGACTGGACTGAACTGTATATGTAATGTTTTCTTCTCTAGCAGAATCATTAGACTTGTATCACCAAGCATTGGGCAGAAAGTAGAAATATTTTTAAAGGTCAAATCATAAAACTGTAAAGTCTGGAGGAATTTATCTCTAGGGAGTTATACCAAGTGTACCACTCCCTTGTATGAAAACTTAATTGATGTCACTTGGTTGAAATTATTATCTCTTGAGACAAAATTTGATATGACGTTATGTAACATATCAGAGTAAAAGGCATTTTTGGATCAGATTTTAAGCCCAGCTTGTAGAACCACAATTGGTCATTGTAAAAATGATTATTATATCACAACCAGAGGATTATGATGTCAGGTGGGGAGTAAGTGCAGAAGCAGATAAATTCTTAGGAAACAACAGTGATTCTGTGTTAAAACACTGTCTTCAGAAAAAATGACCAGAAGAAAAGAAGTGCAAGGAAATAAACTGCACAGAAGAGCACTTGTTTCCAAACAAGATATTTCATAAGTTTTCCATAAGGTGACAGCTGCTTTTTCAAGCACCACATTCTGCTCTCTGTTACATCAGTGTGAATCCAGAGGAAATGCATTTGAATTATTTTTGCTAGGGACTGACATCAGGGTAACTGACAGTAAAATTTGGCTTTAATACATTTTCTCAGAAATAGAACCCATTTATTCCCTTCAAATAGAGAAGGGAGAATTATCACACATCTTATGATGTCACGTATTGTTCAACACTTCGGAAGAAAAATGGGAAGCAAGATTTGTTTGAAGTATGGGGTGCTGTTTTTTCTCTTATCCTTCCAATTTTCACAATTTATTGTGAAAGTTCCTGCTGCTGAAGCACAAAATAGACCTTTTGGGCACAAGGCAGCTCTCCTAACAGTTGGGTCTGTCACCACAATAAAACCTTTAAGGACACTAATTCTAGGCGTAGGGACACTGCTCCCTGTTAGCAACATCACGTAAGTAGTTTCAAGGCTCTTTATCAGCAGCTAAAAGGGTGGTTTTAGAACAAAATTGTCATTGGCAAACTTAAATCTGACATGGAACACTGCTGCAGATGGGTAAAGACTGAGTTTTTGCATGCATTACATTTTGCAATTTCATGTAAAGTAACCTTTCCGGAGTGACAGTATTTTTCTTAGCTTTGTCCTGTGATGGAGGGGGGAGAGGAGCAGAGTGAGGTTTCAGTCATTAAAAGCAGATGACAAGTAGCTTCACAACCTAAGAACTCACACACCAACCTGCTGCCTTCATTTGTATTCACCAGATGCCTCAATTTTTTTTCCCCTCACTGCCTAGTCTGTGCTGATCAGTATAAACAATGGAATTTTTGTCTTTATGGACATATTTTTGTTCTGTTTCACTTGAAGGTAGAGACAAACATTTAAAAAAAAAATAAAAACAACTTTCACAGACAGATTTATAGCTTAAAAAATGGATAGGTCAACTTTAAGAAATAATTAAGGTATTTAAGAATTTGGCTGAGAGATTCATGAAACTAGTACATGATGCTGTAAGATTTAAACAGAAAGAAAAAAAAAACAGCAAAAAAAAAAAAGCCTGAGGGATTCATCTGTGAGTTATTGTAAAATGCCAGGGGAAATGAAAATGGCTAATTATGCTAATTTTATGTTATACTATCAATATGGAACATGTATTGTCTTTATGTGTATATATATAGATACATAGTGTGCCAATATGAGTCCAGCCTTCTTCCGTGTCTATTTTGGTATAATATAACACATCTTTTAATTAAACTACTTTGCATGCATAGAAAAGCTGGCTTATTAGTATATATTTTTTTTCCTTCCTAGTCTGATCACAAGTCACTAAGGTGTTGCTAAGTAGCTAATTCTGGTCCAGAATCAAGAATTTCCATTGTTGTGGGAAATATTTACTGGCAGTACCAGCACCTTTGTCTTTCCTTCTCCTCAGTTACAGGGAACAGGGCAGGCTCTGACAGAGCAAAAAGATGTTACACAGTATCAGCAGGTCTCCATTATCATATGATCTCCAACAAGGTGTCAGGCTGACGTGGTGCAGCACTCCTCCCTACATCTGGCCATATGCTCCCTTCTCTTTGCCACTTTTACCACCTCTACCATTGCTGTTAGTCCCCAGTCACCGGGTGAGATGTTCCAGGGAGTTCTGAGCGCTGAAACTGCAGCTTCATATCCTGCCTGGAGAGAAAATAGGGAAGGGAGACTGCAACTGTTCAGACTTGGGTTTGACTGCACTTTCCCCAAGACCAAGTACTGGTGTAAAAATCCTCATTGTAGAGTCTGGGATGTTTGTTTTATTACCTGATGCTCTTTGTAGTTATTCTCTCTGTATGCACATACAATGTCAAAGTAGCAAAGCATTTGAAGTATTTCTAGAATGCCTAAGAAACAGAAACTAAGCTGTGTTTTCAGTTATTTTCCTAAAAAAATTTCTCTAATGGTATATGTGTGTGCGTGTATGCAACCTGTGTTTGGATTTCCACAAACAAGATTTATGTGACTGACTGGTTCAGCTCCATCCTAACTTTGTTTTGGATTTCAACACTTCAAGTGAGAGAAGGAATCTTTCTTCCCAATGTCTGTATTTACCTGTCTAAAATATCATGAAGTCTGATGTTAAAAAAGCAAATAGAAAAATAATGCAGTGTAAAGATTTTCTGAAATAGTTACAAATGCAAACTAGAGGAGGGATAAAGTTCCCCTCCCCTGCTGAAATCCCTATTCACTTGGGATTCTGAGAGGGAAAGAGAGAGTTAGTTAATGCTTTCTTAGAGCTTGTTTTTCTTTGAATTCCCCTCTCTCCTCTTCTAGAACACACTTGTACATATTGCTGACTCTAAAAGCATTCCCAGAGGTCAAATTATTGAAAGCTCAACCAAGTTTTCCTAAGCTATCACAGTTTACTTACCATTCCCAGTTTCCACAGGCTATCTGAGCAGTGATTAAATACCTATCAGTTTTGGCATCAGAAGCCACAAACTGACTCTTTAGCCCCTATGTTTGTGTGATATTGTTTGATCTTCCAAAGACAATTTGCACCCACACACTCTGTTCAACAGAATCTGACTTGTAGTTTGTCTATGAAAAAAAGCATCCTCATTCAAAAGTTTTCCAGCCTAGAAAGTCAGATAGGGAATATGTATGAAAATGACAGTTGGTGGTTACGTTTTTGTTGGTTTTAAATCTTTGTCATATACTAATGACCCACTCAGCACAAGAAGAAAAAAAAAATAGAAGAAAGGTCCAGAAAAGAACAATGATCATAGATGCTGCACACACTTTCAGTTTGTGGTTTGCTGCAATTCACCTGGACTATTTAAAAGCCTGTGATAAATGGGAGGCACAAAAGGTAGTGTTGCATCTTTAAAGCCTTTGACAGTTGGCACTAAATGTTACTAAGCAAAATTACATAGGGCCAAAAGGTTGGCCATGATGAATCCCAGATACAATAGAACTGGGGATTTTCTGTATACGGAGTGATAAGGAGGGACTTTTAGGGTTGACAGAAATGACTTGCATACTGTGACAAATGAAGAGGTAAGGATGTGGCTGTTGGCATCGTACGTGAGAAATGCGGGATCAATTTCTTGTCATGTTAACGTCTCAGTGTGTGGCCTTGGGGAAATCCCTTAGGATCAGACCTTGAAAGGTATACAGGGCTCTAAAGATGCAAATCAGAACATAAGAGGACTTTCAAAGACAAGCAGAAAATCCTGACCTGATCTAGGTCTTATTTTTCTAATCATAGTGGTTCATTGGGTTTTTTGCAGGAAAATATTTTATGTATTGTCAGTTGCTCCAATTTGGAAAAAAAGTGGGTGATAAAAGCCAAAATTGGATTTGAAGGCCAAAATACCTGAGTGTGTAATTCGTGTGTAATACACCTTGCACGTTGTCTCTACAGCCAGTAGTGGTGAAAAGGACAGAACTGGTTTATTATGCCTTTTCAGAGATCCACCAACCATTAAATCTGTTGGGATAGAGGAGAAAGTGATTCTGCAGCTGGTCATTTGGGAGGAGACCTTCCTGCTTGATTAGACTTCCCCCAACAAAGTTCAATACATCAGGCCTGGAAGAGGATTTAAGGAGCCAAAAGTTTCACGGCTGCTGTTTCTTTGGTTTTCCCTTTCCCTTTTCCCTTTCCCTTGATTTTTCTTAAATTGGCTTTTTTCTGAAGAATTAGAACATCAAATATTTCTTTGCATTTCCCTCATCTCCTGTAAAAAACCCATATGTCCAGTATTTCCTCAGTGAAGGCCCAACAGCCAATAAACATAAGCAATTAGAGGAACAGAAGTCTCTGTGTTTGGAAGTTAAAAGACTTGGAAGTTTTGTGCAATTTGCATGAGTACCCTGGAGTTAATTCCATTGAAAACAGAAGCTACTGACTCATATCAGGAATTGGGGAAAAGAAACTTTTTGTAACTCTTATTAAAGTCACATGCCTGGCACTGAGCTGTTAAGGTGGGTTTCTTGCCATGGCTCTGGATATCACAGGTGCTGTACATCTGTGTCTGAGATGAACATCAGGCAGCAGAGGCCAAGGGAATAGAAAAGATTTGTTTAGGTTTGAAGAGCAATCTGAAAATGTTGCTGTTCAGACAGGCATGTAACCTGTCTACTGAACAGGATGCAAAGAAAATTTTTGAAGAATTTGATGAGGTGTTTAATAGACCTGAAAGCATTGTGAATAAAACACATCATACTGATACAGATCCCATTATGCTGCCAAAAGTACTAGCATCACATAGAGTACAGTCTCATTAGTCCTGAGAAATGAAGGAAAAGGTGATTGTGACAAGATGGTAAGATGCAGTGTTAGTGAGAGAACGCAGATACTGACTAGTGTGGTTAGCAACCCAATCACATTCAATAATAAGAAATGGTACAGATTTATGTAGATTGAGGAGATTTGAATAAGGCTACCAAATGCAACATAGCCCAAGGGAGCGTTGGGAAAAGACATGTCTAGACTTCCAAAAGCAAGAATATTTCCAGATCTAAATGCAAGCCTGTGATTTTGGCAACTCCAGTTTGACAAAATTTTAAACTTTACACCTGCACATCTCTTTTTGCTGATGCATTTTTAAATAAATTTGCTCTGTGATTGCTTCAGAACTCAAAAAGTGCCACTCAACAGAATTTTAAATCCCTTAAAAAACAGGTGGAAACAGATACTTATAACCTCTCGAGTTAATGTGATAATCAACAACACTGCAAAAATAATAGCTGATATCCAGTTCAGCAGGTCTGGCCATCAGAAGCATTTTTCTTCACTGTATAGGCCTTTTGTATGTTTCCTTCTTTTCGTTTTTTTTTCTTCCATGAGAAAAAGAGAACAACAGTGTCAGCAATAAGCTTTATGTCAAATGGATTCCAGGTTTAGATTTCTGTCTTATATAGGCGAAGGACTTGAACTTCAGAGGTAGAGCTTCATGACATTGCTTTCAGGAGAGAGGCCAACATTCGAAGTTCCTCTGCATTGTTGCTTTTCCCCAACGCCACTTGATGATTCTTTTTACTCCATTAGCAGGTGCATGCATTGCAACTGTGTGAAAAACAACCCCGTTCATATGCCCAAAATGATTATTTTTAAAAATTCTTGCTCATCATGTTTCTAGTATGTTCCCACAATGAGTTTGTTGCATCCCACATGACAGAGTGGCAGCCTGTGACATAAGAGTAAAATGTGGTAGATGATGTTTGGGTATTCTTATAGGAGATTTTGCTTCTGAAGTCACTGGGTTGTGACACTGCATTCTGTGCATTCTCTCATACATCCCATGAAAAATGCACTTAAAACTGTTTTCTAGACTAAGCCTCCTTTTGGACCAATAATGATCCAGTTATTTGAAAGCATTTTCAAAGTATCATTATACATACAGCTGGAGAATTTCAAAGGGACCCTTTGCAGAATTGTAAATATTCTGCTTATCAAGCAATTCACCTGCTATAGACAAAATAGCAGGGAGTGTATCTGAGTTAGGATTTCACATTTCCTGCATGACTGTGCTATCTAAGGAGGTTTTTAGCAATCAGATGTAGAATGAGAAGTTTTGGGCTTTTTCTCTGATTTTAGTCAGAAATTGCACACTCAACTCAAGAAATCTTTGTCTCAAAGATTACTGGATTAGTACCAAGTGTCAAAACCAGATTCTGGTAATTCCTGCGTAGTTCTGAGAAGGACCTGATCACATCCATATAAACAAGTAATGACTCATACAAAATACAGGAAACAATCCTGAAAACAGAAGTCCATTTCTAAAGCACACTAACGACTTTCTTACAGCAGTTAAGCTTTCAAGAGCTTCTAAGCATAAAAATCACAGCAAGCAGCAAGGTTTGAAGTAATCATAAGTCAAGTAATACTATTTCTGCGTAATGAGAAGGACCAAATGATGCCAACTTGTAAGTGATTGTTAGAGTAATTCTGCATGGATGGTCAACAGTGAAAGCCCAGAACCATCCAAGTATAACTTTTTGTGGGACCTATCAATGTGAAGTTGCTGCACATATTGGAAGGTGGCATAAAAAAACTCCGAATCATAATGCAACACAGCATGAGAGCAGAAATGTTAAACAGAGCCCACAAGGGCCTATCTGGGGTTTGAAACATAAAACACTATATAGAATGTCTTATAAATACCATTACAGAAAATAAAAATAAAATCTGCAACAAATATGGGAAAAGATGCAGAACTGTTATTCCTTTTGAACTTGCTTCCAACAATGGAATAATTCATTAAGCTAATAACCGTGGTCTTCATTTCTTCAGGGGGTAAGGGTATTATCTGAAGAACTGAGAAAGTTTGGATTTCACTTTTTTGTCTCTCTCTAAATTCAGCAGCTAGATCTCTTCCAAAAGACCAAAGAAAAAAGGTGAATAGATTGTTATTTGAAAGTGAGTTGTTGCCCACCCTAAATTCCCAGAGTTGACGTTTCTGGCACTGGCTGTAAGAGCATTGGCCAAATCATTCCTTCCAAGCAGAGCCCAGTTTCGCCTTGGCAGAAGCACCATATGGCAATGGGTGCCTTTGAGATATAAAGCCTCTTCAAGCACCACTGAAGTGCTGCCATTGCCCCTCTCCTTATAAGGGGGTGTAGCATATGCTCTCCTGACTAGCTGATTAGCACTACTTAGAGCTAAATAGCAGAAGGATCAGGTTTTACCCTTCTCTATGTCTTTGGACTGTTGTATCCCACAGAGGAAGGCAAAAAGTGAGTGGTCTCTCACATGAAGGATGCAAAAAGTCTCTCTCGTCTCTCCTTAAATAACGCTGCATCGTATCTCTCAGATGCAATCTTGGATAAGTAGTATTCATTGTATCTAATCCATATGCTTTCTGGGGAAAATATCTATTGACTGAGGATGTGGTTTGTTTATATGATTGATGTAAAATAATCTGCAGTGTTACACATTCGTTCTACATGAGAAAGATAGATTTTTAGTTTTGTACTATCTTCTCCTTATAAGAAAAAAAAGAAGTAGCTGTGCCTTCTTTATGCAACTAGAAGTACATTGAGTGCAACAATATCATTGTAAAATGATGTGCTTTGTAATGTCCTGAATATGGTGCATCTTTTGTGGTTTGTTTTTAATTGTTTTCTCAATACAAAAGGATAATTCATTAGGCCAATTCTCTAAATAATCTCAAAGTGACATGAATTCCTTTGCAGAGTGAATGTCTGTAGCAAGTAATCCATAGAAAACAGACAGGCGTCTCTTGTCATTTTGGAGCTCTAATCCACTGCCTGGAGCATGAAAATGGTCAGGATAACAAGTGTGGGAATGACCAAAATCAACATTATTTTTTTATTTTCTTTTCTTAACAATGCTGCTGATCAATAGAATTGCTGAATCTGGCAGATACAATGCCACGGGATTAATGAATTAAGCTCAGGAAGCAGAAGAATTTGTTAAAAAGGAGAGGGAAAAAGCCCCTTCTTTTCCACTGGTGTGTGAATATTAAGCAATGAAAGCAGCAATGACAGAATTTTAGCCCTTGTTTTACCATAGCACCAAGCCTTGTTCTGCACAAGTCTTTACACTTTAATTAGAACCATACTGACACCCGCTTCTTCAACTATGAACTTCACTTTTAAATTTAAAACTATTTCCTAAATGATGGTTTAGTATCTAGGTCTGAACACAGAAGAGAGAGGCTGTGTTCATGTAATTCAGCGTGTAGTGTGGTCACCATCAGTGGGGCTAGATCACTGGTTTTTAAACCACAGTAAATAGTGGTAAAAGGAAGGAAGAGACTCTCACTGATATGCGATAGACTCTGACATCATAAAGCACTCACATGCTCTGGAAAACCATAGGATGACATACAGAGGGGTCATCACACTTCTTTGACGATGCCAATGTTTTACAAAGGTTGATTGCCAGTGTTTCTGTCAATACTGCATTAGGAATGTTACACAGGGTACATATCTGTGTAAGACTTTACATTCCAAAATACACATTGCATTGATATTCAGCACAGCATGGAGATTTTAATAAACCATCACACACTGGAAGAGGTTTGTTCAGATACGTGGGAGGGGAGAGCTTAAGTTTGCTTATATGTTTATATTTAAATCTCCTTAAGACCTCTAGGGATTTTGTGTCCTTTTGTCTAAACAAACAAACAAAAAACCCCTTTATCTAGTTTCATTGCACAAAAATATACCACAATAATCACACAGTCCTAAAAATTGGAAGGTTTGGAACATTTTCAACTTACAAGAACACTTCAGAGAATACTCCTGTGTAATTTATGAGCCCCTCTAGACCTGTCCATGTCTTGAACTGATTGTTGAAGTGGGCTTTACTAGGAATTTCTTTTCCTGAATTGGAGTAGTGCAGGAGGTGGGGAAGGCGGGAGGGTTAGAGCAACCTTCCCTAACAAGGCTTTAAAAGCTTCACTGGTAAAGTTATGCTGATGGGAGACTGTTACTTGTTTTTAACTGGGAACAACCCGAAGAGGATTACGCTATGGGCAGGAGCTGTTATTTATGTGGGTAGCAACGTCGTGGGCTGTGTTGTGCTGTTGTTGTTTTAAACGTAGGACGTGCATCTTTTGATTAGAACTGTAAAATGATTTTTAAAAAAAACCAAACCAAAACAAAATACAACCAAACAAACAAACCCCAACAAACCCAAACCAAGCAAAATCAAACCCAACAACCTGGACAATGACATGAAACAGCTGGTGGAATGTCTAGCTCCGTGCCTTCCTCAAGCGCGGCGGAGGTTTCTGTTCTCTCATCTCTGCCGCGATGTGTTTCTTTTTCCTTTTTTTTTCCCCCCCTTTTTCCTTTTACCTTTTTTTTTTTTTTTTACCNTTACTAGCAGGAAGAGTCAACTGCCAGCATGTGAAGAATAATGTGCCAAGGCTCAAATTATCGTATAAAGGTAAGTCTGTTGTTCTCTCTTATTCTCGGTTTTCCTACGAACCTCTCTCCTCCTTGCCCCGTCGCTCCCTCCCTCCTCACCTTCCTCATTGCTTTTCCTTATCTTTCAAAGGGGAAATTGACATTAGGAGAAATTTCTGAAAACATTTACTTAAAAAGCCCCTTCGTGCTGGGGTCGGTGCCAGGCAGTTTAAACCCAGACAAAGAAGAGTTAGTTGCGGTTGCAGACGAGGACTCCGGATCGTGCTGATCCTTGTTAGAGGATTTTTCGGTCTTATGCTATTTCACCGGACTTTACTCTTCAAAACGATGAGTCGCGTTTGGCCACCTAGCTCATCTCCCCCGTGCTGGGCATGCAGTGCAGCCACAATCCCAGATCTGCTTTAAACATCATGGAATTGATGAAGATTTATGTCTTTGTAAAATTTTATATTTTAGGCATGAAGTGGTTAATTTTCAAGTCATGAATATTCAGTTTGTACAAATCTGACAATCAGATGCCTAACATAAGCAGTAGATGGTGGGTTTGCCAAGAAACTATAAACTGAAAGGAACAGATCAGTCCAGAAAAGGAGGAGAGGACTGCTAGGCACCAGAAAATGCTGCCTATGGATGTTTAATGCAGTGCGATTTATTTGAACCAGGGTTGTTTTCGGTGTAGTCTGATGTGTGTCATTAGAGATCACAGGGAAGGTGTAACTGAAGAAAGCGAGCTGTGAGATTACGTTTACGTTTGAAATTGTGTAATGCCACTCACACTGCAGTTGTCAGTAATTAACTTTTGTATAATAGTGCCAGTATTAAAGGAGAACAGTGAAGTAGACAGGCTCTTCTCTTTATCAGCATAGTTCCACTCTAAGGACATTTTCAGAAGAATTCATCAAATCTGGAGAATGTACAACTGGGAAAGAAGTTTAAAATGTAAGAGCTGTAGAGTATTTTTTTCTAAATCAGAGAGCTATACACCTAGGTACATACACATCTCTCTGAAGAGCTGCCTCCTCATAATTCTCAGATTATTGAAGGCTGAGAGAAGGAGCAGCAGCTACGGTTCTGAAAGGAGAGAGGAAAAATAACACGCTGCTTCTAAAGAGGGGAAAAAGAGAACATGTGTGTGCATGCCTGGTCATAGATGTCAATCTCAGTTTACAGCATAGTGTCAATACATCTCTTGCCAGTAGAAATACGTTTTCCTTTTTTTTTTTTCATCTTTCTCATGCTGCAAATGAGAGGGGGAAAAGTCCTCTGTGATACAGAGCAGGCGTCATTTTCACACTCCAGATGAAAAAAAAAAATTAAGCACCTGCAAAACTTGGATTCACTGTGTGAAATAAATGCATGTGCCGGGTTTTCTTAAAGAACACATATGTGCATATTTATGTGTATTTAAATTTGAAAGTATATGAATGAAAAGAACAGTTTAAGGGGTTCAGAGTCTGTTAATGAGAAAAAAACATTTGTATTTAACACAAAATTGATAATTTTGAATAATGGAGTCTAAAGAAAGCTTCTTCTGTAACTACATGTCATGTCAAAAAACTCATTAAAAAACTCTTAATTGCTTCCAAACTTCTACAATCATACTGAAACTCAGATTAGTATATAGAAGCATAAGTTCTATAAAAATATATTGTAAAGGGGTTTAATGGCTAATTAATTACTGTTTATTTTTTTCACCCTTTTAAAGTTTATCCATGGCTCAAGTCTGCTACCTCTGCTCATTTTGGCTAAATGCACAGAAACTAATTTCAAAGAGTGGCCAAATGTGACTGATGGTGGTTTTCTTTTTTTCTTTTATCTTTTTCCTCCTTTTTTTTTTTTTTTCCCCACCCCTCGGTGCTGTATCTATAGACACTTTAAAAAATATTTTGCTGCTCTGCTGATTGGTTGTTTTCCAGTTCTGCTCTTGCTGGGATAAAGAGTCTCATTTTCATTTTTTAAAATATCAGATATCAAATTTTGCTCTGTGGTCAGTTCTATATGAGCAAAACAGGAAACTGAGCTGAACATCAAAACTGTTTTATACTTGGTGGATCATTGTGCCACAAAAATGACTTCAAATGGTGAGCAACCCTGTTTCCTATGTAGTGAAGACAGTAAATGCATAGTTAATCCAAAGCAAGTTGAAGTCTGAAGACTTAGAGGAATTCACACTGTAGCCTTTGAGTCACATATTTGACTTTAAATGTGTAACTCTAAAAATCAGATCAGACTACTCACATGCTTAATGTTAAGTACCGGTGTAAATGCTTGGCCAGGTCAATAGGAGGGTGCTGCTGCATTGATCCCCAGGTATGGGGATATCATTATTAGTCAGGGAAGACTAAGCCTTGTCAGCTGGTGCTTTTCCAGACAAATTCTGCTTCCAGCACAGTACTCAGAGCACAGATCAATGTTAACACCTTGCGTAGGAACATCCTTAAACGCTGTGGGTATTGAAAATATGTCTTTTAGGTACTGACAGAATACCTCACATGCTAATACTTATCTCTCTGGATATACTTCACCGCCATGTGACTATGTGATACCAAGTGATTCATCTCTATTTAAACTGCTTGCAAGTAGAAAAAGAAGCTACCCAGTTACTTACCCATTCCTCATCTCCATGAAGAGATGCGGTTGAGTAAAATAAACTTATACGATAGTGAAAAAAAACCCTCCAAACATGCAGGGTGAAAAGAATGACCCAGGTGACTTCACATTTCTGTGACAATCATTGTGCTTTCTTTTAAGACATGTGCTTGTTGTTTGTCTAAACAAATACCTTGGAGCTAATTGTTGGTGCTTTATTTCAAAAGAAAATCAAGGATGTATTTTAACTTCTTGTTTGTCTCAACTAATTAGATGTCAAACATGGTTAAAAAGCTCAGGCATTTGCTTTAAAAGTTAGCAAAATGAGTCATGAAGGGTTAAATCCCTGCCAACCTTGATTTCCTATGGTCACTTGCTTTCAAAGGCCCAGTATTAGCTCTGCCATTTCCCGGTTACTGGACAGAAGTTTTGGTGAACTCCTGTTCTTACTTCCTCTTAACTTCTTGTTGCTCAGTCTTGCAGAAGATTAGAAGCATCCTACGGGGCATGGTATGGATAGGAAGTGGAAGAGAAAGTGTATAAATGTATATGTGAAGGCCACATCTGTGATCTGAAAAGGTTCTTTCTGTTTATTGTGAAACAGAGTTCTGATTATTTGATTCATATCACCTTGATTTTGCGAGCATATTAAAGAAAGGAAACTTGAGGAGAGCAGTAGGGAAATCCTTGTCCACCTGAAATCTGTGGTGAAGCTCCTGTTCAGTAGCTTCTGGGTTTTGCTTTGTACTTTATAAAATTTCCAAGCATTTCCATCTTTGTACATGGATTGGAAAGGTTTTATTCAGATGATACTCATCTCCTTATTTCAGTCGAAAGGAATTAATATGATTAAAAGCCTGATCCAAAGGTCACTGAAGTCACTAGGTCCTGCATCATAGCCTAAATGTGGTAAAACCAGACATAAAACTGAAAGCTCAGTTGAGCTCTTGAGCGACTGGGCTCCTCTTTTTGTGTCCTTCAAAGACTTTATGTCCTTATTGTAGAGTAACAAGAAATGTCATTCTCAATATATCAAAAGTAAAAGATTCTTCCCTTTAAGAATGTAGGGGATTTTGGTTATGCTTTTTTTTTTGTTCGTTTGTTTTTGTTGTGTTTTATCTAATCTCACTGACTTCAATTCTGATGTTGGTTGTAAGTCTCTGTATTGTGTCACCAGGTCACAGATTCTGTTCAGGAAACTCCTATTGAGCACAGAGTTCTCAGAAAGCTGGTGATCAAGTTGAGTGTGCAAAGTTTAAAACAATAAATATAGCTTTAACTCCAGATGGATTTCTTGTATTGTTTATTGTTTTGTATTTTCTTTTGCTGTCCTCTGTATGGGGAGGTAACAGCACAAACAGAGATGGAACCAGCTATAGTACCCTTTAAATATAAACAAATGAGCCCAAAGAAAGAGTTTCCATTAACAATTCCTTGATTTGCAGATTTTTTCGTAAAGCAAACCTGATTTTTGCCTCCACATGAGTAAATCTTGTCAACCCACCCTTCTGAAATCCATCTGTCATGTCTTATTTGTCTATTGAAAATTACTAAATGCTGTAAGTATGTTTTGCAAGAGTACATGTGTGGTTCTCCTTTGTTATTGTTGCTCAATTGGATACATATTACTTGAGAAAAAGTAAGTGGAAAAGCATTGCACACAGATTTAGCTCGATTACTCCCTGGCTACAATTCAAGCCATATTAAAAGTAAGTGTCTTGTTTAAAGTTGCAGTGATAGTGACAACTACTCCATCCTTGATGTGCAGTTGATTTACAATTTTATAGCATGGATTTTTATCCAGATGAAATCACGGCCCTAGTGAAAGCAATGGCAAAACTTCTGTCTGTTTCAATCTGTCCCACATGGAGTGATGAGGGAGGAATGGCACCACACTGAATTACCTGTATGTACACTAATGTAAATATGATACCTGGCTTGTAGTTTGTTGACCCAGTCTGGTTGTAGTTGATGACCTGCCGGTGGGTTTGATTGTGGTTTTTCCTTTCCATCAAACTTTATAACTCACAATTCAATACCTCTGCAAATATTGGGAAAGCAGAACAAAGTGGGAGAAGGAAATGGGGAGAGAAATATTGGCAAGGGAGCCTGTTTCTCTTGAGCTGGGACCAGTATTGGAGTTCGTCTCAGTTTTCAAGGTATCTGCTTAAAAACCTTTGCTTAAACTGTCTTGTAAGAGTACTGTCTGAGGGAAAAGCCTCTCTGACATGCCTGAAAGGAGAGAACAGCCCTGACTTAGGAAGAAGGCTGTGAAGAAAGGTAAACCAGGGACATTTGCATCTTTACCTTGCACCATTTGTGACAAAATTTCTGCATGGCTCCAGCGTGCTCAGACCTCGCAGTTCAGTCAGTGCAGGAGGCTGCGGGACAATGAAGATACCAGATGCAGTCACAGCCACTTCAGCTTTTTTTTTTTCCCCCCCAAAATAATGAGTCTTTCAGGGAAGATCTGTGTGTTGGTCTTTCTGTCGCTGGCTGACTGGGGTCTTCCCAAGACCTGGGAAGTCTCAGGGAGGTGGTAGGACTACCCTGCCTGGCTCTGACAGCCCACAGACTGACAGGAGGGAGAAGCTGATGAAGGAAGTGCCAAGGCTCAGATCTTGCCTATATAGGGAAATTTTCAGCTAGCTAATTAGGGTCTGAGACAGGCAGTGTAATTGGAACAAGGAGGGTGAAAACCTAGCCCAACATTCTCATTTTGCATTTCCAACTTTCCCATTTAATTCCAGTGGAAAAAGTGGTTTCTGAATTACAGAGCCTCCCTTTTCTGAGAAGCTGGAGTTCTCTATAATTATTTTTAGTGTATGGTTTGCAAATGACTGAATTATTCATGGAAGGTGCTGTATTGACAGCCATGGAAACTCTACTCTTTTGCTGCAGACAAGGTGTGCAGCACTTACGTGTATTGTTTGTAACAGCATCTTTAAAACTCTGACCTAGTGGGGAATTTAAATATCCATAGTTTCACTGAGCTCAGTGTATCTTCTGATATGTGAAGTTTGCCTTAAAATTTACTTTTGTGCTTGAAGCTTTTGATCAGGACTGAAGTACCTATCTATTTGCTTAGGGTTTATTCAGGTGTATACTTATTTCGTAATATTTAGCAAAACAGTTTAAAATCAGAAAAACATTTAAAATGAGAAACCCAGTCATGGCAGGTTGTTACAATGTTACAATGTAAATGGATTTTTTTTATAATCTGTCCTGTATGCGACTTTGTGTGCACAGAAAGCATTTCCATGGAGTTCCCACCTGAAAAGAAGGCACAAAATGATTTGTATTTTTAACTCATTCTTTTTTTCTTGGAAGTGTTTTTAAGTTTTAATTTAATGTATTGCTATACTGTGATCCTTTTAATATGGTTTTGGTTTGGTTAATCACTGATTCTGCATATGGCTTTTAATGCCCACAGCTGCTGTTAGAGAATCTTCTTTATTTACTTCCTCTGGCCTGCAGACTTTTCCCTCATGTACATACCTGGAACACTACAATGGAAGCACCTGCAATACAAAGTTGCTCCAGTATTTTCAATATTTTCTTCATCAGCTGGAGCCTGAGTTGACCCCAGTTCAATCTGAAGCAAAATCACATCTTCACCTGAGGCAGTGCCTAAGTGACTGAGAAGAAAACAAATCCTTCTAAGTGGTGTCAATGGTTGTGACATTTTCCAGTTGTTTGAAAGCTAAAAAGGGTAAAATTGTTTTCAGGCTCCCACACTTATTTTTAAGCAAATGTGTGGGGTGGACCCTGGGAGCTCTATGTCAAACTTTTAAATGGAGGTTCTGTAGCCTGTTATGGTGCTCCTGTTAATTAAGGTTACATGTAAAAATTGTTACTGGTGTTGTGCTGGTGCTGGTGGGCGATTCAGCGAATTCCTTCCCTTGCAGGATTAAAGCTCCCTTCAGGAATGTCTGCAAGTTCACGGTCCTCCCACATACAGCCTTCATATAGGTTAGCTGCTCTCTTCCAGTAACAGCTGTGGATAGTGAGAATAACTGTGGGGATAGTACTTTTACTTGACTTTCCCTATTTTTTCCAAGTGGGACAGTGCCTGAATATACAAGAGAGAAAAGAATGGCCACAGCTGTTGAGAGCATCAGAAATCTTAAAGAGTGTAGTAACCTTTCTCCTGCACCGCAGGAGGTTCTCTGTGGTGTCTTTCTCTTTGTGACTGACACAGTCAGCCACACTAGGCTCTTTTCACTGTCGAGGGAAGGAGAGATACCTCTAGAGAGCTAATCTAGGGTTAGGCAGACTGAAGGAGACTTTAAGGGTGCTCATCACTTGTCATTGACTGTAAAAGGAATTAAGCTGCTTGTTCATTTACTTAGTTTCTTTCTCTCTGGGAATGTATCAAAAAAAGGTAGTAGTTAACTGCTACTGAAGAATTTAGGCTGTATTCTGATCCAAAGCTTCCTAATTTAAGAAACTATCTCTGGCTAAATGAGAATTTAAACTTGTGCAAAAATTGAGCTGATTAAACATATGTATAACCTCAGTATCTTGAGGTTACCTGTGACTGTCTAAATTTGCACCAAACTTGCAGAATAGCAAGAAATAAACAGTACAGCTACATTCTTCATATTCTTAAAACAATTACCTAATTTACCCATGTCTCTCCTCCTTAATAAGCTCATCCCAAATCCAGTGACACATGCTGGAAGTGACTCTCTGGGGCTACAGAGCTTTACTAATTTAATGGCTTAATCATTTAGAGCTTTCAATAAGCTGTCCCCTGGCCAGCTCCATTACCTTCTGAATGTTTCTGCACTTTAAAGAGAAAAGCATATTCAAGACTCAATTTCATAGAGTGTAGTTTGCAAATAAAAATCCCTGTGTGTATGTGCAACTCAAAGGACAGGTGTCTTGACCCGAGTCTACACTTTTTCAGCTGAATTATTTCAATAGTGAGAGTGAGAAAATGAAACCTAGTCTATTAATTTCTAAAGAATTCTAAATAGATTTACAGTTTGGGGGATTCTTTTCTCCCTTTGGGAATTACAGATCCCCCTTGAACTAGACATATCTACAGCAATCAGTGAAATGTGTGAGCATTACTCTACTTTTTGTCACATCTAGTTTTCATCCTTTGCTGTTTGATAGCCAAACACAGTAAAGTCAGAAGTTTTTGCCATTCTTCCAATGTTTTAAAGTTGTTTGACATTTATTGGGCTGCCTGCTTATCTCTCCAGCTGGATGTTGCAGAAACTTTAGAAGTGAGCAGTCAAATAAAATTCTCATCTCTTATAAATATTTTCATGCAAAGTTGGATCTTGCAGGGAACAATCTGAGGAATGAAGTAGTTATTTGCTTTCATCTAACTTGTGGAAGGAGGAAAAAGAAAGCTCTCCTTTACTCCTCACTCTAATGAAGCAAAGCTCATGTTGGTTCTGACGGCCCCTCTTGGCTCCTTTTGAAATTCCAGCCTTGTATGAGAAAAGGACACAAAAAAGCTCTGTGAGATAATTTAAAGGATTTAGAGCTGCCTTTCAAGGGGGAGGGGTTGGTGGCCTTTTCTAGAGGAATCACATGGTAAATACAGCTCACAAGCATCCAAAAGAGCTGCAGAGAGTGCAGGGTACAGCTTTCATCTCCAGCTGACGCTGCAATGGCAATAACTCTCCTTTGCTGGACATAGATCCCACGTGTGGCCAAGGCACAGAATGAGATCCCTGAAGATGAAGTGGTGATTTCAGAGTGTGAATTTTACTTTGACTTCTTTCATACATTTCCCAGTGCAACTTCATTACTTTTGCATGAATGTAGAGTCTGAAATGGTTCTGACTCCTAATGAAGCTCTTTTTCTTGAAGTACAGCAACAACAACACTCAGTATGACCTGTAGGCCAACTTAATCTCCTCTCCACTGCACCAGGTCCTTTCCAAGGTCTCTATGCTGCTAGGGCTGTGTCATAAAGCCAGTTCCTGTCGAGTGATAGGAGGGACAGCAGGAACGATACCTGGGGATTTGGGAAAAAGAACTTTACCTTCAAGATTGCGTTTTTCCCCATATTCAGTTCTACTACAGCAGATGAATGGCTCAATGGAAACTTCTTGCTCTGGTGGCCTTGTAGACAACAACATAAATTGAGGTACCTGCAAATTGCACAGTTAGGAAATTGCTTCATTCTGAATTGCTGCTCTTCCAAGAAGTGTCAGAGTCCACCCACCAAGACCAAGTGAATATTTAGTTGTAGAGGAAGGTGTGATAAAATTTTTGAAGAGCTCCAGTTGGCACTTCTGTGCAAGGTCACAGACATCAGCAAAGCAGCATTTCCAGGTCGTTGGCTGTTGGGTTATCAGTATGGTAAACCCAAGTCTGTATTTTTGTTCAAAATGTGTAAACCTAGTTGTTTGTACTCTAGCCATAAAAACGTAACCTGCAACAAATTGGCAAGCTAGATTTCATCTCAAGTGAAAATATTCAGGAATTTGTTAAAAATTCAAATAAGTTTTTCATAGTTCAGTTTAAAGGAGTGTTATGAAGTAAAGTATTAACAACAATATTATATGTTGAAAATCTTTGCTTTTCTCTGCAGCCTGAAGTATTGAGATAAAAAATTACATAAATTTCTAATTCTATTTTTTCAGATTTTGTTTCTCATCTGTAATGGGAAACTGCTGGATGTTCTACTTCCTTTTCTTGCATCCTTTTACAAACCTGCGTCTTTCATTATTCTTTAAACCTGCATTGTAACTCTTTACTGGACAATAGTCATAAATTAGGAAAGTTTTCGTAATCTCACCTGCATCACCTACAAATGGAGGCTGGATGTTAACAGAAACCCAGCACCACAGCTGATGATACACAGGAAATCTGTATTGTAAAGAGAATCAAAGAACGTACCATAAATGTGAAATCCTGTTAACTCCTTGGCTCTTCTCTGTCAGCTTCTTCACCTGTAAAGTGGTATTAAGTGATTTCATGAGGAATTGCTCAAGGTCAGAGACTTGCCATGCTTATTCAGAGCTGTATTGTACTCTCAGAATAATCCTATTAATGTGTGTATTCAAAGTTCAATCAGAAGTTATTTTTGATCAACATAGAAAGGCCTTACAGGTACTTTAAAGTGATTATAATAGTAATATTCACAGCCGTGTATGCCTGTGGCATGAAACACATCCCTATTATCCAGAAAGCATATCTAATTTAATTCCATTTAGGTATTCCAGACAATTTTATACAGGAACCTTTCACAATGCTTTTTGGAGTATCCACCTTTATTTCACACTAAATACACTGTGAAGGTGGTTACAGATAGGTCTGGAGAAGAGCCTTTGTGTTTAGTCTTTGCACTATTGTCTCCCAATGGTGTGTTACTGCTCATGAGATACTGGCCTATTTCTCTGAGTTCAAGCTAGTTAGTTTTTTTAGTTTTTTTTTTTTTTTTTTTTTTTTTTTTTTTTTAATAATGGCTGATAATAATATTTTAAAATTAAGAGGGAATAAAAAGTGGTATTTTTTTTTCCTTATGCTTATCAGACAAAACTAAAACCTCACTTGGGGCAATTTATCCCTTTCTATTCAGTCTGAACATACCTTACCAAACCACTGGTGCTTAACACTCCCTGGCTCCTTCAAGTGTATGTGTTTCCTTCCCAAGAGATTCTGGACGAAAACCTTCTCTTTCTTTGTGCACACATCCTTTTTTCTGATTTTCCATACCCCAAAGTTCCCCAGCCTTCTCCAGGATGAGGGCAACCTTTCCTAGACACTTGGGGAAGTATTCAGTAATCAGTTGAGTCAGTTATAATTGCCTATCATTTGTGACTCACTCACTGGAAAACTGTTGCTTGACAGCCCTAGTTCAGACCTAATAATGAGCATAAACTGCTATAATAAATACATAAGTGGAATCTTTCATCTCAGAAAGATTCACATCCTTATTCCTAAAATAAATAAGAAAGCACCTGTTCCCTTTGTCAGCCTGGCCTATGAAAATAAAATTGGTGTTTCATATATTCCACATACCTTAAATTCAGCATTTAAATATTATCTTCAGTGAATTATCTCAAGGAATGTTTTTCTTTGCTTTTATACTTCCTCGTGCCACTTACATGATGTAACTGCTGTTTTGAATAGCATTCTTTTTCCATAATAAGCTGTTTTCATGCCATTAATTAAGAAATACAGGGAAAATGCAAGTTTTTGTGTGATTTTGACGTACTTTTGAACTTCAGACACAAGTTTGTAGTTTGACATGTTAAACTACGGTGTCTTACTTGACCACATGCTACATAGTTTTTTAACAGTTTTGCAGGTGCTAGACAAGCTACGTTCATTTCTTGAGGCTGGCAAACAGACCAACTGAGAGCAATGGAAAGACCTTTTCATACATTTTCAGAGAGACAAAGGTCAAGTGTCATGTGTATTATTATTATATATTAGAAATTTTAAGCAGTCATCAACTATTCTGGTGTAAACCAAATGTAATATCATAACTGTGACTGCAGTGCTGCATATTTAGACCCCTGATTCTGCTAATTGACATTTTACCAAAGGGAATGAAGACATGACTGAGCAATGCAACTTGTAGTTTTTTAATACAATTTCCATAGCTGAGACCATAAACAGCCCCTTAAGGTCATTTCTCATAACTGCCGCTCTCTTAAATTTTTTTTTTCTACCAGCATGTAGGAATATGATAAATGCTGAATTTTGTTTCACTGTAGGTTCACCCCCATTACTATGCATAGAAACTATTTTACCTTATGCCAGACATATGGTAGTGATCAATGTATGTAAATTGTATGAGGAGAGGTGAAATACAGCTTTCTAGACAAGGAAATGTGTGCTTGTTTCTGGTTATAAGACAGTGAGAGCACACCAGAAAAGACTTTAAGTCTTAAGACAAGTTTTCCTTGAAAAGTAACAACTGGTGAGAGGGTAGAATAGCAATGATTTTTGATAATCACCATGAAAGCTCAGTATTGTCCTGAGCTGAACTGCCTAGTAAGATCTCTTGGACACCAGGGTTTAAGAGGCAATTGCTTGCATGTGCAGGGCCAGACCATGAACCTCCTTCTGAAATGAGGAGGTGAACTGTTCTGGGACCCACTGTGCTCAGTGGTACAAGTCAAGTTTCTTCAAACACAAGGTTTAACTGGCAGGGCCAGCTTAAATGTCTGCTTTTCATTTTCCTCCCCTGATGTCATAGTGCCCACAGTGCAATGACTTGAACCTATCCTAAAAATCAGGTTTTGAGGGGCTGAGTTATTTTTTGGGTTGTGAGTGACCACAGGAGGAAAAACCAAGAGCTTAAGTCAACTATGCTTTTCAAATACGTTTTAAACTTACTGTCCCCCAGATAGTCTCTAAGAAATCAGTGCTTATTTTATGACTAAAAGGCATTCACTGTGCTTCCAAAATTTTCCATTCCAATAAAGTTGGATTTTCTTTTTTTTTTCATATTCGGTATTGCAGAATAAGTAACTAATCTGGAGTCTGGCAGGCCTTTATTCTAAGGCATTGTCATATCCTTCATTCTGAGTTGAAAAATGGACAGATCCTTGGGTTTCATAAATGTGTGGAGGAGCTGTCAAAGTTCCCATTTGCATGTGAATGGTCAGCTGAGGTAGGAAGGGAGATATGTGAATAATTCTCTAGCTAGCTCCTGGCAAAGATCATTGCATTTCAAAGTGCTGTGAAAAGCAGCACCATAAAACTTTAACCTATTCACTGGTATGGAAACTCCCACACCTTAAATAGATCTACTCTAATAATGACCACTTGGGGAAAAATGAATCCTAAAAAGCAATATCAGGTCTCCAAGTACTATACATTTTCTGCTTCTATTAATATTTTATAAAAGATAAGCTAAAAAAGCCACTCTTCCTTCTCCCCCAGTGAAGGGAAAAAAAAAAGGGAAAAAAAAGCACAAGATCTAAGCAGTAAGCAGATGTAGATCTTCATTGAAAATCCGGCAGATAAGTGTGATAGGAGTCAAAGAAATGTAAAGGATTTGAGTATTATTCTGTATTATGTCACCATCTGACCCAGGAGGCACCCAAAAAAATCATTACTTCAATCTTCCTTACAAACTGCCCAGCATTTCACTATTCTGTTCTGCTGCTGTACTTCAGTATATGCTCAGCTAGATAAAGCTGAATGTTGTAGTTTAAAACCAAATGTGTCCTTCAAAATATGCTGTTCTTCATGTATCCAAAAAGGCGGAAAAGTAAAAGTAAACAGTAGAAAAATGAGGAACACAGAGTAAAACGAAATCTTAATAGGCTCTGAGTCAGACAGTTTTCTACATATTTTATTGTGCCTCATATCTGCTTAGATAGAATTGGCATGTGTATATATGGAGAGACAATGATTTACTAAGCCCTTTATGCCTGAAACAGCTCCAAAACCTGTGATTAGGCAGGCACAAGGACTAGAAAATATTTCCAAAGTAAAGTTCACCTCCAAAATTGATATGGGTTATGTGCCTACTCCTTAGAAATTAGATAACATGGGACTGTTGCTATAGTTTACCAATATAATTTCCCTGATACTGTTTTGTAGTCTCCATCTACTTACCTCGAAATACCATGGTGTATTTCATTTAACCTCCATATTTCAGAAAATAATTCATGGCACCCCTGTAATCAAGTACAGCACACTCTCTCACAAGGCTTCTGTGCACTAATTTGATCTGGTTACACTGTTCCAAAAAACTCACAAAGTTAAATGCAATTTAATTCACTAAATTTACAAAGGGCAGTTATTCAAAGGCTCTGGGATTTGCTCTATCACATAATATTCCTGTAATGAAATGTGATTTGTGTTGGTATTTACCAGGAGAATAAAAACAACAGAAAAAAGGACTGATCTTACAAACTCCTACTCACATGAGTAGTCCTTTTGATTTCAATGTACCTGGCACTTGGGGTGTGAAGTGCCCTTTTGAGAGGTTATGCAAGTTACTCTTCACTTAGAAAATAATCAACCAACAAACCCAAGCAATTGTACGGATCACTTGAAATTTTTGAGCTCTGCCCATTTAATGGGAAGAAATTTTGCAAAAACTGTTCAAAATGTAGTTCTACTCAAATGAAAGTTTTCATTCAGTAGTAATCCCTCTTGATTTATCTTACCCCATGTTTCCACTGTGCTATACTACAAGAGGAGCATTCCCTGCCTTGTTCATTGTATCCTCGTGTCTGGTGGGACAAAATGTCAGTTAAAGTCACTATGAAAGACCCTTAGTCTGGTAGATATTTGAGTATTAATATGAAATGTGATCAGATTTTTTGAACGGCCAGGCAATTTTAAACTGAGTTTTTGAGCAAAGGAATGCCATATCTTGTCCAAGCCCTGTCCCATTTTCCCAGGTAAAGACCATTAAACCCCGTGTGCAGAAGCCCATTTGTGTGACTGTGCTCGGAGCACACATTAGGCAGTTCTGCTGATTCAAGCACAGTAACTTTTGATAAAGTAATACCACAATATTGGAATATGGTTTCGACAGTGCAGCAGTTCTGTTTCAACAACCATTCCCAATCCATCAAAGAAGGGCACAGCATTGTGGAAACTTTTATCCTTTACTGGAGTATTACTTATTTATTGTAGCTGTGGCTCCAGGCACTTTGAGTGAAAGTTGCTACTGCCTGCTTCTCGCACGAGCTCATTGGAGAGAGCCCAGGAGATCTTCCCCACAGCAGGAGACTCCAGAGCTGCTTTCTTGCCACTCCAAATAGCTGCTAAGCTAGCAACTGAGAAAGGAATCCCTGCTCCTTTTCAAACATCAGTCTGACAAAGTGGGACAGTGAGCACCGGGCCATGTGCTCCCTCACCCCAGACATCTTGTCAATGGGCTCTCAGTGCTCTTTGCAAAACAGCAAGAGGAATCTCAGATTGCAGCCACTCAGATGTAGCCACTTGTGCAGACACTTCTATTACCCGAAAATTTATTGTGGTCTGTGTCACATGTTAAGGAAATGCAAAAGGTCTCAAATGCAGTAGAGGGTGGTGAGGCAATAAAATTTTTCACATTTTATGATAGGTATACATTTAAAGAAGGAAGCAAAAATAATGTTTTCTATTAAAAATAGGAGCAGAAACCATTTGTGGCATAGAATCCAATAGGAAACACATTTACACAACTTCTGGTTATGGTGCAGTTGGCTATGAAGTCCTTCAGTAGGCTGTAAGGGGCATCAATTTAATTAATGGGAGCTGTTACTTATATTATGTTAGCAATCAGTGAACAACCAAAGAGTAGCTCATGAGTGACTAAGTCTATGATGTCTTGGAACAGAGGCATCCTAACACTTCTCTAATGTGGGCCATGGATGATGTTGGAAGGCAGAAGTTGCATTATATATTACCATACATACAAGAGATTCACGTATAAAGAAGGCCACATGCTGTAAGGAAGCCCCTGAGCCTGCTCAAGTGATAACTAAAGGACATGTGACTGTCAGACATCTGTACAAAACTGTCAGGCCAGTGGGGTGATGGAGTACATCACCAGGGCACGTGGAGTGTCAGTGCAGCGTGAGAAACTCCTTCCTTCTCCTGTTTTGTCCTACTGAGACCAGAAGCTCTCTCCCACTTCGCTGCTCTTTCAATGGGATTTTTTGGGTCTGGCTGGGCTCAGCCTATCCCTCTGATGCCAAGCAGAGGGAAGAAACTTGCCAAATTCTGAACTCTGGAAATGTCCTTAGGTGCATGTATGCATTTACCTACATAATGAATACAAATATGAAGCTATTTACACACCCATGCTTGGCCCAGATCCACAGACAGTGCAAAATTACACCACACCCGGCTGCAAGTTATTTTTAGCTCCTCCTCAATGTAAATGTCTAGTTCATAATTAAGTTTCAAAATAATGAATGATGTGTTTTGTGTTTCAGTGGGTATAATCGTTTGCGTTTCATAGTGAATGATTTAAGCATGAAAGGTCTTGCATTCCTAAATCTGTTACAGAATGTGGGTGGGAGGTGGATCTTTGCTCATACCAGGAAACAAAGACTGAATGAATATTTGTCACGATGTTTCATCAAGACAGTGTTAAAGTTAGTTGAAGATACATTGTGGCAAGAGTGACAGCTTGCTTACTGTAAAAATTTCTGAAAACTGGGGCATTTTAGTGTTTATAAGGGGTGTTAGCAGTGTTGTTACTGTAGCCACCCGACCATAAGCCTTGTGCAGTAGGCAGTTAATTAAGCAAGAAATGAAGGAGATCAAATGTTATTAAACCACTACCACTAAAAAAAAAAAAACCCCTGAAAAATCAAACCAGACCAAAGAACAAACAAACAAAAAATTCCAAACCCAAAAACCAGCAGTAAAAACCTAAATCAGACTAAAACCCCCACACCTGAAAACCCAGCGCAATTTTCCCCAGCTTTGACGTTAGGGCTGCCAGGAATTATGTCTTGTCCTCATGTTCTTTCCTTTATCATCTGTGGCTGGTCTTCAGTATTAGGGTGGCTTCTGCATTAGGCTGACTTTTGTTCTGGCTGGATATCCCTGTTCTGATGCTCCTATCTCCAAGATCAGTGTGGAGATTTTGCCACAAGTTCAAGACTTGTGCTCAGTTCTGCACCTAGAGACAAGATGATCCCCATGTACACCTGCTAAAGAGCAATTTCAAGACCGAAGAAAGAAAGAAAAGAAGAAAAATCAAGAAAGAAAAGGAAAGAAAGAAGGGAAGAAAGACTAGTAAGAAGGAATAAAGGGTTGTTTTCTTCAGCAGTGTCTGTCTTAAACTAGAATTGTAATGGAATGTTATCCTTACGTGCATTGAAAAAACAGTAAAAACAAAACCCACAACAACAACAAAAACCCCAAGGAGAGCTATTTCTAATAAAAACATTAGTCATACTAGTATCATAGCCATGACCTTACATTTATTGGCATAAATGTGAACTTATAAAGCTGTGTGGATGTTTGCCATATGCAAATCCATCCATCCATAAATCAGTGTACAGACTGGAGACTGCACAGCTGAAGTGACTGTAATTGTAAATGAAACCTTTCACCACCAGGTCAAATGCAGTTCAGCATATGTGGTAAGTGGAAAAGCACTGTCATACAGGAATTGATCTGTGGTGTGTGTGAAACAAGTGACTGACCAGTTCACACTCTTCACCACCACAACTGGCTCCCCAGGTCAGAGCTGGCAGATAAGTTGGAGCTGCAATGGCAAAGCAGTGAAGCAGCCTGGCAGAGAATTTGCCTTATGGGATTGTCTGGTAGTGTATTACAAGGATTAGGCAGGCTTTTTTCATCAAAATGAATTGTCAATGAAAAAGGAAGTTTCCATTTAATCTAAATTTTCCACCAGTTCTATCCAAATGAAAACATTGCTTTGGACTGTGATGCTGATCTAAGGCACATAATATTATATTCATCTGACATTAACCTCTGTGTGTTCAGAGTAGCAGCAGGGTTTGTAAAAGCTTTGTGTGCTTTTCCTGCTTCTTTGCCCATTCTTTTCTGAACAGGACAGTTAACTCCCTTTAAAATCATTGAGAGTACTCAGAGATCAGCATAAGGTTTATATGATAGCAGGATAGCAAAAAACATACAGTTCTGTCTCAGATCCTGGCAAACAGGTCCAAATAAAGGATGAGGCAGGTTTATCATTTATGTAAGGTTCAGTTCAGTGTCAGAGGGTGCCATGTGAGACAAGACACAGCGAGAAGCTTTTCCAGGCTTCGTGATTTTGGGATATGATTTGGCCACGGCTGAACTGTGGAGTGTATTTTTCCCCCTTACAGGCGGGAAGGGGGGGAATTTGGACACTCTGACCAGAACAAACATAGGTAAAATGATAAAAACAAAATTCACACATTCCTGGATTTATTTTTTTTTCTAAGTTGTCACTCTGAGAAGTTCAGCATTTTGACTGGTCGACTTAATTTGAAAACAGATGTTGGAATATTGTAATTTCCCTAGAGACAAAAAAAAAAAATCCTTACTTTTCTCAGCTTTCCTTATTCCTGCTATGAAACTGTGTTGTCACAGAGAAACAGCACTTTGTTAAGCTCCTATGTGACTTGTGAAGCTCCAAACCATCTTGACACATTCAGCTATGTGTTAATGTCAAAACAGTTCTCAACATTTATTGCAGCTAAAACAGCATTAAAAATTTATGTCTGATTCTTTGATATCATTTAATATGTTATTAAAAAGTGAGTATTGTATTGGTTATAGTTTGCTTAACAGAACATTTGCTCTACTTTTAAAGAATAAATCCTTTAAGACATTGTAAGTTGAGGTATGTGTTCGCCTTCATGTTTCAAGGATGTTTAATGGCAGGAAGATTGGTCTTGCAGCAAGAAGTGTGAATGGATAGATGTTCTTCAGTTCCAGGATCTTACACAAACATTTTAAGTAATGTCAGACGATATCCCTGTGCCTCAGCTTCCAATCTGTACAGGCCTTTTATACATTGTTTTATTTTCAGTGACACTGCATGTGTTTTGAAGGCAAGGACTATGCTTTTGTGCAATGAAGTTCTATCTGGACTTTTCAGAACATGTAGTACAACTGATAAATAACAGAAATATTTAGTTCAAGGCTCAAACAAACATCTGAGCACTAAGAATATAACTCTTACTTTTGCTTTCTCGTATAAAGAAATAAAAAAATAGTTTAAAACTTTGAAAATTCCTTAACAGTATAATCAGATTAATTTCAGAAATCCAAGAAATTTAGTTATTTTGTAACTTTAGTTACTTTAGTTGCCTGATACCTTTCTGACTGCATTGTTTTTGCCACTGAGAAGTGAATGTCTTTGGGAACCTATTCCTTTAAGGGGGAAGAAGAAAAAGTGTTTTTAGTTAAAAAGGTCACTTTTCCTTCTGTCTTAAAGATTCTTTAAGTGATAATGCCACTACATATAAAATCCAAAAGCTGACAATTTTTCTTCTCAAAATTTTTCCTTTACATGTCTTTTTCATGTTATGCAATTCTCTGGATATAAAGGCTGCAAAATTATTCAAGTTTGTTACACACATACATTCATTCCAATATGAAGAGATACGTTTGTCTTACATTTCTGGTGAGGAGAAGCAGTTCTGATTTCGTTCTGATTGGTGCTGAAACATTTTGTGCCTTCTCTTTCTTCTTTTTTTTTTTTTTTTTTTAAATTTTAATCTGTGGTTTCAGGTGTAGTTTGTCATATCAGTCGACTGGAACACTATAGATTATCAGGGGACTTCCAGGTGTCACACAAGAAGAATGACTGTTTTCCAAAACAAGCTGTGCAGTCCTCTAGGCTCTGGCATAGATGAATATGTGAGTGTTACTAGGCATAGAAAACAGTTCTGAAAAGGTAATCCCATGTTGAGTTTGAATGTTAAGGAAACCATCTACTCATTCTGAGGGGCTTAACCTTTCTTCAGGAGGTAAGTCTGGAACAATGGTCCTTATTTACAAAAGGTTTCCTTTATTTTCCATAAGGAATACAAAACCAGAGTTTTTCCTTTGCTAGAGTTGCTCCTTCCTTGCTGTAAGTATGCATTGCCATTGTTGATTCATTCAAATACAGATTATTACAGTAATAATAAGTGACAAGTTATGTGTTATTTTGAAATAGCACACATTATGGTTCACATCATGTCTTCAGAGACCCGAGCAATGTGTTGTTTCACATTGACAAATGCTACAAAGTGTTTGCACTTATGAATAAAATATTCTCCACGCAACTCGACTTTCAAGTGTGCTTTGTGCAAGAGCATTAGGATGTGGCCTCATCACAGGCATCCTAAACCTCTGTCACCTCCTGCCTGGATTACTGCTCTCCCTTCTATGACACTTCTTCCAAGCTTTTGGAAAAGCATGAGTGGACTTTGATCAGTCCTTCAAACTGGTTGTGCCTCCGCCTTGGTCCATTTGATGTTCTGGATGAGATTCAAGTGCTCGGTATTGTTCTTTGGAGGTGCGATCTGAAGCCTATTAAATTCAGTAAGAATTTTCCTATTGATTTTGGAGCCTTGCAAACCAGGCCACAGTCTTCAGTTATAGTTGATGCTCCAACACACCTACTCTTTCTGAGCTTAACCCCAGGAGCTTGCCTTACCTGCAGGGACAGCCCAAGGTGTGACACTATTTGCTTGCCTGGGCTTTCTGACAGAATCTTTTAGGTGATACATCAACAGCTATGCAAGCTCGAAAGTGCTTTAACATACAGCAATGATGCAAGTGCCAATTTTTGCACATTCACTTGCCAGCTAAATGCAGCTCTTGGTTTGGTCCCATGAAACTGAGCTATTACGTGTGTGTGACAGCTGAAAATTAAGGACTGTAACATAAAACAGTGTAGGACCTGATGTTACACAAACTACCTCAGGCCTGGGGTGAACTGTGTTGTGTTACTGTGTCTTTCATTAGACTGCTCAGGATGCTGCAAGTCTGCTGGGGCAGATCAATGTACAGTCCAAGCATGGCCAGTGCAGCCTTTTCCATTGGACTGCTGGTGAATTTATTCTCACACAAGAAACATTCAGGACTGTATTTTGTAGCAAATCCAGAAAAAATGTGAATCAAATCATCAGCACATCTTTTCCAGTTCCAGTGCAATTTACCTCCTACATAATGTTTCGAATATAGAAAGTATTTCAAGAGGAAAATCTCACGTGGATTAATGTTTATTGGTTGCCAAGGCAATAGTTTGGAGACCTCTCTAGCACAAAACAGATAATATTAAAAGCAGAAGTAGATTAGTATGAGTAGAAAATTTATCGACGTTAGGGAAGACAATGCTCTGAGTGTGTGTTATACCTTTTAGAGAGTATATTAATTTTGCTTTGGTCAGTTTTCCACTCATTGACATACTTCTGTACTGTTATTTGAATGTCAGGAGAAATGAAATCTCCCCATGAAGGCTGGATGCCACTGTACAATGCAAAAGAATATTTCTGTGTGGAAAACCTGACAGTCCATTTAACAAGTCAGCCCTAAGGTAGGCTGAGAGCTGAGATGCTGTTGAAATAATGGTCATGCCGAGGTCATACTGTGACTCCTTGAGAGACATGGGAAAAGGACACAACCACATTAGTCCTAAGTTATTCAAGTCTTGAATGGGCAAAAACTAAAAAAGCCAAACTGAACTCAACCAAAACAAAAAACCAAAAATTATTGACCTATTTTAATTACAAGGAGTAAACGTAAGGAACATTAGCAGATGCTACAGAGATGGAAAGCTGACAAAAACCAGTTGATATACAAAGATGGAAAATAAACTCTGAGAATTTCTGTATTTATTTTCAGCAAATCATGTCTTTAAATTCTCTTCTGTAATCATAAAAGAGCATCAGTATATTGAGCTTTTCCAAACCAAACATGATCAGGGATCTAACCAAAAGAAGGCATCAAGACAACATTCACTCAGAATCATTTCAAGCCTAGCAAGAGATTAAAGGGCATTTCTGACAGGGATGGGAGCTGTATTCTGCACAGTTCTGTTGCAGAATACGTCTGTACCAGCTCTTCCTGCCTTTTTTTATAGTCTCCCTACCATCATGATCCAGTCAATGTTATTGAAGAAGGTGTAAAGTAACCATGTTCCTCTACGGCTGAACATCCCTGACTCCTTGCCAGTTACTGCTTGGCTTTGTCTCTGCCATCTTACCTCTGCAGGTCTCTTTACAATTCTTCTAAGCAAAGTCAGGACAAAGTGATAATGAATTTTTAGATTCTTTGATTGACTGATTTCAAATTACATTCAGTTTTATCTATACCCTTTGATATTTCTAAAGCAGCTCTGAACCTCCATTTTTCAAAGGTAGCTTGTCAGCAGAAGTGTTGGATGTTTAACACCTTTGAAAGTACTGTCTTTTGAAAGACAAACCATATCAAAATAATATTGTTCATTCATCCTTTAAAAGTTGTGTGTTCTTATCTCTGCCCCACACTATACATTTTTAAAATCATGTCCATAGTTCATAGATCGCTTTTAATCAGATGTCCCTGTAGTCTCTGTAGCTTCTAGTGTATATTCTGATATATATATTATAAAGTAAGATAAAAATATTGTAAGTACATTATATTGCAATGTCTCCTGGATACTAGAGAGGGATAGAAACAAAAAAAGAATAAAATAAAAAAATAATCTTGAGCCTTTTGCCAGAAATCCGAGCCAAACTTTTCAGACTTTAAAACATATGACCTAAAGTTTTTTCTTCTGTAGTAGTTTCTTTTACTTACTGTAGTGATTTTCACTGACCTGAAGAAGTAGGCCATACCAGTTTTCTGATGTTTTTCACTCCACTGGATCAGAGGGTTGCTAATCTCTCTTGTCGTGAGATTCTATTTGCATCTCAAGTAAGAATTTTCTGTCTCGTCATCTTAATTACTTACCTGAGAGACTTTCAGGTGATATCATCTCACTGCCTTCATCAGACAGATCTTGCAAGGTGCTAATGTTGTCTAGCATTTTCCAAGGATGATGCACAGACAGTATCTTTACAGAGTCTAACACATTTTGATATGTAATTGTCAGAGAAGTCAGATTTGGGATGCTTTCTAAATCAAGAACTGAAGGTTTTACAAAGTTTATTCAGTACAGAGGTTTCTTAATTGTTCATTACTGTGGTCCCCTACTCCTCAACTGTAATTATGTCATAGCAGCAGGTGTTTGTTTTCACCTGCTGCTGCTGCCTCAAATGAATTTGGCACATTTTTCCCTAGAATGTGGGGGGCTATTTCTGTTCCCATTGTGGGTTTGGGTCAAGGTCGTATTTGGTCAATCAGGAGACAGTGGCACCAGGCATGTACTGATGTTAGAAGTGTTTGCACTGCATAACCCAGATGTCCTGTCTTTAATCATGCTACCTTTGTTAGAGGAGCTTCCCAGCAGGAACGTCTGTTACAGATTATGACTGTTTGGTTTTTTGCTGGACAAATAAGATGAGTATGAAGGTCACAAGGATTCCTGACAGGGCTGCCAGAAGAAGCCTGCATATTACAGTGGTCTGGGAAAGCAGTTTGATTCAGGATCCACTCAAGCCACTGTTAAGATCTTACGTATGCAGTGAACATCATATTTTCTTGCATGAGGGGTAGAAAATTACCCTAGATGTTAGTCTGTCATGCTTGCTAGGAAATGTATATAGGCATGTTACGATATTCCCTGTGATCACAAAACTCCCAGGAAATGTGTGGCATTATGCCAGCTGCATTTGGTGCAGCTGCACAATGTACTCAAAGATCAACCATGAGGTTACCAAGATGGCTTGTTTTTGACATACAAAATGCTCAAGAATAATGAACTCTCTCTTACTGCAGGGCCCTGCCATAAAGAAAATATTCTCTATATGAACAGAATCTTTCAGTTCCTGTGGAGAAAGAGGGATGTATGAGTCTTCAGATACAAAGTTTCAGATCAGACCACTTTGCTCAATACCGGTTCAAATGAAAACTAAAATCAGTAACACAGAAACTTTCTTGGAGGTTTAAAATAGAGCGGTGGTAACGACCACAAACTCTTTCCAGAGTTTTGGAAATTATTCTACTTATCCTGTATCTGTTGCTGGTGTCTGATGAAGTACGTGTTGGCTAATGGTCAGGGCTAGCGATACGTATTGACTGACATTGATCCCCCCATCCCTGTGGGGCATGAGATGAGGAAATGCCACAAGAAGCAGAATAGGAAGCCAGTGACCTGTAATAAGAGATACAGGCCTAAAATATTCCTATGGGTGTGAATATAGTTTTTCTAAATAGGTCTTGAAATAAAATAATTTTTAAAAAGTAAAAATGGGTAGTGTAAACCTTAGAAATATGGCCCTATATTTTAAAAATCCATAATAAAGTGAAACCAGACACTGGATTCCTCATATCTCTATTAAAAGCAAGTCCAAAAGGAGTGTATGGGCTTGACAATAAGAGTTTTCCATTGAGGTTAAAGTAGCAGGCTCTCAGAAGTGGAGTGCAAGGCTTCAGACCAGTTTTCAGGAAGAGGAGCCAAATCTCAAAGCACAATTTGTGCCTTCAAAACCAAATTAAACTTCATGTTTCAACTGTTAAATGGAGCTAGTGCTACCAAATCATCTTTGAATAATGTCTAGAGGCTGAAGGGTGAAAAGTATTGATATTTTTAATAATAAATGATAACGATAGATGTTACAGAGGATTTGTCTTCACTAACTTAACTAAAATACTCTGGAGGCAACTGCACTGATATTAGAGTCGTTTAACACATAGTGCTGTGTTTTGGGGGAACACTAAAGTTAAAGAAAGATGAGAATAATGTGAAGCCAAACAACTTTCAATATCTGAAAATTAAATCTCTCTACCAAATTAATAAAGTGCCAAAGTGCCTGTGACCTAAATGCTGATTAGATCACATTAAAAAATAGAAACATTGTTACTGAAGTGTTAAATTGTGAATTCATGAAAAGTTATGTATCTCTTTACCAGGACAAAGTTTGGCATTGTAATTTTACTTCTGAAAGTAAGGGTACTTTGCACAGCATTCACATGAACACATCTTACACATTTTCTTAAATGCATTGATTTTTAACAGTAGCAGTTTATTGTTCCCAAAGTGTAAGGATATAAACAAAGCAAGATCTTGAGACAAAAGAGAACATTTTTTTTAAAACTGGAAGGATTGGAAAATAATGTTAAGGCTTCAGCCATACACACACAGACTTTTGAATCTACAGTAGGGAGTAAGGACTCTTAAAAAAGGACAGTATAAAGTTTTTGATTGATTTTACAATACTATATTCTAATGTTCTATTTTAAAACATTACTAGAACGTCTGTCTTTTGGGTGAAGACTGTGAAAAGGGCACCTTTGCATCTCTTTTGCATTCCCTTGGATTTCTGTTTTGAATTCATGTTGGGATCTGTATTGAAAATAAAAGCTCTAAAAAAATAGAGTATAAACCAAAATAATCAGTTATGAAGTTCAACAAAATGAACCTCTTATACTGAGTGTAAGAGCCTATTTAATGGGATTTCTGTTCATCATGCTTTATAATTCAGTGTGATATTGTATTCCATCACCAGCAGCTTAATTTATTTCTTTCACCATCTGCTCTTTTTTTTTTTTTATTCTTCCATGCCAAAAATTCAATAGCACTCAATGAGCAAAGCAAAACTATTCTATATTTCAACTAAACTGGTTTTATACTGTTATTCAGAATATATTGGCCTATTTCTTACACTGGTTTTGTTTAGCTAACCAAGCCTTTTGTTTTCTAAACCTGCAAAATGTGAAACAGTAAATACTGTGTGAGCTATTAGTGCCAGCACTTCTGTAGCTGTTACTTTATGAGACAAATATCAGGCCAGTTGGTTTTTAATGACAGGCAATAGCTGAAGTTTAATAAGTGTGACTGTCCTTGCCACAGCTCTATCCAGCCCATCCCTTGCACAGAGCAGGCTGAGCCACTTGCACGAACACAGACCAGTAGTCAAAGCACTCTCCATGCCAAGCCATACTAATCTATCAATATCTGAAAATGTCCTTGTGTGTTCCCTGAGCCGCCAAAATAATTATGTAAGTTTTGTGAGCTCCTAGAACTGTGCTCTCATTAACACCTTCTGTTCCTGTGGAGATAGAGAGATGTATGAGTCTTCAGAATACAAAGTTTCAGATCAGACCACTCTGCTCAATACAGGACCAAATGAAAACTAAAATCAGTAACACAGAAACTTTCTTGGAGGTTTGAAATAGAGCAGTGGTAAGGACCACATCAAGGCAATGTCCATCCATCTGTGAAAGGCTTACATAAAGGGTTTCATGCCACATACTGCAAAGAAATGATGGAAAATGAAGAAACTTTGATCTGGGGCTTCCAAAGTGTGATTGCTGTTCTGGTTTAAAATGGAATATGTTTGACCTAGGTCATTTAACCATTCAAGTTCCATGTCCCACAAAGCACTGAAGCACTTAGGCTGGGTTGGACATTAAATACTAGATATTCTATAATCTTAATCTTGTTGCTTCTTTCACATAATGTGATATCATTAAATTTCACATCATGGTATCTTTAAGTTGGTACTTTCAGCTGATTAAGTCTGAATGACATGCAAATGATGGAGTATATGATCATCATTTGCATGATGATCATGTACTCCATCATGATCATATACTCCAGCATCCATGCCAAAAAATGCCATGGCACGACTCTCATAGTTCTTCCCAGATAAGGCTCATGCTCTTTTGTATAAGAAATAAAGGATAATAAAATATGTTTTACTAGGGAAAATAAAGCTCTCTGCACAGAATTCCTTTCCACAGGCACTTATAATTTAATACAATTCTTTCTTCTACTAAATACTATTGCTATAATGCCAGGAATTATGTTGGATTTTGGGTTCATATCCCAACTGTACAATTCAGGATATGCTTCAGACCTGTTTATTCAAATAATTTTATTCAGACTGTGGCTAAAATAAACAGAGAAGCAATTTAAAGAAACTTGACGCAGGTTATTCTGAAAGTCTAGTAGACATAATGATTAATATTTCCAGGAAGTCTGATGATTAGACAAAATAATGATATAGAGAAGAGCTTTCAGAAAAAAAAAAAAAAAAAGAAAGGAAAAAGAATGGAAAAGTGCTCTTACTGAAAATTATTGGTAACCTAAACCACCTGAAAAAATAGTGTTTGCAATAGAAGCCCTTAAAGTTGTAACAGAAGTGAAAATAATACAATTATTAAATTAAGGATAATTGAGAGATAAAATAATGCGATTGATAAGTGCCTGTTGTTTTTCCTCTCTGATTTCAAACAGAGCACGATATTAATTTAGGATTCATCAAACACATGTGATGAAAGACAAAGAACTAGTAGGAAAAATATATCATGCCTTACACAGTCATCATTATAAGATGTAGCTCTTTGTCAGCTACCATTTTATCAGCACTGAGAGTGCTTGCCTGCTGCACCTAACAACATCCTCATGCCAACAGTGCTGTTTTCTCTTGAAGTCTCATTTATCTTCCTACACAGGTCATTAAAGTTTGAACTTGCTTGCTTGAAGTTGTGTCTGTGGTTGCCACTTTCTCTGTATCCACCCCCACAGTGTTCTTGTGCTCCTGAGATATCTTTATTTCAGCAAATGCAGCAGCAGCAAAAGTACTGGTGTTTTCACTGACAGAAAACTGGGGAAAGATTTTGTTTTAGCTTTATCTCAGTTTGTAATTCTAA